>JBBBDQ010000564.1:190000-390000 GCA_037127315.1 Ascarosepion bandense | reverse complement strand
GGTAATGTGAAAAAATGTTAGGATATGGGTGATTTTAAACTTTATTTTGATGCTTCATAAAGAATAAAATAGTTCTTGTCCTAATACTTTTGCGCAGTACTGTATATATACTAGGTGCGATGGGTAAATTGTCGCAATTATTTTGATGCCTCATAAAAGATGAAATAGTTCTTGTCCTAATACTTTTGCGCAGTACTGTATATGCTCATACTTCCAATCACTTCAAATCAATGAGAGTCATGTTTCCAGTAGAATAATCAAAGAATTCATTATTGTTATTTCTTTTAATCATTCACTCCAGGCCTTTTAATGAAGTTACTAAGTTGGAAAGGGTTACTGAATTTAGAGAATTCGGGCAAAACATTATTATTAACGAGAAAGAACATTAAAGAATTAAGAAAACACACTACATTTTTGAAGAGCAAAAGTATTTGGAAAACAAGATGCCGGAAGAGTGTCACAAGCGTGAGAATAAACTGTTAACATAGGATTTATAATAATATGAAAAGAAGTAAATTAAACAAAGATAACACTTAAAGAACAAAAATGAAGAAGACAGAAGACAACGACTGATATTACACTGGAAAGATTAAAGTTGATTCGGAAGCAAAAATCTCCAAGAGTATTTCACAAGTGAGAAGTGTGATAGAAGAAAACTTTATGATAGAACTTACGGTTGCATCTAGCCATTCCAAATATGAGACCTTGCCGATACTCAAGTACTGCACTTAAATTCTCAAAGTACCACAGAGAAAGGTTTACCAGAAAAATTTCCATGAAATTATTTTATAGAAAGATCACAAGCATGTGCTTCTTGGTGAAGTAGATATCGGCTCGGAACGAGAAATCGGGAAGACGAGTTCGAATTCCAGTCGAATTCCTTGCTTTTACTTACGCGCAAATACCCTTGGGAAAGATATTAATCCGTCTTTTCCCTCCAGTTATGGGTTAAATAATAGAACAGATTGAGTTCTGTAGAAATGACGACCTACTGCGGGATAATCTACTGCCCAGTCAGTCATGTCTCTTTCGAGACATGATCGCCCAAGCGTGCATTACGTATGGCACTTAACTGACTGACATGGAATCTACAGTACAGCTGTGGGGAAGTAACAAGCCGAGTTACCATGTCGAGATCATTAACATTGCAAATTCTTATTTGTATTTATCAAGAATTTTTTAAATATATAGCAGGGGCATCACACTGTGGAAACAAGAATCTAAACTTGGTAGATTTGGTGTTTTTACTATTCTTCTGATTGAGGATTGCTTTTAGGTACTAAATCGTGTGGATTTAATTTTCGAAATGGCGCTGTGAAATTGTTAAAAATATCCGAGTAGAATCAATAAAAGCAATTTCTGAGGAAAGCCAAAGTAGTGAAAACTGATACCTGTGAGCATCACTGTCTGACAATTTCTCCGAAAAGTGTAACGAGAAGTGTTGCACCAAATGACCGAAGAAAATCAATGGCGAAACATTGAAGTAATGAAAAACCAAAGAGAAATGGTACTTGACAGAATCTTAGACTTCGGAATTTCCCTGCCAAAACGTATCACCAGTTTTCAGTCGCACATGTAATGATACGCTGCTACGACTGCAAAAATAACAAAAACTATTTTTGCTATCTGTGATAAAGTTAAAAAAATTAATGTTAATTGCCATTAATTAATTACAGTGTATTGATGGATTTTGTTTAAAATGTTTTTAAAAAAAATATCAGATGTTTAAATAGAATAAAAGTAAAAGATATATATTTGGCATCGGAAAAAGGTAACTAAGGTTTTTGGAACACGAAATGGGAAAGGAAGCCTTAAAGAACCTAATACTCACGGGTCGATAATGTCGATTAATGGTAGAGGCCCACTTTTGGTGTGGCAAAGATACGGTCTTTGGTAGTTTGTGTAATCTCTAGTTGAAAATCAGCTAAGTGGGAAACTCTTTTACCTAAGATTCATAATTAATGAATACGGAATACAGCCAGATTTCAGGGCTGTCGGATCAGTTTCGACTTCGAACAATATTAAGCACGTGAAGCACTTTATTCGAATGACCTCATACTATCGCAGCTTTCTCAGGAATAACATAAAAAGCGAGAATATCCGCAACAGTCACATCGTTTAGTGACTCTAAGAACATAGAGCTTAAGATTGGTGATTTGTTGTACTATAAAAAACACCATAAGAAAGTGAAGTTGGACATGCGTTGCTAGATATGCTTTAAAATAAGTTAAAGAAGAAGAATGTAGTTGTAATGGGGGCCGCTTGGTATACATAGTTATATTAACTTATGTACAAACACATTCCATGTGAAAAACATTAAATAGTATTTAGAATGTGATAGGTTCATTTCTTAGACTAAGTTAGTTGGATGTTAGGAACTGTAGGTTATATAACTCTAAGCAAACCGCTTGCCCACAATCAACAGAAAGAATTAACCCATTAGGTAATTTTCTTAATTTTTTCTTGTTTTCTCAGTCAGATTTTGAATGACATGTACTGCAGATAATGGCACATTTCCGTGTTCAAACATAGTATGGTTGAAACTAAGAACTTGCATGAGTGTCGTTGAACACAAGCAGAGGCAGGCATGGTGTTAATCGATGATCATTCACTCAATGTCAGTTTGTAAATTGGAGCGCGTTTATGTCTATAATCGTATAGTCGTGCATTGAGATGTCTACTGGTATAGTACAACGCAGAAAAAGAAAAATACTTTTTTTTAACATTACAGCACTTTCTTCTGACGTGTGTGTTTTAAAAGAAAACAATAAAAAATCGAACTTTTGAAACATTACAGAACTTGCTTCCGACGTGTATGTTCTTAAAAAAAATAAAGAAAACAGAAAAAAAAAGAAAGAAAATAACAATAATAGCAGAATAATGTACGTGCTCTCTCACTTTTATTTTTCAGAGCATAGTGTGTTACTTTAATTTTTTTTTTGTTTTTGTTTAATTTTCTTCAGGGCATCAGAAAGAAGCTAGTCGTTGGCGTAAAGTCGAAATCAAAATTGCTAAAACAGCGAAGAATACCTCAAGCAAATCAGTCCTGTAGTTGTTAGGAATGACGGCCAATGTGAGGCTTAGAAAGGATTGAGTTAACACTCGAATGAATGAATAAATAAACTGAAAGAAAAACACAGACAGAATAAAAAGGCAGAAGGGAACGATAAAATAGAGCCAATGTCTAAATGAAAAGGCAGAAAATTGTTATGGTAGACGATGCCATAAGTCAGTTACAGATGTTATTAGAGAAGTGCAGAAATTTTTGAAAGATGACAAATATATAGACGAGATAAATTCTCCTGTATTTATAAGTTGTGTAATCATTCGTCACAGAATGGTGATTTTCTAAATGTGGATTAGATGTGGCATAAGACCGAAATTATAGAGCGTTTAGTGAGGATCTAACTTACTACTCAGTAGTAGTTGTTCTAGAGCTATCAATTACACTACGTCTCAGAATGTGTAGACATACTCAGTTGAAGTTAAAAAATGAATTTTTTTTTCATGCAAATCGCATTCTGGCCTATTCATCAATATGCCTAACTTAGGAGACTAATTTAAAGTTTGCATTGTGGAAAGTGAATGGAATTAATAAGGAAAAAACAGGCGCCCAATTGCAGGACGTCTACTGAGTGGAGGGAGAGTGTCAACTATGATAATGATAATCTTGTATTAATTTGGGATCCATCTATTTTTTATGTATTACTGGTTGATTTTATCTGCTAGTGCAGTGTAGTATCCAGAAAGAGAGAGATGCAATGAACTTTTTTCAGAATATTCCAAGAAACAATAAGTTTTTCTTGCATATTAATATCCGTATATGTTTTCGTACAGGTGGAGTTACGTGACTGGAGGAGAGATACACTTGAAAAATGAATTGGCAAGAAAAGTAGTATTTTACCTTAATTCGGCATAAAAACTATTGGCAAAAAATATATATCCCAGCCCCGTGGACAGTAACGACGAAGTGTAACAACAAGTCCTCAAGTTCACATACAAAATTAAAAATATTTAATCTCACATATATAAGCATGCGTGTAGATATAGAAGAATCCAAAGGAGTGTCCTGTATATAGAGGAGTAGGATAATTCTTTAAGAGAGCTCTAAATATATGTGTATATAAATACATATAGAGCAAAGTTATTTTATGGTAAATCGGGGGTGTGGTCTTTTTCAGGAGAACCATCATCAGATTCCGTCTTTATTGTACAAAGGATCCAATTCCGGCAGAAAGTTTGTACCAGATGGAGGAAATATTGTAAGGTCCGATGATATGAGCTAATTAAAATCATCGCGGCAAAAAAGCAAACGTGTTTCAGTACTGTTAATTGCTTTTTGTAAGGCGATGGTTAATCACTAGTGATGGGAATGCTTTTTATGAACATTTAAAAGCAGTTAATTTATCTCTCTTCAAACAGTTACAATATTTTTAATTGTTCCCATGCCACCTTAGTTGTCTGAAAAAGAATAAATGTATTGTTTTTAAATTTTCATAAAAATCATTCCCAATACCAGTGATCAACAATCGCTTCACGAATACAATTAATAGTACCGAAATATGCCATCTTTTGTTTGGTGATGTAAAATGTTTTATTATAACTTCTTACGATAAAAAATATTACAATAATAATAGTGCTCTATTTTGTGATGAGCACTTGTAAAAAATGATATGAACTGTGGCTTATTACGCCATTTTTTTCTTTTATTAATATACAGTGGAACCTCTACCTACAAAAGGCTATACATACGAAATTTTCAGGTTACGAAACGCCACTTCGGAAAAATATTGCCTCTTGTTACGAAAGAAATTTCAGGATATGAAAGGCGAAATTTTCAAAATACGCGCAGCTATTCGCAACGCCCAGAGTCCACCTCATTGCCTCCTTTTCTCTCACTCAACTCACTCAACGTTGTCTCTGCATAGTCGCCCAACACAAAAGGAAAATTTATTTTTTATTCTTCAATTTATTCTTTGTTCTTTATTCTTTACATTATGTACAAGTCTCATTTTTATGTTTATTATGCAGTAATCTAACTCTAACATGGATGTTTTTTTAATCATTTCACCCCAAGCAAGGCAATCCACTGCCACTATTGCGCATGGGGCTACATATGGGAAGGTAAAGAGAAGGAGTGGTTAGAAATAGGGTTAGACATGTCAGGAGGAAGGTGACAGATGAGTAAGGATATCGAGGATGAGGTTTGGGCAAATGGGAAGAGTGCTTGATAGAATGGGAGCAGGTTAGTGTGTTAGGAGGTGTCTATTGACCTTACATTTAAACTCCTGCAGATTGTAGCCGTCGGGGAAGCAATCGTGTGGAAGGGAATTCCACAGTCGGGAAGTGCGAGGAAAGAAACTGTTGGAGTAGAAGTTGCGGTTGCATTTTATCGGTTTCACTGTAAAAGGGTGGGATCTAGTTGCTAATCTAGTATCTCGTGCAAATTCGTATTTAGGGGGCACCAGTGATATAAGTTCATTGGTGCAGAAGCCGTGAAAGTATTTATAGAAGAGACACAGGGAAGCCACGTCACGCCGGTGGGAGAGAGACTGCAGGCGGTCTGCCAAGTCGGTATCTATTACATTACAAACCCTCCTCTGAACCTTATCGAGAAGCCCGAGGGGAATAGCAGGAGTACCCGACCAGATATGGCAGCAGTATTCAATGCACAGGCTGATGGTAGATTTATATATGTGAAGAATAGATTTAGACGGAAAAAACTTCCGGGCCCTACACAGGGAACCGACTTTCATAGCAGCGGATTTAGCAATGGATTCGATATAGTCCTTCCATTTGAGGTCCGCTGAAAGTGTGAGACTAAGGAGGCGTAGTGTTTTACTCTCTGGGAGGCAAGCCTGGTCCATGCTAATGGGAGGTAGGTGAGATTGTCGATGATGGTTAATTGAGAGTAGCTTCGTTTTAGAAGCATTAAAATTTACTAGCCATTTCTTACCCCAGTTCACTATGGATTGGAGGTCTTTTTCAATCTCGGCTGCGAGGTTAGCTTTGACGCCTACACCAGACTATTGTAGGAGGCGAGAGTAAACTGTGGTGTCATCGGCGTACAAACCTACTTGGGCTCTTATGGAATCATGGAGATCATTAATGTATATCAGGACCTAAGATGGAGCCTTGGGGGACACCTGCGTTTGTATGGTAGTTCTGGGAGGCATGTCCGTTTAATACCACCTTCATTGTGTGATTAGAGAGGAATGACTGGATTAGTTGAAACAAATGTCCAGTTATACCATAGCTCCGTAGTTTACATAGAAGGCCAGCATGCAAAACTCTGTCGAACGCCTTAGATATATCCAATGCAACGGTTCGGGCTTCGCCATTCCTGTCGAGTGCCTGGTATATGTACTCGGTGATGGTCGTTAGCATATCAGCAGTCGACCTGGTGAAGCGGAAACCATATTGCTTGTCCGAGAGGAGCCTGTGTGCTGTGAGATGCTGAACCACCTCGGCGTTGATAATGGCTAGGAACACTTTGCCGAAGATCGGAAGAAGATTGATAGGGCGCTAATTTGCAGGGTCCGATGGTTCTCCAGTGTTTTTAAATATAGGAACTACAGAGAAAGATTTCCAACAGGCAGGAAAGCAGGAAGCAAATAGGCAGAGGTTGTAGAGCTTAGAAAGGACAGAGGAGAGTTCAGGGGCACATTTCTTTAAGACTATGGTTGGGATTCCGTCCCCACCTCTCGCTTTGTGAGGGTCAACTTTTAATATTATCTTAGAGACAAGCGAAGGTGTAATGTGGACATCATTCAGTTGTGCCTCGGTTCTAGGTGAGAAGTCGGGTGTAAAACTCCAGATGAGTCCAGACTCGAATTGTTCGAGAATCTGCGAGATAAGCATTCAGCCTTATATGCCGGGGAGGTGAGGACCTCAAATGTGTTGATTAGCGGGGGTATTGTGGACTTGCTCTTGTTAAGTACTCTTTTACAGTGTCGCCAGTAGTCTTTAGAGCCGAATTTAGAGTATGCTATGCGTTGCTTCATTCTGGCAGCAAACAACATCTTAGCTTCGTTAAGTATCCTTTTACACTTATTACGAGCTGAAGTGAAAAGGCGCCTGTTTTGGTCCGACGCGTAGTTACGATAGAGTCGGAAGAAATGATTCCGGTAGGCAATGGGAGCCGAGCAAGCTGGTGAGAACCATGTAGACGAATGAGATTTAAGCTGGAATTTCCTAGCAGGGATGGAGGCATCGATGCCAGCCTTAACCCAGGAGGAGACCTCGGATGCACATTCTTCGATGGGAAGAATAAAAACGTTGTTCCAAGGGATGTCACAGAGGAAGTCTCGGAACGAATCCCAGTCTGCTCTTTGATAGCAGTAGGATATTCTACTTGTCTGGGTATCATGGGTCGGGCGGGAGTGGAGTGAAATATTGACGGAAACTACAGTGTGGTCAGAGTTTCCGAGTGGGCAGAATTGTCTGGTAGTGCAAGAGTCTGGGATGGAAGTAAAGCAGAGGTCTAGAAGTGAGTCCCTTCCGTTAGGGTTGTCGGAGAAACGCGTGGGGAAGTTCACTAATTGCGTAAGGGATTGGGTGATTGAAAAGTTCATGGTGTGGACACCAGCAGGGTCGGTAACAGCGTTCTTCAACCACTTGGTGTGGTGGGCGTTAAAGTCACCAAACACGAATACATGGGCAGAGGGATGGGAAGAAATGGCTTTGTCGATATTGTCAGAAATGATGTCAAGTAACGAACAGTCATGGGAGGAAGGAGAGCGGTAGAGAAAGAAGAGATAGCTAATCGAGCTGAGAAGTGAGAGGCGGAAGCACATAAAAGACTGATATGGGGATTCAAAAGATGACAACCTAGCTAAGGGAAGGTGTTCGCTGACATAGACACCAAGCACATGCATATGAACATTGGAGTCCTTCCTGAAGAGGGGAAGGTAGTCAGGAACGTAGAACTCAGATGAGGGGATAGAAGGGTTAAGATTAGTTTCACATAGGGCTAATATATCAGGTGAGTTATTATGGAGGAATGAATCTACGCTGAGGAAGTTGGTGCGGATGCCGCGTATGTTAGTGAAAGAGATGCAGACAGGTTTGGGCGTTTTCAAATGAGCGGGTTTAGTTTTGCTATTATGTTTGCTGTTTTCCATAGTGATTCAGTTAAGGCGAGGTCTTAGAATAGAATCAGTCGGTCAATCGTTTGCAACTTGTGAAGGATGGAGACTGGCGCGGCCTACAACATAATGTGGCCTCGGGGTTGTTCACCAAACGTTCATGCAGGGACGCCCGTCCATGCGCGATATGGCACTACAAGAACCCCGGTATTATTCAACTGTTGATCAAGACGCTACGCAAGAGTTGGGCTCCTAACTACCAGTCGTAAGCAACAACCAGGAAACTGCCAACCCGGTACCCTCAGAATGTAAAGACGTTGCCACCATACTCCGTAACTGCAAAGAGCTTCCAGCTGAACTAACACTAAGACTGGAGAAAGGGGATGAACCGGGAACCCCTTCCTAAACAAGAAACAAGGCGATCACCTCTAAACTCATTCAAAACAAGGGGGTGGAGGTGAGACCGGGTGATAGTTGGAACTATCTACTCCAATTAAACCTGTAACAAATTTGTTACAGGTTTTGAGGTATTTTATAATTGTGTGTTTATTCTTTCTTTGTTATTCTTTACATTATGTACAACTCACATTTTTATGTTTATTGTGCAGTAATCTAATTCTAACATGGATTTGTTACAGGTTTTCATGCATTTTTATAATTTAGAAAAAAAAATTATGTCCGAATTTTTTTTTTTTTTGGCGGGGGGAGCTTGGAACCGTTAAAGGCATTTATAGGGTAAAAAGCGTCTCTACCTACGAAATTTTCACGTTACGAAACGACTTCCAGGGCGTAAGTAGAGGTTCCACTGTATATTTACTTGTGTGTGTGTGTGTGTGTGTGTAAGAAAATTATGCTAATAATGGTGATGCTGAAATTATAACATCGATTTTTATGTTAGCAATCCAGAATTAATAACACAGATTGTGTTGAAGAAATGATAAGAACCGTGGAAAAAAATAGATATAATCAATTGTACTGGAAAAAATCACGGTGGAAACTAGTGACTGAAGTGGTTTGAAATTTTAGCCAATTAGAATTCAGCCTTTCATGTCTTCTTGAAGGGATGGACAATTATTGCTGTAATGTATTTGGGCTGTTCGTATTTTTATTTCTTTTTGATTTTTTCTAATTTTAAACGCATTTTTTTTCTTTTTAAGCGACTGCTTTGTTCTTTAGAGCATTCCCTCACACTTTCCTTTTTAATGGCGTCCTTCTTCAATTTACCGTTTTTTTCTCTCATTAAATTTCTCTATTCATTTTTTCTTTATTTTACGTTTATATTACGTGATTTCTTTCATTTTTTTTCTTTTTTTTATTTATTCTAAGACTTAAGGCCACATAAAGCTGGCACACTGGTTCCCGTACGATCATTAAAGTTAAGCAATGTCATGCTTGGTCAATACCTAAACAGGTGACCGCAAGAGAATACCAGGGGCTGTAAACTTTGATGTACGATTGGTTGATCTAACTCTGAATAAGTGGGATCTTATTGCCAGTCTGATTGCACGAGTAAATTCTGGTGACAAGTTCGACGGAGCGGAAGCCATTAAAATATGTGTAGAAAAGACAGAGGGAAGCCACATCCTATGGGTGAGAAAGTGGCGGAGTCAAGCTGTGAAGTAGGAACCTATCACAATGCAGATTCTCCTTTGGAGCTTGTCAAGAAAACTAAGATGAATAGCAGAGACGCCTCATCATATATGACAGGAGTATTCAATATGACAGGAGTATTCAATGCACGGACGGATGGTTGATTTGGTTGATTCAGTTAATTAGTAAGACTTATATTATTAATTCTTTCTTATTAATGAAATTCTTCGAACTCTCAAAATATATTCTAATATTCTTTTGTCTTTCTTTAATGTTTTCTTTCTTTTTTCTTTCATTGTTTTTTCTTTAACCGACGTCAAAATGCTTAGAAATGATTCACCAACAAAAATACGTTTTTGAAGAAAAAATGTTACTAAGAAAATACGTGAAGAAAAAAAAATATTACCAGTGATGTATCTGTCTCTCAACGAAACCCATTTACAAAGAAAGTATATTCTATTTATAAAAATCTATTGTTAAAATCTCGTCGGCATTAAATGACCCATTGAGATTGTATTTTTTTTTTTAATCATTTCACCCCAAGCAAGGCAGAACTGCCACTGATGAGCAGGGTGCTACATAACTGTAAAAAGATTAATTAGAAAAGAGTGAGGAATACAAACTAGTTAGAAAGGAGCAATAGAAAGCTGAGAATGCAGGTGCGATGACAGATACATAGGTGGAGAGAAAGGGAAGGATATACGGGGGTGGGGAGAAAGCTAGAGTCCAGTGGTTAATAGATGAGTATTGATATTGCATTTAAATTTCTGGAGGTTGTAACCGCCAGGAAAGCAAGAATATGGGTGAGAGTTCCACAGGCAGGAAGAAGCTGCAGGGGTAGAATTTTCGTCTGAATTTGGCTAACCTGACTGTGAATTGGTGGTACCCAGTTGCCAGTCTGGTTGCACGAGTAAACAACTTAAGTTCGTCCGAGCAGAAGCCATGAAAGTATTTATAGAACAGACAAAGGGAGGCCACATTTTGACCGTGGGGAAGTGGCTGCAGTCGAGCCGCCAGATCAGTACCTATCACATTGCAGACTCTCCTTTGGAGCCTGTCGAGAATACTGAGGAGAACGGCAGGGGCGCCCGATCATAAATGGCAGCAGTACTCCATCCACGGACGGATGGTTGACTTGTATACATGCAGGATGGATTCAGGCGGAAAAAAAACATCCTGGATCGACATAGTATTACCATAAAATAAACAAAACGAAACCAAATCTTTTTTCTTTCATTCATTTTTCTTTCATTCGTTTGTTTCCTTCTTTAATTCTTTTTTTTTCTGTCGTTCCTTCTTATTTCCCCGCACTTTCACTTTGAGAGATTTATATTTCTTTCTTTCTAAATCTTTTCTTCTAATTTTTCTTTTGTTCTTTTTTTTCTGACATCTTTCCTTTTCTTTCAATTCTATATTCTTTTTTTTATATAGATACACAATTTTATCTTTATATTTTTAATCGTTTTTTTTTCCATTTTCTTTCAGAGAAATTCCTTCATCAAATTAATTTCTTTCCAGTTATCTGTTTTCATGTCTTTCATTCTTTCTTCTTATATTCTTTCTTTCGTTATATTCATTTTGTTGACTTTCTTTAATTTGTTGTGGATTCCGGAGGTGGAACCGCCAAAATAATGAACAACAACAAACCGGTTTGGAGATAGAAAAGTAGGTTATATTGAACGTAATATACAAACTGGAATGCGGGTTAGTCAATTCAGGAATACTATTAGTAGAACTAAATATATGCAAATCTTGAAGTGAAATAGTATGTCTGGGTAACTTATTCTAGCTAAGTGGAGCTCAGAGCTAGTCTGGTCTCTGGTTAACTTCGCTATCTGTCGGAACTCTTCGACAATTGTAACAGATCTCTACGATTGGTCTCCACTGTGAACTGCAACTACAACTGAGATTCCATATGTTCCACTGTTCTCTCTATAGCCGGATATATATACACTCAGTCGAGTCCATTGTCATATACACAAAGGGGGAGATCTCACAATAACCTCTTCCCTAGCTTCTATTTTGGGAGGAGCTAATATTTTTTTCAGTTTGTTTTCTATTATTCTCAACATATTCAAAAATTTTTCCATCGCGACAAAGTTTTTGTGGGGTTACGAGCTTGGCTCTTAACTCCTTCCTTTTTTTGTATTTGGTTGATGTGTCTCTTATGTATAGAGTTTTCTACCTGTATTTTGTATATCGCATTTCCTAGTCCGTTTATAATTGTTACAGGTTGCCAATGTGCCATATTATTTTTTAACATTCTAAAGTAAATTTGTTCACCTGGTTTGAATGCTTTTTTCGTAACTATGGTTGAAATAAATTCTGGTTGTACATTATTCTTTTGCTTGTTTTTTGTTAAGACTTTATTACGTCGTCCTCTACGTCGAGTCCATTGTCATATACACAGAGGGGGAGATACGACAACAAATTTAATCCTTTATTCACACTCATTCGTACAATTTCTTTTTATCTGGTACGTCGTTGTGGTGTAAAAGTTACCAACTGTAAAGTGAGGTCGATACTGACTGGGTGCTATATTATTTCGTCTTCGTTCCACAAATCTTGGAAATCTGATGGGGTGTAATGATTAGTAAGCTTGTTCCGATAGATCAATTACGACTAAGTAGTTCGATCCTCACTACGTGCCCCATTCTTTCGACCTTGTGCTATTTGCAAGCCACTTTCGGATAATAATATAGGCACCTTGACGGATTGTAATAGGTATTAAGCTTGTCTTGCTAGAATCATTATAACTGAGTAGTGAGTTCGAACTTCACTGCCCCCCCACCATACTTTCAACCTTGTGCCACATCTCATTTGCGCTTAGAAAATTAATATTCTCTTTTTGTCACACTGTCACAGGTATTTTTCGTTTGTCATATGTTATTCTCCGTTGTTTATTTTATTCGATTATTTTCTATTCACTTTTTCCATGTTAAATTTAGACTTCGTCCAATCTTTCTTTCTCCCCGTTCGTTTTTTTAATTTTATATAATTTTATGATTTTTTGTGCTTTTTCGTTTTGCAGTTGCGTAGAAAATTATGTTAGAAATTTTTTTTTCTATTTTTGGAGCCCTTCCTTCTTTAGCCTCACCCGCTGCACGACCTCCGTTCTTTTTCGAGAATTTATATTCTTTCATTAACTATCGCCTTATATTCTTCCGCATCCGAATTTCTTCAAGTGAATTTTTCTCAAGCCGAGAGACACACAGACCCGAGGGACTGACTCAGAAAATCAACAACATCAATCAATATTATTGAATTAAACAGAGTAATAATCATAAAACCGTGGCATGACGAGAACCCAATCAACAAAAATCAATACACATTTGATCGAATGTAGCATTGATGGGCTGTTTGAAAAAAAAGTTTAAAACACTGTATAGTGTCACGTAAAAGTATTGTCCACGAATGAAATCTTCGTAGTAGACACTGGGCTTTCAAGCCATTGAAAAACTGAAAGAGATCAGTGTGGAAATAAGTAGACAAAATATACCTATATATATATATATATATATATGGCGGAATGGTAGACTTTGAAAAAAGAGAAGCTGCTTATACATCTACGCATCGTTCATTCAGTAATGATTTTGAAAACTCTCGGCTACTGGCGTGTGTTTACATTGTATATGTATCTTCTACAAATACGTTCACGGCTTCTGCTCCGATGAACTTAGCTTACTGGTGCCACCTATATACGAATTTACTCCAACCACAAGTTTAGCAACTCTGTCCCACCCTTTTACTGTAAATGTAAACGCAAATTCTACTCTATCAGCTTCTTTTCCCGCAATTCTCGCCTGTGGAATTTCCTTGCATTTACTTGCTTCTCCAACAGCTACAATCTCCACGAATTTAAATGTAAAGTCAATAGTTATCTTTTATCTTACTCACCTGCATCCTCTCACTCATGGTTCTTTCTCCGTCCACTCCACTCTCATTAGTATTCTCATCCTTACCCACTTCTGGACACCCCCTATAACCTGTCACTCTTTCCCATAACTTTCCTCCTGTGTAAACCCCTGCAGGTGGCAGTAAAAAGCCATGCTTGGTGCAATATGATTATAAAAAAAAGAAGTATATAGCTAAGGTCTGCCTTCCTCTACCGAGCGCCCATATCGCTGAGGTAGAATTGTGGACTTATGTCAGTTCGGTCCGGTTTCATTCCTGGTTAGAAGCAATCGGATATCTAACAGTACTGATGAGCTGTGATACAGTGAAACTGATCTGTCTGCAGATGACTATATAGGCTGGGATTGATAGATTGTCGATATTTTTAATTTTGCAATTGCAGGTCGCTTGTTCTTTTTCTCTATTTTGTCGACTGTACAGTATAGTCAATTGGGCGGCTTTTGTGAGAAAATCAGCACCATGACACAATGCACTCCGCCAGAAATTTTGAAACGACTTGCTGTAATCTTAGAATTGGTAACCGAAGCTTAAATACGAATACTTCAGAGTGATTGGGGGTCAATATGAGAAACAGTGCAGAGGATTCGAAGAGAATTAGATGATATGACTATTTAGAGTGATTACTTGTGATTGCAATGCTATACCTCCATTCATATTCCCAGAAGGTCGCAGACTCAAGACGAAGGCCTACATCAAGTGACTGGAGGGGATAGTGCGGCCCTGGTTCAAGAGGGTGGCTGTTGAAAGACCTTATGTCTGGCCGCAGGAAACTGCACCATGCCACAAAAGCAGTCATGGCTGTCATAAAATATCTGGCCACCTAACTACTCAGGGAGCAACCCCGTGATTCTGACATAGAAAAGAAGTTGAGTAAGAGGCTACGAAAACTCTTTGCAACACCAATGAGGTCTAAGAACAAGGATTATGACAGTATTCACCAATTTAAACAAGAGACCGCCTAGAAGATTTACAGAAGATTACGAAATTGTGTCGATACAATTGCTGAAGTCAATGAGAATTTTATAGTATAAATTTACTCATTACTATAGAAATATAATTTTGCTTCATTTGAGTAAGTATATGTTAAAATGATATTCGGTTTCGTTTTCATTTTGCGACATTTAGACGATAATATATCCGTAGTACACTGTATATGCACCCTTGTGCAAATTCATTGAAACAACCTCTTTAGCTTCCTTTCGTTTCCACATTTAGACGATAATATATCCGTAGTACCCTGTACATACCACCTTCTGCAAATTCATTGAAACAAATGTTTTAGCTTCCTTTCTTAGACATTTAAACGATAATATAACCGTAGTAACATGCATACATTTACGCGCAAATACCCTTGGGAAATGTATTAATATCTCTTATCCTTCCAGTTATGAGTTAAATAACAGGACGGATTGGGTTCTATAGCCTTGGTTGGCAGCCAATCTACCGGAGAAAACAATGGCAACAATGCGGGATAGTCTTCTGCCTAGTCAGTCATGTCACTTTCGAGACATGATTGCCCAAGCGTGCTTCACGTATGGCACTTAACTGACTGACCTTGTATATACACCCTTGTTCAAATTAATTGAAAAAACTGCTTTAGTTTCCTGTCCTTCACCATACGGTCAGTTTTAGACCCACTGGAGTTACAGGGTGTAATCAATTTTACTATTTTTCCTTAGATTAGGTCATTTACAATGGTGTGCAGTAATATGAATCTATTTTCGATGTGTATGATGGAATTTGTTTGAAACTTTCTTGAAAGATTTTTCATCATCCGTCATTGAATCAGATTTTTCTCACGCCCAGAAACTGTTGCCTCAGTTATCGATTAGTTGTCCTACGATCATTGTCTGCAAATAGACGTCACACCAAGACACTGTACGGAAATTGTAACGCTGCACGAACAAATAGAAATTTCAGAGAGCTCAAGTATATTGTTGATGTCAACCATTTAACTGTCAACCAAAAAACTGGATCTATCAGTTGAAACATAAAAAAAATGCAGTCGGTATTAAAAAAAAACAACCCCAAGAGACTACATACACTTTATCAGGAAAAATGTGAAAGATTCTAGAAAGACATTATTCGTTTTGTTTCAATTAATTTGCACAAGTTTGTATATATGTGTGTGCTTGTGTGTGCCTACGTACTTGCGCATGTGTGTGTGTGTGTGTGTGTGTGTGTGTGTGTGTGTGTGTGTGTGTGAGAGAGAGAGAGAGAGAGAGAGAGAGGGGTGTTTGTGCTTGTGTATCTGTGTTTGTGTTTGTTTATACTAATTAAATTTTGGAGTGCTAAATAGAAAAAACAAATTTGTTCTATTAAGTAAAGGAGCTAAAAAATTGTAGAAGCAGAACTGACAAAATAAATTCCCCTAATCATAACAATTAAGGAGATGACAGATGTATATTTATTTTATTTTGTTTTAACCGACAAATCATGAATTACTAGCAGTCAGGCTCCCAGGAAATCACAAGCACGAGACAGCAAGATGTCGAATGAGGATTATTAGAGATTAGGATATGGACAATTGAAAATTTACTGCTGCGAATCGAGATTTAGTTACAAATCCGAACTGTGCTGACACGACCTTTGTACAAGGCCGATTTAATTCAACCTCCACGTTTCAACTTAAGTCGACGTATATTTATCAAATCTACTTACTTATCCGATTTGACAGACTGATAAGTCGAGCTGGTCTGCGTTTGAATTCGCCTTTCACTATCCCGTCTACGTTTCTTTATAATGAACTTCTCCGAATGAAAGCATTTATAACTGTTTTTTTTTTATTGGTTATTGAACGTATTGCAGCGTAACTTAACATTTATCTGCAAAATTTATTCGACAGTTACACTTTCACACTACATTCATATTCCTGTAAATGTAAAAATGTCTCACAAGCAGTTTTCGAAGAGGAAGATTAAATGTGATTCCGAAAATTGTTCGTTAGGGAATATTTGTTAAACAGATATACTGTAGATAATGGTATTGTTGCATAAGCTACCACATCACTCAGCAGCTGAAACAGATTTTCGTTGCAAAGTTTAAAAATATTAAAATAATCAAGAATCTGTACTGGATGCAAACCGTCTGCGTACGGAGAGAAAATTAGTTCAGCAATTATACAAAAATCGAAAGAGTTGTACCAGGATTTATTGTTAACGGCGACAATATTAAAACTACATCACACCCGACAAAATATAGCAAAGGAAAGCGAGAAAAAAGGAATAAACGTAAACTATAAGACAGAATAGTCTACGGCTATATCGTATCCGATCACCGAAATTAAGCAACTTTAAGCCTGTTCAGTACTTAAATGGGTGACCATTTGGGAATACCAGGTGCTGTAAACGTAAGGACCAAGAATGGTCTACCGGTCCTTCTGGTTTGGCAGGTTTGGGGGGTTTAGGGGGTTGGGCGCAGGGCTAACAACCCTGCCCCGTAAAAAACACTTTGTTACAGAAACAGCAACAAAATGTCGCTGCCCAATGCACTATTGGGTGTGATGGATAAATGATGATGATGATGATGATGATAAGACAGAATGCAAGATTATTAGCAAAAGGATAAGACCAAAATACCATCTACAGGTCAAGGATACTAAAATCAACAGATACAGCAATTTAAATATTTGTAATTGATTCTAGGATGTGAGTTGTGGTGTAATGGATATCGACTCAGAACGACAAACTCGGGGAGCCGAGTTCGAATTCCAGTTGAAATACCATTTGGAAAGCTAATAATCCGTCTCTTCCCTCCAGTTATGGGTTAAATAATAGAACAGATTGGGTTCTATAGTCTTGATTAGCAACTAGTCTACCGCAGAAACCAATGGCAACCTACTGCGGGATAATCTTCCGCCCAGTCAGTCAAGTTTCTTTTGAGACATGATCGCCCAAAACGTGTATCACGTATGGCACTTAACTTACTGACTGACTATCATAATTGGAAACATGATTAAGGCTTCTACTGGGCATAAGGTGGAGGATCATTTTCTAATGTTTTGAAGTAATAAACTGATCCTCCACTAATTACTACTTAGTAATATAATACATCATTTCCTCCTCTATTTATGAGTCAAATAACCGGACAGATTGTTGTTCTATAGGCTTGGCTGGCAACCAGTCTACCGCAGAAAGCAATGGCAACCTACAGCAGGATAATCTTATGCCCAGTCAGTCATGTTTCTTTCGAACATGATCGCCCAAACCGTGTATCCCGCATGGCACTTAACTGACTGACTGAATTGGTTCTAATAAAGGGAGGGAAAGATGTGACACTTAGAACCCATGGCGTATTTTAATGTCCGAAGATGTATTCCAAACAATAAGCAGAGTATGAAGAGACAGACAACGGTAACGTGATATCTGTCCTCCTGTGTGGCAAAGAATGCTAGATATTTCTCCAAAGATATGGAAGAGACTTGAAACAGCAAAAAGGTGGTTCTATGGATAGGTTCTATCATGGGCCGAAAATGTGAGCAACTAAATCACTGGTGCCTCGTGCAACCAGATTGGCTTCTGGGTCCCACCCATTCACAGTTAGATTAGCCAAATGCAGACGACAATTGTACTCCTGCAGCTTCTTCTCTCGCACTTCCCGCCTGTGGAACTCGCTTCCATATTCTTGCTTTCCTGACGGCTACAACCTCCAGGAATTTAAATGCAAGGTCAATATTCATCTCTTAACTACTTGACTTTACTTCTTTCCACACTGTCCTGTAGATTTCTTTCCTTTCTCTCACCTTCGCAACTGTCACTCTCTCGCACTTCCCGCCTGTGGAACTCGCTTCCATATTCTTGCTTTCCTGACGGCTACAACCTCCAGGAATTTAAATGCAAGGACAATACTCATCTCTTAACTACTTGACCCTAGTTCTTTCCACACTGTCCTGTAGATTTCTTTCCTTTCTCTCACCTTCGCAACTGTCGCTACACCTGTATGCCCATCCTTCTCTTGCTCCTTTCTAACTGCCTTATGCGGGGCAATTTTTAAATTAGACCAGCAATAGTGTAATGTAAACATATTTCAGCCTCAGTTCTATGTGGGAAGGAGTGTGCGTATATTCCAGACGAATTAAGTGATGACTTGGAGGAGAACCTGTGTGTAAAGAGCTCACCCTTGTCTGCTGTAACTGTGAAAACATCATACTTGTTTATTAATGGAGGAATTGAAGGTTTGCAACTGTTTAGCACACTTTTGCAGATCCTCCAATAGTCGTTGGAGCTTAACTTGCGCGCTGCTATACACTGCTTCATTCTGTCGGTAAACAACAGCTTAGCTTTATTCAGAATTCTCTTACACTCATTGTGAACATAGGCAAATATGCTCCTATTATGATCAGACGCGTGGATCAGATCAAGCCGGAAGTAGTGATTTCTGTGAGTTGTGGCAGCTAAACAGGCAAGGAAGAACCAAAAGGCAAATGGCATTTCTGGTGGAATGAAAGCCTCGATGGCAGCTTTCACGCAAGATGAGACCTCAGAAGCGCGATCTACAATAGTGAGACCATATATAATCTTACAAGGGACGTCGCGCAGAAATTCTCGTTGTGCCTCTCCGTCTGCCCTTTAATAGCAGTAAGATATTCTGCTGGTTGGAATTTCCTGGGGGGAAGAAAAGTTGAGAGCGATATTAACGGAAATTACCGCGTGATCAAATTTGCCAAGAGGTCAAATCTAATACAACACACGTGATGACCAAGCTAAAGCTGAAAATATTTCGAACAATAAAAACTATGTACAATTTAGATGTTCTTTTAAAGCTGAAAACTGGAAAATATTATAATGCGAGAAAACTCATTAAAACATTAAGAAAATCATCTTTATCGGCTGTATTATATGAAAGATGATTTTTAAAATGTACATTAATATAGATACATAGATTTGGGGAATTTCTTCTCCTTTCTCCTCCCTCGTTTTCTGTTTCGTTTAACCCACTTCTCAATCAAACACCACTTTCTAATCCATCCGTTAACCCCTTTCCCATTGACAAAGCCAAATATTTAAATTTTTCACTTACAACTCTATCTGAAAGTAAAATTGTCCAAAATCTAAGAATAGACATTGATTGTTAACCTGTTTTTTCTTTGTAAACGTAAATATTTTAACTTCCGCTGGTGAATTCTTAACCTTCAATTTTTTTACTTTTTTATTTCTTTTTTATTTCATTTTCAAATGTGTTAGTTGCCGATGAGATGTGAAATCTCTCTTTGTGATTTCATGTTGAAGTGATCATTCAACAGTTTTGAACATCGAAATTTATTTTATTTTATAATTGGCTCTGTAATTTTAATTACAATGAGCTCTCCACCTGTATCATTTTTTAATATTAAACTATTAATATTAATTAGGATCGGATCTTTGGGATTTACCTTCCTGCTGTTCCTTTTGGATTAAAGTTATTTTAAAATATATATATATATATATATATATATATATATGTGTGTGTGTGTGTGTGTGTGTGTGTGTGTGTGTGTGTGTGTGTGCATACGCATACATATATATATATAATTTGTAGACAAAAAATTTCCGTTACTTGAGCGTTCTTAAAAAACGGTAAAATCAGTCATGGCAAATCGCCTGAAGAAACCGCATGTTGGTAACTGAGGTCAAGTAAAAACTCGTAGAGAAATGAAAAATATTCAAAAGTTCTACAATATAATTGTACTGAACACTTTTTAATACAGCTGTGTACAGATATATTTTATTAGGACCAAAAACTATGTTATTAAAAGATTATAATATATATATATATATATATATATATATATATATATATATATATAGGGAAGAGGAAAATTTACGTATATATATATATATATACATATATATAGCGAAGTGCAAATTTATATAGATAACTGCAGACAGACAGACTTATTTCGCTGTATCACAGCTCATCAGTACGGTTAGACATCAGGTTAGACGAAAGACTTGATATCAGTTAAGCCTTGAGCGCACGGTGGTTGAAAACATATTTTAGCATGTTATATACACAATGTAAACACAGACCGGTAGCCGAGCGTCTACAAACACATTACTGAATGAACGATGCATTAATCGCGGTTATAAACTACTGCTTTTTAAAATATTCCATTGCAACAGAGCGAGAGAGTAAATAGTCATCTGCAGACAAACCTGTTTCGCTGTATCACACCTCACCAGTACGGTTAGAATATATATATATATATATATATATATATATATATATATATATATATATATATATATAAACAACTGAAAATTTGAAATGATTTGTTTGAACATTATTTTTGATCTATGATCGGTTGTTTATAACCAGTTTTGTTAATCTTCAATTTCCGTAATATGTTTACATTGGTTGACATTACGATACATTTCAGAGCAGAGATGTTTATTACGATGAAGTCGAAAATTGTATTATAGGCTTAATTTAACTTCGTTTGCACTGATGTTCATTCGTGGTCGAGAGATCTAAGGCGGGCTAGACCATTTGCTGGCTTATCCTATGGGGATAGGGGTCGCAGGTTCGAATCCTGCCGAATGACACACATTTTCGCAACAAAAATGTATCGTAAATAATCAGGCCGGTAGATATAAATATATAATACTGTTTGATTATAAACAGAATATCTACTTAAATACGAGTATCGTTCAAAAATATTAAAAAAATAATTTCAAATTATCGGTTGTTTATAACTAGTTTCGTTAATTTCCGTAATATATATATATTTTTGAATATGTCCAGCGTCTGTAATATATAATCTTTTTTCTTTCCTTTCTTTTCTTTTCCCTCCCTTCCTTCCTTTATCTCTCTTATCTCCCACCTTTTTTCCGTGTTGCTTAACCTTACATCAATTCAACACGACCGTCTGTTAATTTTGAAGTTACAATTCTCTTTCCTTTTTTTTGCGAACCCAGACGATGTCAATTTTTTCTTTTCTTGGTTATTTGTTTTTGTTTTATATTTTTCTTTTTTTCTTTTTCTTTTTTATTTTCTTTTTTAATTTCTTTGCAAATCTATTTCAAAAGGAAAATTAGACTGATTTTTCTCCAGTTTCTGAAAGGATTTTTCTGTTGCTGAGGTGATGTGTTATCCCCCGTAGGGATTTTCATATCGAAATGGTCATTCAACATCATTGAATTAATCCTTTTTTAATTTATATTTGCTCTGTAATATTTTATTGCATGGAACTCTCTTCCTGTATCATTTTTTAATATTAAAATAAAAATTTTAATATTAATTAGGATCGGGTTTTTGAAATTTACCTTCCTGCTTTTTTCACTTGGATTAAAGTATCTGAATTAAAATATATATATATATATATATATATACTCGTGAAATTAACTTGTGAATATATATATATATATATATATATATATATATATATATATATATATATATATATATTTTAATTCAGATACTTCAATCCAAGGGAAAAAAGCAGGAAGGTAAATTCCAAAAAACCCGATCCTAATTAATATTAAAAATTTATTTTAATATTAAAAAATGATACAGGAAGAGAGCTCCATGTAATAAAATATTACAGAGCAAAAATTTATTTAGTTTAATTTCAAATGACCTAATTTTTTTAAAAAATAATTTTATTTTAAGTCCTATATCTTTTTATTCCTTTTTATTAATAATTATGCCTTTTTAAATAAAGGCCTTTTTCTAATACTTCAACGTTTTGGGGAAATTAGGTTTTTGAATTTGTCCAGCGTCTGTAATATTTAAAAAATTTTTTTTCTTTAGTTTCTTTCTTTTTCCCTCCCTTCCTTCTTTTATCTCTCTTACCACCTTTTTTCCGTGTTGCTTAAACTTACGTCGATTTAACACGGCTGTCTGTTAATTTTTAGTTACATTCTCCCTTTTTTTTGCGAACCCAGACGATGTCAATTTTTTTTCTTTTCTTATTTATTTGATTTTATTCTATCTTTTTCTTTTTCTTTTTCGTTTTCTTTTTCTTTTTCTTTCCCTTTATTTTTATTTTTATTTTATTTTATTTTATTATTTATTTTTTAATTTCTTTGCAATCTATTTAAAAAGGAATAGTAGACTAATTTTTTTCCAGTTTCTGAAGGGTTTTTTTCTGTTGCTGAGGTGATGTCTCGTCCCCCGTGGGGATCTTCATATCGAAATGGCCATTCAACATCTTTGAATTAATCCTTTTTTAATATATATATATATATATATATATATATATATATATACTTGTGAAATTAACACCCGTCTTATCAGCGATAACGAAATATTATGCGAATAATAAAATTATTTGTTTGTGTTTGTGCCAAAAATATAAATAAGTGTAGGACAAAAGAGAAAAGAAAAAAGGAAAAAAACTTAGTAGATATTTGCTGTCTGATCTTGTAAGTTTTAACCTTGGTGACAGAAGCGAAAAAGATACATTAAAATTTTTTCTTAAAATGTATACAAGAAAGAAATGTGTCAGGCCTAATAACAAACTTAGAACGTCACTTTCAAAGGGTCACGAATAATTTTATTATCAATATAAACTGGTTAAACAAGTTAAGATAAGTATTTTACCGAGAAAGAAAATACATTTAACAATAGGAATATGAAGAAAAAAAAAACAATTGTTTTAGGGAATTTCAATTTTAGATTATCTATTAGGTTATATTGTATTGCATTGACACACATATGAAGAAGTCAGATCCTACAGTATCTTCTCTTACAAGTAAAGAACACGAAATTTTGAATAAATTCTAAACGTTAAGGATGTTTTCCTAATTTGATCCAATGAATATGCTATCATTTCAACGTGAAATACTTCTCTTTGTTTAATCATGAGTTGTGGCATTCCTTTGTTCTATAAATACTTCCATGGCTTCTGTTCCAACGAACTTGAGTCAGTGGTGCCTCCACAACAGGTGTTTACTCGTGCAACCAGACTGGCAACTGGGTCCCACCCATTCACATTTAGATCAACCAAATGCAGACGAAAATTCTACTCCTATAGCTTCTTTTCTCGCACTTCCCGTCTGTGGAACTCGTTTCCTTATTCTTGCTTTCCTGACGGCTACAACCTCCAGGAATTTAAATGCAAGGTCAATACTCATCTCTTAACTACTCAACTCTACTTCTTTCCACACTGTCCTGTAGATCTCTTTCCTTTCTCTCATCTTCGCAACTGTCACCACACCAGTATTCCCATCCTTCTCTAGCTCCTTTCTAACTGGTTCATCCTTCTCCTCACTTTCCTCTAATCCTTTTACTCTTATGTCGC
Organism: Ascarosepion bandense; assembly: GCA_037127315.1. Taxonomy (NCBI): domain Eukaryota; kingdom Metazoa; phylum Mollusca; class Cephalopoda; order Sepiida; family Sepiidae; genus Ascarosepion; species Ascarosepion bandense. Next base: position 366,186 of record JBBBDQ010000564.1, on the reverse strand, counting down.
CCCCTGCACATCAGTGGCGTTACTGCCTTGCTCGGAGCGATATGATAAAAAATATATCATTTCACCCTAAGTAAGGCAGTACCGCCACTGGTGTGCAGGGAGCTAAATAAGAGGAGAGTGGAAGTTTACATAGGAGGAGAACGAAGAGAAAAAGGAATCGGTTACATGGGGTTTCAGAGAAAGGGCAAGAGAAGGATAGAAATACTGTGAGAATACAGTAAAACAGGAACGGAATAAAATACAAGGGGTGTACGTGAAAGAACAAGAGTAGGACTATATTCCAGAGGATAAGAGATGTCAACTGAAATTGCATTTAAACTCTTGGTGAGTGTAGCTATCAGGGAATCAAGTTTACTGTAAGGAGTTCATATAGGCGGTAAGTGCAATAAGAGAAGCCTTTGGAGTAAAACTGGAAGAGGTACTTGGTTACTTTAATTGTAAAAGAGTGAGACCTTGTTGCCAGTCTGATTGCTTGCGTAAATTCTTTTAAAGTGGGCAACAGAGAGCTAAGCTCGTCGAAGCAGAAACCATGAAAATATCTGTACAGGAGAAGGGGGAGAGCCACATCCCGTCGATTAGAAAATGGTTTGAGTTGATATACTTTGTAAACTTCATCAAATCTTTAATCTTGATTATGAAAAAGTTTAATGACTACTGTTTGCTATTGGGGTTGTTGTCTGGAGAATCACTGTGTGTGTGTGTGTGTGTGTGTGAGAGAGAGAGAGAGAGAGGGAGAGAGAGGGAGATAGAGAAACAAAAAAGAAAGAGAGCAAGCACAAAAACAAGGAAATTATTCAAGGTTATATATAATTCTCCGCAAAATCAATATTAGCCTTGAATATCATTATTCTATGGGATCATGGTTGAGTAATGGACAGCGGCTCAGATTGTGAATCGAAGAGCCGAAGTCGAATTACGGTTGGATCCATCTCTTTCACTTACGCTATACCGGCGTAAGTTATATCGGTAGTATGTTACGTCGATTATATACGTACCTCTATTAATGGCTTTTAAGATAAGTACACTCTTTTGTAATATTTATACAGTCAATGGGATAATCATTCTATTGCCTCTTTCTGACCGACGGAATGTCTTTTCTTCCAGTATTTTCAGGCTTCTGCTCTGAAGAACATTATTCCTAGTGGATTCGCCCTCATGAGCTTAATAATGAAACTAGATTGCCAATTAGGTCCTATCATTCTACTGTCAAAATAGAGAAATATAACTGCCAATGCAACTCTGCGCAGTATCTTTCCTTGCACGACCCGCCTGTGGAAATCCCTTCCCCATACCTGCTTCCTTGATAGTTAAAATCTCCAAAAGTTTAGCTGTAACCTCAAATTCCATCTTCTATCTCCGTCACTCCCACCTCGTTTTACCCTTTCTACAGCATCAACTGTACTGTTTTCTTTTCTGTCTTTCCTCTCCTCTTATTGTAAGACCCCTGCACACCAGTGGTAGTACTGCTTTGCCTCTGAGCAATGGGATTCGCTTTAACCTACAACCTGTCTATAAGCACCGTGTCGACCCTTTAACAAAATATTGAACTCACACACTGAATGTCGCTTTGCGGTGTCAGTTTTCACCAGATTTGAAGACGCGATTGTATGATCATGCGTTTATCCTTTTTATATTCTAATTTAGATCACATTTCATTTGTCATGTTTTGTTCGGCTAAAACGATCTGACGAACGCAAAAAAGATAGTTTTTTGTTTCCGAATTTTTCACCGTCATTTTTCCTAACACAGAGAGAGAAAGAGGGGGGGGGGCTTTAAAATCATGCAGTTTTCGGTTACTGACTGTAATATAAACCAGTAAATATTTTTTGGGCGGATAACACTCATAGCAAAAAAATCGGTGATCACACTACGCATAAAGCCTGCTTACACACGCGTATATACGTATATATGTATTTCTTATTTACGCACACACGCACACAGACACAGACACAGACACACACACACACACACACACACACACACACACACACACATATATATATTCGTCATCTACATACAAGGCTCTTTCGCCGCATCACAGCTCATCAGTGTGACTAGCCGTCTGCTTGTGACTGGGATTGAAACGACCGATTCGATGTCCATCGTAGTCGCTAACCCCTAAGTCATAGGTGTATGGAATAAGAGAAGGGAAATTTTTAGCATGTTTTTTATAAGCGGGGTATGCACAGGCCAGTCACCGAAATAACTCAATTCATTGCTGAAGTGTATATATATTCCCCAAACTCCGTAACTTACTTTCCTATGACTTTTTATGCACATTTTCATGGTAATTATTTTCATAACTTTTCTATTTGCCATATCAGTCAGTTAATTACCATAAGTGATACACGCTTCGGCGATCATGTCTCGAAAGAAGCATGAATGACAGAGCAGGAAATTTTCTCGCGGTAGGTTGCCATCATTTTTTGTGTTAGACTAGTTACCAACCATGGCTTTAAAACCCAATCTGTCCTGCTATTTAACGAATAATTGCAGGGAGAAGAGACGGATTCATACCATCACAAGGGTATTTTGCGCTTAGGTGAATGAAACATATTTAACTGGAATTTGAACTCGGCACTCCAGTTTCTCGTTCCAAGCTGATATCCTCTGCACAACAACGCACATCGTATGGTAGACTTCATGAATTTACTCGCAGTAACAACACTCATTATTTACAGTTGAAATATCTAAATATAACCGTAAGTTCTATGTGAACAGATTCTTTTGTTATTGTTAGGGTGGAACCCCTGTCAGTCGATTGACTAATGGAAAATTCCTGACGTCACGTCCGGTTACCATGTTCTGTCTTCCGAGCAGTCAGATCCAGAGACTCAGAGAGTAAAGGTCGTAACTTGATTTGTCCTGTAGCTGAGTGGAGATACGACTCTGCTTTAACAACTATTTGTATTTTGGTTAATATATTATTTTATTTCACTGTTTCCGATCTTCTCGTTATTTATTTCAACACTAACTCCACAATAATTGTAGAATTCCTCTGTGGCTTCTTGATTATTCAGTCAATTTTGATCTTCAAATATTTAAATGTCAATAACAATTTTCTTATTCTCTCTCCTTCAAAAAGTTTTCTCTTATCTCCGAATTCCATATTAGTCCTTGTATCCTAGTAGATTGGTTGCTTAGATTGGGGTAAAATCACACACACACACACACACACACACACACACATATATGTATATTGAAATATGTTTATTATAAGTGTTTATAATAAAATCAATTATAAACATAAAATATCTTTGTCATAACCATTTATAATAAAAATAAATACAATTATAACAACTGATTTTTAATCGTTTTACGACAAGCAAGGCAGTACTGTCGCTGATGCACAGGGGTTACAAAAGAGAATAAAAGTTTAGGCAGGAGGCGAGTAAAGAGAAAGATTATAAACAAAACAATCGTCCGGTTCACACTCCACCCACGTCTATTGAACAGGTGAAGAGGCTCATCCCTCGTTCCCTGTTTAGAATGTGGTTACCGGTTTTCTCTTTACCAATCTTTTTACTCTTTTTTTCTCAATTAGAGTAGATAGATTAAACTATCGCCCGGTTCACACTCCACCCACGTCTATTGAACAGGTGAAGAGGCTTATCCCTCGTTCCCTGTTTAGGATGTGGTTTCCGGTTTTCTCTTTCCCAATCTTTTCACTGTTTTTTTTTCTCAATTAGAGTAGATAGACCAAACTATCGCCCGGTTCACACTCCGCCCACGTCTATTGAACATGTGAAGAGGCTTATCCCTCATTCCCTGTTTAGGATGTGGTTTCCGGTTTTCTCTTTCCCAATCTTTTCGCTCTTACGTAGCCCCCTGCACATCAGTGGCGTTACCACCTTGCTCGGGGTGATATGATTAAAAAAAAAGACTAACCCGTTAAATGGGATGTACGAGAAAGGGCAAGAGAAAGATGGTAATACAGGTGTGGTGACAGTTGCTAAGGTCGAGTGAGAAAGGAAAAGAACAATAGATTTTTTTGTAATCGTTTCACCTCAAGCAAGGCGATACCGCCACTGATGCGCAGGGGGCCACATAAGAGTAAATGTTTAGACCAGAGGAGAGTGAAGAGAAAGACGGACCAGTTACAGTGGGTACCAGTTACAGGTGGTGTCAGAGAAAGATCAAGGAAATGATGTATGCATGCTACTTGTCATCCCGACTTCCCTCACTTTCTCACTGATATGGCTTCCTTTTCTCTTTTCTACAAATATACTAATTGCCAGTGTTCTAAAGAGCTTTTCTTTTCTTGATTCACCGTCAACATATATTTAAGCATCCTACTTGGAGTGCGTTGCGGTGGAGTAGATATCGACCCGGAACGACAAATCTGGGAGCCGAGTTTCAATTCCAGTTGAATTACTTGCATTCACTTACGCACAAATACCTTTGGAAAAGGTATTAATCCGTCTCTTCCATCTAGTTATGTGTTAAATAATAAGACAGATTTGGTTTTGTAGCTTCGGCTGGCAACAAGTCTATCACAGAAAGCAATAGCAACCTACTGGGGGATAATCTTCTGTCACGGTAATCATTTCTCTTTCGATACATGATCGCCCAAAGCGTGTATCTCGTATGGTACTTAACTGACTGACTTGATTTGCATCTAGGTCCCACTCTTTTACCGTTGATTTGGTTAAATGTAACCAACACCAGTGGAGAGTGACAAAAAGGGACTACAAATAAACTTTAAGAAAACTGAGTGCATGGTCATCAGCAAAAGATACAACCCAAAATGCCAAATAAAGGTGGGAGATAACAGAATCAAGCACGTACAAAAATTTAAGTACCTAGGAAGAGTTCTAACAGGAGATCCGAAGGTGAATTGGCATGGCAAAGGACGTGTTCCAAAAGATGTGCAAAATACTAACACACAGGAAAATCTCATTAGAAACAAAGAAAAGAGTGCTAGACTGCTACGTGATGTCAGTTCTTCAATACGGCAGTGAATGCTGGACAATATCATCGAAAATGAGGGCAAAACTGGAAGCGGCCGAAATGTGGTTCTACAGAAGGATGCTGCGGATATCGTGGACTGAGCATGCAAGTAACGATGAGATGTTGGAAAGAATGGCAACAAAAAGGAAATTAATACTGAGCATCAGGAAGAGACAACTGAAGTTCCTGGGACACGCAATGAGGAAGGAAAGCCTGGAGAACCTGATACTGACTGGACAGATAGAAGAAAGGAGAGACAGAGGAAGGCAGCGGATAACATATTTGCAGGGCCTGATCAGGTGGATGACGGAACGGGGTTTGCCAGGAGTAACAGGAGCAAACATATTAAGAGCCACAAGGGATAGGGAGACATGGAGAACCATGATCGCCTACGTCCTGAAGGGACAGGGCACATAGATGAAGAAGAAGAAGAAGAAGAAGAAGAAGAAGTAACCAACACTTCTACACCAATAATTTCTTTTCTCACACTTCCCTCCTGCGCAAGAACTTTCCGTTTACTTGCTTCCCTGACGGCAACAATCTTCAAATATTAATATGTTGTCAATTACCATTTTTCTGTCTTCAAAAATCACATATTTTTTTATATTTTTTTCTTTGTTCTCTCACTTAAATCCCCTGCTTGGGGTGAAATGATTAAAAGAAAATGTAATATACTTGATAAAAGCCAAAATGAATAAATCTGCTAAAATTGCATCGAACTGACGTGAGCTTTACAACATTCATCAATCTTTGCATCACAGATCATGGAAATTATATTGGAGATATAACTTGTTAATATTCCGATTCAATAAAATAATGTTTAAAATAAGCATTTTGCCAATGTGCAAGATTTTAGAGACACCCTGTATATTATTGCTTCTGTCTGTCTGTTCTATAAATACTTCCATGCCTTCTGCTCCAACGAACTTAAGTCACTGGTGCTTTTGCAAGAGATGTTTACTCGTGCAACCAGACTGGCATCTGGGTCTCACCCATTCACAGTTAGATCAACCAAATGCAGACAACAATTCTACTCCTTCAGCTTCTTTTCTCGCTCTTCCTGCCTGTGGAAGTCGCTTCCATATTCTTGCTTTCCTGACGGCTACAACCTCCAGGAATTTAAATGCAAGGTTAATACTCATCTCTTAACCACTTGACTCTAGTTCTTTCTTCACCACCCTGTATATGCTTTCCTTTCTCTCCATCTTTGCAACTGTCATGAAACCTGTATTCCCATCTTTCGCTTGCTTCTTTCTAACTGGTTCGTCTTTCTCTTCAATCTCCTAATCGTTTTCTCTCATGTAGTCTCCTGCACATCAGTAGCGTTACCGCCTTGCTCGGGGTGATGTGATTAAAAAAACTAATTATCCCGATATATACCATAACTTTTGTCTATATTTCTGAGATGATGTATTTCACACTGCTGTCCACATTTTTATTGTCTTATTCACGTTGTTTCTGCCGTTTTACTCTTTAGCATTTTTCAGGTTATATACGTTGGAATTTGGATCAGTACCTTTAATTTCGTCCACTTAGGTTGATGTAACTCTACGAACCCATGGCTCAGTGGATAAAAGCTTTGGTTGAAGTAATCCAAAAACTCGAGCGAAAGATTTGTGAATTCAATACCTGGCTATAGCAAAGGTGAACAAAAAGTAAACTTGTGGAACTGAGTAACTAAATGGAAATAAATAAAACTGAGATGTCCAGTAAATATACGACACGTGAATCTTGAATCTTCCCGGTGGACGAAAAAATGGTTTTGGGTCGAAATTTCAACGTATATCACCTGAAGAAGATCGGTTGAAACGTTGTGAATACAACAATAAAGATGTCGGAACAATATAAATCGTGTAAATACACAATAACGATTTATTTAAAAGGCAATTTCATTTTATTAGCTATTATATGTAATCTAATGATAATTTAAAATGTTCCGTAAGATACTGATGGGTTATATGCAAATATTATGCTCTCTCATTTGAGCGATATGAATATCGCTGAATTTTGCTCCCTGAAGGGTTTCCTCGGAAGAAACCTCTGCGGATGATGCTACACGAATTAATGAAATGAATTTCGCAACACTTAGTGAATACATAAACCGTGCATCGTACGTGATTTACGACACCTGATTTCTAATCAATGTACAATGACGAAGCACTCGATATGCACATATCGCTATATAAACACTTTGGAATAAAGACATACATAAATATATGCACACACACTTACTAACTGAGGTATTTATCTATTTCGCTTAAGATCATTAGGCTGATGTAGAAACAATTATGGCCGAATGATTTCTTGGTACTGTATGTTTGACTCGTCAAGACACTGGCAGAAGCATTAGGCAAATCAGCAGAATATATATAGCCTATGAGATTTGAAAAAGAAATCAACAGACCGGCGGTCGAGAGCGAGGGAAACTTTACTCGCCTCAAAATCATTTTACTCGACCGACTCCATTTTCTTAATAGTCTCCTTAGCGTGAATCGCTGAGGGGAAAAGAAATATGAAATTTTAATTAACATTTTAAAAGTGTTAGAAAGAATTTAATTTATTTAAAAATAATAAAAAAAAAATTTCCTCTTAATACTAGCATAAAAATTTTGATAATAAAACTTTGTTTTCATTAAATGTGAGCCCTTTTAAGATCATCTCATGCTATTTTTTTTTTTTTTGCAATTGAGTAGAGGTATTGTAAATTCGTAGTTTCTTTCTTCTGTTTGACTGCAAACTCCATCTCATAGATGATAATAAAAACAAACCTAATTTTCTCAACGGTTTCTATAAACAAATTCCCACTTGTATACTTTGTTTTTTGTTGCTTGGTTGAACATGTATACGTATTTTTTTCTTTCTTTTAAATGTTCGTTTTTACTTTTCGTAAGCGGGGTGGACATATTGATATTTTTCCAAATGAGTTTTTAAGGTCTGTGAGCGTCTTTAATCTGGGCGACAGAGACATTTTGTCTCCCCTCTGGAAGTGTTAAATAAACAAAGGTTTACACAGAACGGGACGATAAAAACGAGACCGAAGAGTACAATCATTTCATTGTAAGTCATTCTCAGTAACTTGTGAATCTTCAATGACATACTTTTAGATTGTAAAAGGAATCACATTTTCTTTTTCCATATTTCAAAGTGACAAGTTTCATTACGAGATTTTTAATCTACTGCGGGCGAGTAAAGCAACAAACTTTAATCACCCAATTAAGTTTTTATCGACTGAGTCGATCGGGCGAGTGAAATCTCAAAGGACACACACACACACACACACACACACACACACACATATATATATATATATATATATATATATATATATATAAATTCAGGTAAAGAGAACCTAAGGTTTTACGATTCTTAGTTCCTTGGCATTTTTTTTTTGTGTAAACAGTGCTCAATACATAATATAATCATATATTTATAACTTAAAAGTACATTGCGACAAAAAAATCTTTATGTTTATGTTATATATATATATATATATATATATATATAGTGTTTCGAGGCAGCAAAAAAAAATTCTAAACATATACTGTTAAGTATAAGAGACAATGAATGTCTGTTATGTTTAATCATGAGCCGTTCTAAACATCGTACTTTGGCTTCGATTTCAGTTGAAAATAAAAACAAAAATTCTCCAAAATTTGGATAAATTTTATTAAGTTGGTTCTAAGTTTCGGTTCACATGAGCCATCGTCAGAGAAGTTATAAGGATGGTAACACAATAACATCCGCTATCAGCGACAACTTTTTCTTGTTTTGACATAAAACCCCGCTTAGCAACGGCGATAGTTACCAAAAATAACAAACGTAGTTCTCAAATTTGCAATGCGGTTTTATGACGTCACACCGTGTGATAGCGCGAAAATTTTACTATATTAAATCCAAACAACCCACACCTAATAAAATCGAATTTAAATCTGGTCATAAAACATTAAATTGCATTTGAATATATAGTTTTGTTGTCATTTCACGCTAGAAAGGAAAAATCGTGGCTGATGGTGGATGTTATTGTGTTACCACCCTTATAACCTCTCTGAAGATGGCTCATGTGAGCCGAAAGCTTAGAACAAAATTAATAAAAAAATTATCCAAATGTTGGAGAATTTTTGTCTTTATTTTCAATTGAAATTTAAGCCAAAATATGACGTTTATAACGGCTCATGATTAAACATAATAGACATTCATTGTCTCTTATATTTAACAATATATATATATATATATATATATAATCGCTAAAAACAGTATAGTATAAATAAAAAAGTCACAAACTTTATAAAACAAACTTTTCCCATCAAAATGTGTTTATATTACTATAAAGAAGAAAGATCCAAGGAATATTTAATTAATTTTGAAAAGTTTTTAATCCATTCTAACATTTTTAAAATTTTTTCAGAAAATGTTGTTTTGTTTTGATTTTGCGGTTACGACTGTTTATAATTGAAAACGTAATCATTACATCACCCACTTCTTTTCGGGGATAAATACATTAATTTTGAAATTGTCACAAAAATCATTAATTGTCTGATTTAAATTAAACTTTCAGTAATCATTCACAAAAAAATGAAATTATTTTTGAAATTATTATTTTTTTTTAAATATTGGAAAAAAATATTTTTTACCTCTGTTACACCCTCTCCAAGTAAATCCATGAAATTTTAATAAATTTTAATTGAGTGTAAATTATTTTTATGAGTTAAACGCATGACTGATTGGGAAATATAAATCATCTTGTCTTTTATTTTAGATTTAAGAACATTGCCCGAAAATCTGCTCCGAAGTGTAAAAGAATTGATTTCATTTTTGTTATTATGATAATTTATAAAGTTTTAAAAATATTTTAAAAGATATTTTAAAGAACTATTACCCTTGGATTTTTTAAAATTAAGAATTGATGATTAAATTGCTATCGAAAATTGAAAAGTTTAATAAAAATAATTTTGCACCCATAATTTTAAATTGATTTAAAATATCTTTTGTGCATTTGATGTTTTTTGTATGGTAATGTGAAAATTAAAAGGTCAGATTTTTATCCCTTACCCGAAAGGAAATGAGTACAATTTTGTCCTTCATGAACTCCATACATTTTTATATCTAATCATGAAGCTTTCAACACAATCTTTATTTACCACACGTATAAGTCAAAAGTTCAGATTTGTGACTAAGAAATAGTTTTATTCTAAATTTCACGTTATAGATAAGCAATATTTGTGTAAATCAGATTAATTTGACATAAACTTTTCTACTTTTTCAAAGATAATGTGTCACAGATGTATATTTTATTTTTAAAACCGACAATTAACTTTGTTTACAAAAATGAGTTGATCGCTCAAAAATGACGGCAAATTCAAAAATTGAAAAAATCACCATTTTTTATGTGTCAGTCATGATAATTTCTGTCTGAAACAAACCTATATATATATATATATATATATATATATATATATATATCACTAGCAAATGCAGGACTGCGTTTTTAGTCAAAAATAAATTACCTATATCAGATATGTCATATCGGATGGAGTACGTATTGCTTGTCAGATCAAAGTTCTATAAAGAAAACATATGAATGCTCAATTTCAAAACATTTAACATTCTAATTGAAAACGCTAAAATGCTAAATAAGTTACAGTACCAGAAACATCTCACTATTAGTGAGGTCCTGCATATCAAATGTGTCTCACCTATTAATAAAATAACCATATTTACAAAGAAGCAATGTTAAATTGAAAAACATAAAAGATATATATATATATATACATATTACGATACATTACAGTGCAGATATGGTTTGTTTACGATAGATCGAAAATTGTGTTATATAAGCATGATAAATACCTCGTCTGATCAAGAGGCTATTCATGGTCGAGTGGTTAAGATCAAATGGTAGCTTCTTCTATGTAAATAGGGGTCGCAGGTTCGCATCCTGCTGGATAGTACACATTTTCGTAAAAAAATTTATCGTGAAATAATCAGGTCGGTAGATATAAATATAAAATACTGTTTAATTAAAAACAGAATATCTACTTAAATACGAGTATCGGTAAAAATAATGTTCAAAATAATTCATTACAAATTGTCGGTTGCTTATAACCAAGTTTCGTTAAAATTTGTTAATTTCCGTAGCATGTTTATATATATATATAAATATAAAAAATCTTAAAAATTAAAAGATATATATATATATATATATATTTAGGCAGCTAATGTTATATGTTTAAAACGAAATCTGTTTTAGGTCAATTAATTTTAATGATTGAAATTTACACGTTACAAATGATCTTTGTCTGACAAAAAGGAAGTTCCGTCAGCAATTGTCCGAAATATCTATTGGAAGAAAGTACAATTAGTATAGTGTTTGTCTTTCGACTTTCTTAGATGCTTGTGCTTATTGTCGCATCAAGTTCTCGTATGATCATCGAAATTAAGCAACGTCGATCCAGGTCAGTGCCTAAAAGTGCGAACCATTGGGAATTCCATGTGGAGTAATCAGGAATAATGTTTCGTGTCCTCACATTATTCTTCATTGGATTATTTATGTAATATTTATCTTCTAATTTATTTTTCTGGCCATTTTCATTTAAAGCCTTTTATTTATTTTTTTCTTTCATTGAAAATCGTTTTATTTGAGGAATTGTGTGTTCTATTTCTTTTAGGAATGTGTGTTATTTTAGGAATGTGGGGCAGAGCATCTTGCTTATTTGGAATAACAAAGAATCAAAAGTAATACAGATATACATGTAATTCTTTAAAGAGCATCTGCAGCGGATAAGAAATTAATTAAAATCAACCTTCTTCACTTTTAAAAAAATTCACAATGATGTCTGAAATCCTGCTTTTCCCAGATGAAAAACGGATTGACCACCAGCTTAAGGAAAGAAGAAACCAGATTTCGCAAGTCGGTGTTAAAATGATTTTTGACCAATGGGAGTGACTTGTAAAACTTGGAAGGACTTGGCGATCCAGTGTGAAATTGAAAATGACTTTATAAATGACTTCGGCGTCAGTCAAGAGAGAGGTGGGAGCAGCGAGAAACACCGCTAAAATATAACTATAGAAGCTTCAGGTCAAATCCGACTTTGTCCTCTTTCTCTTCCTCTTTCTCCTTATCTATTTCAACAAATACTACTAGAACATTTTGTACGAACTCTAACCTTAACCTCTTAAGAATGTTACTAATTGAACATAAACTTCTACAACTTATGTTATTCTTCCTTATAATAAATTTATATTTTAAACATTCAAAATGCATATTTTATTATTTCACTCTTCTACATTAATCCACACATTCCAACTGACAACCAACCTTCTGATGATGAAAAACCTTCTGATGATTATAACTCTGCATAAAATCGGTTAAGTCTGACACAAGGCCGAACCAAGAAACAATCATCAGCTCTCTACGCTACACATCAGTTTTTTTTTAAAACGTGTCACCCCAAGCAAGGCATTACACTGCCACTATAGCGCAGGGGGTTACATAGAGGGATTGGGTATAGGAAATGTCAGAAGGAGGGTGATAGACGACTTAGGATGTGCATAGGGAGAGAGTTGGAGAGAGTGGGTGTGAGTTAGTGCGTTAGGAGGTGTCTATTGACCTTACATTTAAACTCCTGGAGGTTGTAGCCGTCGGGGAACCAAGCATACGGTAGAGAATTCCACAGGCGGGAAGTGAGAGAAAACAAGCTGTTGGAGTAGAAATTGCGGTTACATTTAATCGGTTTAACTGTAAAAGGGTGGGACCTAGTTGCCAATCTAGTATCTCGTGCAAATTCACATCTAGGGGGCACCAGTGATTTAAGTTCGTAAGAGCAGAAGCCATGAAAGTATTTATAGAAGAGGCACAGGGAAGCCACGTCACGCAGGTGAGAGAGATACTGTAGGCGGTCAGACAAGTCGGTACGAATCACATTACAGATTCTTCGCTGTATTTTGTCAAGAACCCCAAGGAGAATAGAAGGGGCACCCGACCAGATGTGGCAACAGTACTCAATACACGGGCTGACGGGATTTAAATTTTATGTTTTACAAGCTTTAAAGATGACATCAGTCAGATGGCGTCCATTTTGCTCAATGCACTGGGTTAATCCTACTGTGAAGTTTCGGTCAACTCTTTCCAGCATATCGGTTGCAATGTTGGCGACAGCATGACAAATGTTGTTCTTCATGCGAGCCAGGGTGTTAGGACGATCGTTGTAAACAATTGACATCAGGTAGCCCCATAGAAAATAGTCACAGGGTGATAAATCATTTCTGGCCAATGAAGATCGCCCCGCAAAGTGGTGAGGTGTTCTGGAAAGTTCTGCTGCAAAACTGTTGTTCATACGCGTGCTGTGATGCGCACCGAGGTTCCTGTCAATTAAACAGAAACAAACGTTAAATCCCGCACTGTCGAGTAAGCCCCTCCCCACTATCCTGGGGAGCAACCATCGCTTCAGGGCGCCAATTTAAATAAGCAAGTTGCTCTGTCGCAAGTTGCTCTGTCGCAAGTTGCATTATCAGTATAGTTAGTTCTAGTATTCAAACACCTCAAATTTGTGTTGAATATCATATATAAGGATACAGTGACAGTTAAATATACTCATAACTATTTAACAAATTGGCCGGCAGTGTCATTTGCTTGTCATCTGTATATAATCCGTGATTGCCTATGTGGACTATTCCGTTAATTTTCTTTAAAATATATGGGCGATTTTATACAGAAACCTTAGTTGTAACAATCGAAACCTGGATTACATTAAAAGTATTGTTTTAATTTCTTAGTCCATGTTTTGCCATTGTAGAATAGTAAAGATTTATAGTAATGCAAAATTATGTTAATATATTTTTATGGTATATTTATAAACAGCTTAAGAAAATTCAAAACTACAAGCAAGATTTGTACAGATATGGATAGGTAGAGGTTTTTGATGTTATAGTTTATGAAAACAATTTTTTATTTATTCCTAATTTTCTGGAATATATATATATATATATATATATATATATATATATAACGTAGTACACTTAGTATATTATCCAGGCGATAGAGACGAACTCAAAAGAACTCAGTGTTAAAGTCATTTATTTAAATTAACAAAGTAATATGATTTAGAAATTACTACAATTTCAATGGGTAATATATATTTCGCCGCACAATGATGACAATTGCGGCTCGTCAGACACAAATGGTAAAACAGTTTACCTTTAAATATCCCCCCACCAATTTTTATTTTTGCACAGACGCTCACATGTCCATATTCAGAATAAACATTTGTAATGGTAATTTACAAAAAATTCCTCTCTCATCTAATTATTAAAAATTTAAGACTATATATATATATATATATGTATATATATATATATATATATATATATTTATATATTAATTCAGATACTTCAATCCAAGGGAAAAAAGCAGGAAGGTAAATTCCAAAAACCCGATCCTAATTAATATTAAAAATTTTATTTTAATATTAAAAAATGATACAAGAAGAGAGCTCCATGTAATAAAAAATTACAGAGCAAACATATATATTAAAAAAGGATTAATTCAAAGATGTTGAATGGCCATTTCGATATGAAGATCCCCACGGGGGAAAACACATCACCTCAGCAACAAAAAAGGATTTTCTGAAAGGATTTTTCTGTTGCTGAGGTGATGTGTTGTCCCCCATGGGGATCTTCATATCGAAATGGCCATTCAACATCTTTGAATTAATCCTTTTTTAATATATATATATATATATATATATAATTAATTTTAATTAATAAAAAATTAGGACTATATATATATATATATATATATACTAGTTTTATATTTAATTCTAATTTTTTTTAAATCAAACGTAATTATAGTGGACTCTTCGTATTTGAAATAGACGCTGACATTCATTTATTAACCAATGTATATTAAGACCTCCTCACTCAAAAAATCTTATTTGCGTGTTAATGTTAGTGTGAGCTTTGCATTAATATATTTTAGATTTTATCATTAATAATATCATAATTTGTTTAACGAAGGCGCCAAGTGCATTTTGGAACGTATAATTAAATTCTATTCCGCGAGACAGGTACTGATTATCTTTTATTTTCTTTAAATATAAACCCTAAAATCTTTACACATACCCATCCTAACATATTTATGAAATATTCTCTTTGTCCCCCCCCCTCTCTCTCTCTCATACACATATGTATACTTACATAAATATAGATAACGTATCTATTTTTGTGCATATATATATATATATATCACTCACACTCTCTGTCAATTCGCACATTTGTATATAAATAGTATTATCTGTATTAGATCATTATCTCACAAGACAGTCGAAGCTGTTGCTTGCAGTTAAAAAAAAGAAAAAGTATGGAATAAAAAAAAACGAAATAATATTTGAGTCGGGGTTAATGAACACCCAACAGTGAACTGACTCGGTTGGCGGTTAGGATTGGCTGAGTGTTGCTCCCGGAGTGTTCTGTTCCCGCTTTTTCTTAGTTCCATACGTGTCAATCCACATCGAATAACAAGGCTGTCTATCTATTAAATCACGGAACAACGATAATCGATAAACAGAAAAGGAAATAAATACCTTTCCTCTTATTTGTTCAAACGATCAGACCATTCTGGAGTAGGTGCAAAAATATCGACTTTGAGTTCAATTTATACATAGATTACAATATCCTGTTCTTCTTTGGGAGGTGTTTGATATTATACAATCTTTTCTTTGTTTCTGAGATTTGGAAAATCGATCTAAAATTATCATTGTAGACTCAATCTATAAGACTGAAAACAGAGTAAATTATGTGGGATAACATTCGTTGTACAAAATATACGCTCCTTCAAAAATTAGCCTACGTAATTGGCTCATATATATTCGCTACAAACGATTGACAACTTCCGTCCGCTGCATGCTTAAAAACAACATAAATATAATAGCCATCTCCATATGTAAAATATGGCCAAAAAATAATAAATAATGGAACCTTATCAATAAGAAAATGCTAATATTGAATGAAAATAATTAACAATATGATAACACTATAATGACAGCGTTTGGAAAATAAAACATTCCTAAAATGCTACATACATGTATAAATAACAAATCCAAACATTCAGTTAAAACAAAAATAAAATCCACCTTTGATAATAGGTAAAAGAGTAGTCGAAAGATCTCGGACACGCAGTAATGTCTAAAAAAAATATGCCCAGAAGCGAATAAAAATATAAATATCACAAGAGAAATTTAACTGCAGTAACTTGTCTGTAGTTTTAATGAAAACATGTATAAAAGCGTGTTTGCTAAGCAAATACACAACATACACCCATCTATCTATCTATCTATCTATCTA
Source organism: Ascarosepion bandense (assembly GCA_037127315.1). NCBI lineage: Eukaryota > Metazoa > Mollusca > Cephalopoda > Sepiida > Sepiidae > Ascarosepion > Ascarosepion bandense. Next base: position 349,899 of record JBBBDQ010000564.1, on the reverse strand, counting down.
TCTATCTATCTATCTATCTATCTATCTATCTATCTATCTAACTATCTAGTCCGTTCATATCTCATCCTATCTATCTATCTATCTATCTATCTATCTATCTATCTCAGTCCGTTCATATCCTATCATATCTATCTATCTATCTATCTATCTATCTATCTATCTATCTATCTATCTATCTATGTCTGTGTGTGTGTGTGTTTGTGTGTGTGTGTAATGGGAATGTTCCAGTGGTTCTAACGAGAGTAATGGTGATACATATTTTAACTAAAATTAGAAACCGCAAGTATTATCTTATAAAATACATTGCATTTTATATTTTATATATTATATTCTGCTAAACGTGTTTCTGGTCTCGCGACGTTCACCAGGCAGAGAGTGGAGGTCAGGCCTCGTCTTGCTTGTTAACAGTTCACATTTTCTTGTACTTGAGAGGGAATCTATTTCCGCTTTTAGGGGAAATAAAATAATTTAGGATGAGTCAAATATCAAGTTGAGGAAGGTTTGGTTTTAATTTTTGTTTTTACAATTTATCTATACTTAGGTATACACACAAATATATATATATATATATATATATATATATATATATATATATATATATATATATATATTATATTTTAGAACATGTACATAATTTTTGTATATAAATCAACGACAAAGGTACGTTTGTTTCGACATTGAAACTTCAAATGATGAGACATTGAAGTTTCAATGTCGAAACAAACGTACCTTTGTCGTGGATATATATAGAAAAATTATGTTCTAAAATATAATTTATAATAAATATTCACAGCTCTATATATTATATATCGAGCACTGATTTAAATTAATGTTTTGGACGTTGTAAGAATTCTTTCTTCGTTCTGTGTTCTCTCGGATGTATTATATAGTTTATTTGGCCATTCTGTGCGTGAGTTGTGTGTCCGTGTTTGTGGTGGGTTATGATCTCTTAGATGCTGATTTAAATTTGTTCTTGACATTTTTTTTCTTGTATTTGTAGGTAAGAATAATTGTCTGTCTGATATAATGATATAATTTTAAATTTGCTTTGGTTGCATTGGAATATGTGTCATAATACAAAGACTTTTCTGTTGTCTGATAATTTGATTTTGCTATTGTGAATGGAAATTCTGTTGTTTAGTGATTGGCTGATCCGCATATAAGAATTATTACATTTTATGCACTTGAGTGCATAAACCACATTTCTGGTCATTGTGAATGTCTTCGTGGGGTTTTCAAATGTGTAGGTGTTTCCTTCTATGATGATATCACAAATCCCACAACTTTTATTGTTAGATTTTATAAAACACTGTATCATTCGTTGGTTAAATTTGGATGAGGGTTTGATTGGCGATTGCTCTTAATTATTTTGGTTGTCTTTAATATGTTATTCATTTTATCATTTTTTTAAAGCAGATCTAACTTTTTTATTTCTGTAAATAATTCTGGGTTGCGCCTATTGTATGTTAGGGCATATGCTAGAGTCTTTTTTAATGTCTGTCTTTGTCTTTCGTAGTTTGTGAAGAGGTATTTTGAAAACCATAAATTTCACTGTTGTCGAGTAGCCTCATTTTCATAGGATTTCATACAGTTCTTCTAGTGTTTTTCAGAGCCTTTTGTCGGTCACTAAAATGCGAACCCTACGCGTTAGGGAAATAGGGAATGGATTTTAGGCAGCTTTTCAGTGATGGTTCTTGAAATGAAGATAGTTTTGGGTATCTGTAGGTTTGTGGTAGATATCTGTGGTTCTATGGTTGTCCCTATTTCTAATAATTATGTGTAAAAGTGGTAATTCTTGGAAACTATATTTTTGGTGGAATTTGATTTTCGAGTGTAAGTTCTGAAGTAGAGTCTGGAATTGGTTAGTAGCACCCCATGGAGATTTCAAGAAAATGTAGCAATCATCTATTTCCAAGACTTAATGAAGTTGGTTTTCATATTGTCACCATAGGATAGTTTGATTCTTTTGTGTAGGTTTTTCTCAAGATTAGTTAATATTAGGGCTGCACATATTGGTACCATTTTCCTTCCCATTGTAGTACCTGGAGATATAGTTTTGGATATAGTCTTTCTTGTCAAATTCAAAGGTGTCATTTGTTAGATTTAGGTCTACAGAATCGATGATGAATTCCTTAGTGAATCTGGGGTGAGGTGTTTCTGGATGTTTTTCAATCCAAAATGATATTTCCTGTTTACCTAGCTCATGGAGTATGTTGCTACAGAGGCTACTGATGTCACATGTTTCTATCAGTGTTCTTAGATCTACTTTTTTGTGATATGGAGCTAAAGAAGTGAATATAATCTTAGATGTAGATTAAAGTTTGTTTCCTGAAATGTTGTAGTACTGGGCCTAATAAAGTAACTGTCACTGGAATTTGGTGTGTTAACGCATTTAGATTTTGTTTTTGGATAGCTGTTTTCACTTTACTTGATTTGTGAACTTTTGGTAGTCCGTAAAATATGCTAGTTTTTGTATGAATTTTAATCGAAAATCTTTTTCTTTTCTTGTTAATATCTTATTGCATGTTGTTCAGTATTTGTTATTTTTTAATATAATATTATAATTAATTTGTAGTTCTTCTTATCCCCTAGTGTTTCTAGGATGTTTGTTTTATAAGACATTATGTAGCAGAATATAAAGTATGAAAAATAAAATGCAATATATTCATAAAAGAATACTTGCTGTTTCTATTTTCATTTAATATATATATATATATATATATATACATATATATATATATATATATATATATATTTATACGTTTAGACGTATGTGTAGTGCAAATAATTTGTCACTTTATCTGAATAGATCCACAATGACTTCGATATGATGACTTCACTCATCAGGGCTTGTTTTTTGCTGTTGTGTCCCGTCATTTTTGTTTATTTACATGAAGCTTAGTCCTATTTGATACTTTGTAGGTCCGGCTTTATTTGGGATTGGTTAGATTCTTTGCTTTTTAATATACACGTGAGTTTGTCCCCGCTTTATTGCCATATATATGGGTATCCGATCAGTTGCTTTTTGCTAAACCTATCAACCTGCTTTCCAAAATACATTTTATCAGGAGAACTACTAGGAAACAACAGTCTTGGCGATAAACATTATCACAACGTATCGCTATATATATCAGTTAAGTGCTATACGTGATACACGCTTGGGCGATCATGTCTCGAAAGAGACATGACTGACTGGTCAGAAGATTATCCCGCAGTAGGTTGTCATTACTTTCGGCGGTAGACTGGTTGCCGACCAAGGCTATAGACCCCAATCTATCCTGCTATTTAACCCATAACTGAAAGAAAGAGATCGATTAATACTTTTCCCAAGGGTATTTGCGAGTAAGTGAATACAATGGATTCAACTGGAATTCGAACTCGGCTCCCCGGTTTCTCGTTCTGAGCCGATATCCACTGTATCACAACGCACATCCCGCTATATATATAGAGAGAGAAAAAGAGTGAGAGATTGAAAGTGCGATAGATTCATAGATAAATGGATATTCTTAGCCTCCTTTTTTTTCAATCTGAGCCCCAAAACGATTACACTTGTGTTGTTTTTACATTTAACTCAGCACTTTTAAATGATTCCTCGTCTTGATTTTAAATACTTTGGTTTCGTCTAACACTATATCAGATTGTTCTGAGTAAATGTTTTCATAATTAGTAAGCTAATATTTAAAATTTCTCAAACACACGCAGATTTAGGTCTTCTGATATCACACCAGGTATGTTTGAAAATCTAAATATTTGTCTCTACTATCAAAAAGCTTGTCCTCTAACTTTTATGTATGAATGAAATCTCTAAAAAATTAAACAATGTTTCGTGTTTATATTTTGTTAATTGAAGTACCATCTTTATCCGAATACTGGAACTTTGACCTAGTCTCAATAATTCACGAGAAAATGTTTTTCAATCCAACTTTCTACCTCTATTTAAAATTTGAAGTTCTATTTAAGGAAAGGACGCAATAAATTTTCTTCAGTACGGAGGGCTCTCAATTTCAGAACAGTTTGACTGTCAAATACTTGCTATCGAATCCAGCACAAAAATATTGGGACACGGAGATATTGAAACTGGAACAATGTACCCCTAACAATAAAATTATTATCAGTTTAGTTCAAGAGTCCCTGAAGTTCACTCAAGTCGGCAGGTACCTTTAATCGAATAAGTAATGTATTCCTTCTTATAGCTTGAGTTAATAAATCCATCAGTTTTTAGATTTTGGGTGGGTCTTTACGGTATATCCCGCTCCCACACAAACTGTATTATGCCCTCATTGACTGAATTTCACTCCCATCAGTTGATCAATCACGGCCATATCCAATAATATGTCTATACAATCAACATTTTTCAAGCACACTTACCTGCATTTTCAGTCGCACTTTATGCCTCATTAAGTAAGCAGTAATGACTGCTCTACACACAATCTCAATCCCATCGTCTCTTTTATGATTCTAATCCCACACCATATTTCTATTGTTCACTAGCTTCGAAGTAATCAAGTCATATAATCGGTAACAATGAATCCTCACTCTTATGCCACTACTAGGATTACTATAGTCTGCAACGAATGTCTGAGCTCAATTATTGGCTGGAAAGTGCATTAGTTATTTCGATTAACTACCGCTGGGGCAACCATTAAACCCTTCATGCTTAAATCTTTTTATTACACTGAAACTAATTTGGTAGTCTAGGAAACTGCAGGGACACACAAAGAGTATATTAAAAGCAAACAAGAAGAAATGACAAAACATCCTTTGTAAGAAGGCAAAATGTATGATTATCAGCAAAATAAAACATAAAAGCGTCACGTGATTTACATGTTGGGTATACCGAAATCCCGCACTTGCAAACATTTATTTATCAATGTATATTTTTAAACAAGGTCAGAAAATGTGACACTGAAATGATAAAATATATTAGGATAGCTAATGTATCCTCCTGAAAACTATGCAATGTATTAATTACCATGGATATTTCCTTAGAAAAAAAGAAAAAGTCTACTAAACTTGAACATCAGTCCTCCTCTATATCAGTGAGTGTTAGAAAATCCAAACATAGATGAAGCAAGAGCTTGATGCAAGAAAAATGTGTTTCTACAGAAGGATGCTGAGAATAGCATGAACGGAATATGTGGTCAACACACAAATTTTGAATCAAGCTAAAAAAGTATTTTTAATGAGTGGTTTTATAATTATTATAGATATAAATATATTGAACATTTATAGAATATTGAACTGGTTTTAATTATTAAAAAATTGAAGAAAAGAAAAAATAAACAGAAGTTATATATCTACAATTATTATTTTTTATTCGGCGTATTTAAACAGAAAATGTACGTTAAGTCTGTTGTGAATACGGAATAAATAAACTTTCTTTTCTTTACTGTTTGCAAAATCGACAGCCATTGTAAAAATGTATTTTTGATTAATAGAAAAAATTGCCTCCGTGTTGAGAAAAGATCAAGGAAAATTTCGCGAGTAAGTGTGAAATATTTATTAACAAATCAAAAGAGAGGCATTTAGAGAAAGTAAGAAATTGAAATTTTAATGAGCCATGTCATGTTTCTTCTCGCCCAAAAATGTGCTTGCGCTTTGAGCTGACCACATGTCTGAGCCGGTCTATTTGTTAACGTTCCCAGTCGGTTAGTGACAGCTGGAGTCAGGGAAAAACGGGCGAGTGAGAAAAGCAGAGACCACGCATCTGAATAATGTCCGTGTCAAATTGCACGCTGATACATTTTCAGACTCTAATGACAACTCGGAATATTAAGGACTCTACTCAACGGAAAAAAAAGCTAAATACCTAAAAATATTTTTTTTTATTTGGAATTCAACTGTCTAACTTTTGTGGGAAAAACGAATTCTTTCAGTTTGTTTTAAGCGCTTGCACATATACAAATCTACCATCCGCCCGTGTATTGAATATTGCTGCCATATCTGGTCGGGTGCCCCTGCTGCTCCCCTTGGGCTTCTTGACAAAATACAAAGGAGGATCTGTAACGTGGTTGATACTGACTTGGTAGACCGGATGCAGCCGCTCTCACACCGGCGTGATGTGGCTTCCCTGTGCCTCTTCTACAAGTACTTTCATGGCTTCTGCTCTGATGAACTTAGATCACTGGCGACGCCTAAGCACGAATTTACACGAGATACTAGATTAGCAACTAGGTCCCACCCTTTTACAGTTAAACAAATAAGATGTAACCGTAAATTCTACTCCAACAGCTTCTTTTCTCGCGCTTCCCGCCTGTGGAACTCCCTTCCACATGTCTGCTTTCCCGACAGTTACAATCTCCAGGTGTTTAAATGTAGGGTCAATAGACACCTTTTATCACACAAACTCCCAACTATTCTCAGAACACTCTCATCTACCCAACCCTCATTCTCGGTATCCTTACCCGCCTATCACCCACCCTCTGTCATTTCCTATATTTAATCAGCCTTTCTCCACTCTACGTAGCCCCCTGCACAGTAGTGGCAGTGACATACCTTGCTCGGGGTGAAATGCTTATTAAAAAAAAAAAAAATTTTTAAACATTTGTTTATATTGAATTCAACTTTTGTGTAAATAACGGAAGCTCTCAGTTTGTTTTAAGCATTTTGGAGATTTACTTCGTGTTTGATTTAATATGAACGTTTTATATTATTGACTGTTCATCGAAACTACAAAATTATGATATTTGATTAGTTGTCTTGAAAGAAGTTACTGACAACACAAATTGTGTAAATTTGTAAATTCTTTATCTTGTATAGTTAAAATTTTCTTGCTGTCTTATCCTACGTCCCCTTCCCTGAAGTCAAATACTAATAAGGACGATAGACATTGTACGTTGATTAATTTTAATAATCTACTTTTGCAAATTACTAATGATCCTCCTTAGAGAAGAAGATAATATCTCAGAAATTGTCCGAAGTTTATTTCGGAAGAACATTAAAAGAGATATGGTTCAAATGTTTTTTAAGTCATCATCGGGCTCAGTCAGTTAAGTGCCATACGCGAAACACTCTTGGGCGATCATGTCTCGAAAGAGACATGACTGACTGGGCAGAAGATTATCCCGCAGTAGGTTGCCATTGCTTTCTGCGGTAGACTGGTTGCCGACCAAGGCTACAGAACCCAATCTGTCCTGTTATTTAACCCATAACTGGAAGGAAAAGACGGATTAATAACATTCCCAAGTGTATTTGCGCGTAAATTAATGCAATGAATTCAACTGGAAATTGAACTCGGCTCCCCGATTTCTCGTTCCGAGCCGATATCCACTGCACCACAACGCACATCATCGGGGTAGGTAGAGATAATTTTTGAGTTCGTAGAACTGGTGAGTGTTTTGATCTAAGCAAAGATTATTTTGATATAAGCGAGGTTTGACGTGAGTTTTATTATAAATATGAATTTAAGGATCCACCTCTTAAGATAGAATTGTTTTTAATTATTTATTTTTAATCATTTCACCCCAATCAAGGAAATAAAATCACTAAAAATCAAAGTGTTGGAGAGTATAAGAAAATACTATTAAAGAGAGGGATCAATAAAAGAACAGGAATTGAGAAGGAAACTGCATTTATATTTCTCAAAATAAAATTTGACGAAGAAGCAAGAAGCCGGACGCTCACCATTTCAACTATAAAATGATGAGATCTTTCTGCCAATTAATTACTGCACTTAAATTCATAAAATATTGGTAACATAGAGGAAAGTAATATCTTTAAGATGTCACAATTACAAAAAAGCTACCTGTCTTATATTAAACTTAGCTACCTACGATTACTAACCCAACCATAACACAATATCCTTTACAACAAAACAACTCATTCATACTTACCATTCTTACTACAGTCACCATAATACCTCAGGGTCTTTATGTAGTTCTAACTTGTTCCACTATATATAATATATCTGGGATGATAAAATAACAGCATTTTAAAATGAAATATACACTACCGCCGTAATTATTAGGACACCCCAGTGTTTTAAAAATATTGCATTCATACTTTTTTTAGTATTTATTGCCAAGTGAATAATTGTAAATGAAAATAGAATAGTTCTCTTGTTAATAATGCACAATAACATATGCATCACATGTGTTTATGAATATTTGATAATTATCTATATTGCAGATTCATCAATAAAAGAAGGAAGAAAATTTAGGGTAATTCGGATGAGTTCACTTTTGCTTCTTTCTTTGTAAAATTTGCAAAGTAATAATAACAAAATTCTATTTTCATTTTAATTAGAATTATCCACTTGGCAATAAATACTAAAAATACAATGAAATACATCACAATGAATACAGTTTATATACAAAAGATTGAAGAAAATAATGTTAGTAATAAAACCCAACCACAATTCTTGAATGTGTCACAAAAAAGAAAATGGACGAAATTGATACGGAACTAAGTAGAAAATAACAATCATTCGACCCATCACTCCTTTTAAAAAGCACTAATTCAAACACGAAAAAAACAATCCGAAATATATATTGGAAAAACGAAAAGCACCCTGCAACTACGATAGAACTAACATCTCTGTTCTCTAGGGAAATGGAATTAAGGAATTGGGGACGGAAATAAAAGCGACCAATCAACATACATCTCTTGGCTAAGTTAACTTGATCAAAGAAACTATGGATAAAACAAATCTTAACTAAACTATCAATTAATCATCATAGTCAATCACACCTACCTCCCATTAGCATGGACCAGGCTTTTCCCCACAGAGAGTAAAACACTACGCCTCCTTGGTCTCACACTTTCAGCGGACCTCAAGTAGAATGATTATATCGAATCCAATACTAAATCCGCTGCTATGAAAGTCGGTTCTCTGTGCAGGGCCCGGAGATTTTTTTCCGTCTGAATCTATCCTGCACATCTATAAATCTACCATCCGCCCGTGCATTGAATACTGTTGCCATATCTGGTCGGGTGCCCCTGCTATTCTCCTTGGGCTTCTCGACGAGGTACAGCGGAGCGTCTGTAATATGATCGATACCGAATTAGCAGACCGCCTGCAGTCTCTCTCTCACCGGCGCGACGTGGCTTCCCTGTGTCTCTTTTATAAATACTTTCATGGCTTATGCTCCGATGAACTAAGATCACTGGTGCCCCCTAGGTTCGAATTTGCCCAACGGAGAATCTGTAATGTGATCGATACCGACGATACCGACGTGGCTTCCCTGTGCCTCTTCTATAAATACTTTCACGGATTCTGCTTCGATGAACCTCTAGGTACGAATTTGCACGAGATACTAGATTAGCACCTAGATCCCACCCTTTTACATTGAAACCAATAAAATGCAACCGCAACTTCTACTCCAACAGTTTCTTTTCTCGCACTTCCCAACTGTGGAATTCCCTTCCACAAGACTGCTTCCCCGACGGCTACAATCTCCAGGAGTTTAAATGTAACGTCAATAGATACCTCCTAACAAACTAACTCGCTTCCATTCTTTCAAACACTCTTCCCACCCACCCAACTATCTATCACCCCCTTCTCACATTTTCTATATATAACCACTCTTTTTATTTACCTTCACCCATGTAGCCCCAAGCGCAATAGTGGCAGTGGAATGCCTTGCTTGGGGTGAAATGATTTTAAAAAAATCTATTTTGGGCAGTTTTACCAATATTCAACACAGAGTTCACAATAACCGACATTAAATTGTCTTTCTAAGTCAGTTCTTTTTCTCGACATAGACAAGCAAAACTCAACCATCTTCTGCAAAATTCTGATGGAGAGAGTCGCCGCCTTTCTGTACAAATCTTAATTTTTATCTGATGCTTAAAAAACAAATATAGTTGGAAAGAGGTAAACATCTCGTCACCACCGAATTTCTTCTGTCAGGCCATCCATCTAATGGTCCGCCCGGGACGGTGTCAGTGTCACATTGCTACAAACAAATCTGGCCTCGAAGAAAAATTATTTCCGCTCATCATGCGAACCATATCGTCAATAAACTTGCCGAACAGGACTACGACCGTGAAGTGGAAAAATCTGTGACCCATGGTCTCCTTCGTCTCACTACACTGAGAACAGTATGTAAATTTTTCCAAGGCCGCTAAACAAAGTCTATTGCTGACTCAGCGGGGGCGTCTGCATTACCAGCCAGGTGTGTGATATCTCCTCATTAGTGAGGAATTTCAAACCGGGTATGACTGAGCTCAGCAATAAGATTATCTTGAAAGAACCCTCTAAATAACACATGATATAATTCTTTACGGGACAATACCTCTAAGTTGAAGAGACTGTCCGTCGTCTGTATGATATAAAAATCAATCTGAAATTCATGACAGAAAAAAACACTTGCCTCGGGGTAAACTGTGTGTGGGTGTTCTCATCGCACGAGTACACACTTCTCAAATATGTTAATTTCTTACGGGCGTCTTCCTTCCAGAATCCGCCATCATCATTGGATTGCTGATATATTCTATCTAGGAACGCAACGAATTGTCGAATCTAAACACTAGGCATACTCGAAACACTTCAAGAATAGTGGAGCTTGCAGATCTCCTGAACTACTTTGGGACAACTTACCTCGCGACTAGAAGGAGAAAAAGACTAGTAAACCCATTAGTTTGATATACAGAGGTGAAAAGACGGATTGTCGGTAAAGAAAAAAATGTTCCCATCCACAGATCCCGTCAATTCCCGCTGTGACATTAGTAGTTACTAGTCTTGGAAATCTAGCTCACCAAACAATTATTCTTGCATTTCCAACCTTAGGCTTATGTAAGTTTACCGGAACACTGCCGGATCTATAATCTGCGTAAACTATCAAATAAAAAACCGGTTCTCTTGTATACCTTCACTCCGAGACACTGCCATATTGTGGCTTCTTGATATGGACATTCAGTCTAGTTAAACGGAGATACATTATCAGTTCTATTAAGGTTGGGATCTGCAGTGTAAAAACATTCTACTTTTGATCGATCTTCATCTTTATTATTGTAACCAATTGACAGGCTACAAATTTCTCAAGAGAATATTACCTGATGAATAGAGCGAGAAGCAGAATAAGATCAGAGATAGGAAAAGAACAGTGCGGATTCGTCAAAGACACTAGAACAAGGAACGCCATATTTATTATTAGGATGCTCTCTGAAAGGGCAATATAAATGAAGAAAGACTTGTAACTGTTTTATTGATTATGAAAAGGCATTCGACAAGATAGGACAAAGAATTGATGGAGATGTTCGGTAGCCTCGACATTTTTGGGAAAGACATCAGAGTAATTAAAAATCTCTACTGGCAACAAACGCCCTGCGTACGGACAGGTAACGATTTCAGCAGATTTACAAAGATAGAAAGAGGCGTAAGACAAGGATGTGCCTTTTCACCGGATCCTTTCAACTTGTACAGCGAGAATATTTGGAGGACCCTACATGACACGCCAGGATTTTTTTATTGGAGGCCACAACTTGAACAACATAAGCTATGCAGATGATACAGTGCTGACTTTCATGTTTCATTGTTATTCATGGATTTTTAACTGTTATTTCTGGATATTTTAATGTTATTTGTAGATATTTCATTATTATTTGTGGAAAAACACTATTATTTTTTAAATATTACAATTGTTTCAAGATACATTCACTTTTATATGTGGTTATTTTAGTGTTATTTGTGGATATGTTGCAAATATTTTGCATATTTTATTTTATTTGTGGAAATTTCACAAATAGTTTTTGATAATCACTGATATGTGTGTATATTACACCATCATCTTTTGATATTTCACTGTTACTTATAAATATTTCACTGTTAATTGTGGATATTTCATTGTTATTTGTTGAATGTTTCACTGATATTTGTGAATATTTCACTATTATTTACGCATATTTCTCAGGTAGTTTGGATATTTCACATATATTTGTAGTTATTACAGTATTATTTGAAGATATTTTACTCTTATTTGTGGATATGTTGCTAATATCTTTGGATATGCTTTATTACTTGTGTCTATTTCACTGTTATTTGTGGATAGTTCAAAGTTATTTTTAAATATTCCTCTGTTATTTGTGGCCATTGTAATGTTAACTGGGGATATTTAATGTTTTCTTTGGTGATTTCACTTTTATTTTAGGATATTGAAGTTTATTTTTTAATATTTCACATTTTTATGCTATTTTCACTGTTGTTCGTTGTTATTTCACTATTAATATATCAATATTATTTATAGATATTTCACTGTTATTTCGTTATATCCCCCTACTATGTGTATATATTTCACTTTTGTTTCTATTATTTTTGCATATGTTACTCATATTTGTAGATATTTCTGTATTATTTATTGATATAGCACTGATATGTTTAGATATTATACAAATGTTTGTGGCTATGTAACTGTTATTTGTAGATATGTCACTATAATTTAGGGATATATTATTATCATCTGTGGATATTTCTTTATTATTTGTTGATATTTTCTAGTTATATGAGGGTATTTTACTGTTACTTGCTGATATTCTACTGTTATTTGTGGATATTTCACTAGTATTTGTTGATATTTCACTTTTATTAGTGTATATTTTACCGTTACTTGTGCATAATTCACAGGATATTGCACTATTATTTATTACTATTTTACTGTTATAAGCAGATATTTCACTGTTTTGCGGATGTGTCACTATTATTTCTGTCTCTTTCACTATTCTTTACGGATATTTTCTGATTATTTATGAATACTTCATTTTTATTTGTGGATATTTCATTGGTGTCTTTGGCTATTCCACTGCTATTGGTCGAGATTTAACGATTAATTTTGGATATTTCACTTATTTATGGATATTTATTTATTATTGGTGGATATTTTACTGTTATATGTGGATATTTCATTTGTATTTGTGGATATCAGTGTCCGATGGAGCCGTGCTGTTGGAACAAAAACTTATCCATTGATGTACTACTCTATATGCGATTTTGTAAAAAGAAATGTTCATTAATTTATATAATGAATTAGTTTCGTGTTTCTATTAATTATTTTTTGCTCATAATTTATTGAACAAGAGAAGCTAGTTCACAATTTTCGTTTGAGTAGTTCTAAACATTAACGACCGGCTAATTTTGATAACGTAACTCATTTCCTGTGCTTTTCAACCTCATATCTTTTTTCTACTTTTGTTGATAAAGTCTACATTTATTTCCTTCTAGAGAAATGAGATTTATTCTACTGTTGAGATCATTTATCTGCAGTTCGTATTTTTTTCGGATTTAATCAATAAATACACAAGCAAAACAAAATTATTTCGTTAGCGAATCGTTTGAACGCTTTAAGAAAGGCATGAATCCACAAAATAAAATAGCGTGGCTGGAGAGTACACTCAAAAGTAGATAATGCGTAACCCACTCCTGTATATATATATATATATATATATATATATATATATATATATGTGTGTGTGTGTGTGTGTGTGTGTGTGTGTGTGTGTGTGTGTGTGTGTGTGCGCGCGCGCGCGCGTGTGTGTGTGTGTGTGTGTGTGTGTGTGTGATCTGGCAGTTTTAGACCTCTCGACCACGAATGACCATTACTCTAAACGAGGTTTTAATCGAGCCTATATAACAGAGATTAACGAATATTGGTTATAAACTACCGACAATTGTAAATGATTTGTTTGTAATATAAAATAAAAAATAATGTTCAAACTAATCATTTGAAATTGTCGGTTGTTTATAACCAAGTTTCGTTAATTTTCGTTAATTTCCGTAACATGTTTACATTGTTGACAATACGATACATTTCGAAGCAAATATGGTTGTTGCGATGAATCGAAAACTGTGTTATATATATATATATATATATATATATATATTTTACATATATTTTTTTTCATCATCCGTTACACCCGATGGTGTGTAGGGCTTCTCCACCTTTGCCTATCTTGGGACAGACTTGTCAATGAACCCCAAGAGTATTGTATGGCTTTCATCTCATTCTCCACGGTATTTCTCCATGTCGTTCTTAGTCTTCCCCTCTTTCTATTGCCATTTGAGCTCCAGTGCAGTCCTGTTCTTGTGATTGACTGTGGATCTTACCGGTGCACATACCAAATCCATCTCTACCGCCTTCTTGTACTGATGGTGCTTATGTTCTGTAGCTTGCATCTTTTCAACAGATCTGCATGGGTGGTCTTCTCTGGCTAAAATATTATGAGGATTCGTCGGTGGCATATGGTGTAAATAATCGAAGTTTAGTGAGATCCGCCTTAGTCATTCTCCCGCACTCAGATCCGTAGAAAATATAGATACAACACAGCTCTGGTATATCTTGAGCTTGGTGTTGGTGCTGTACGGTGTTGCTCTCCAGATGCTGTTCATTTCCTTAAACACACACCTGGCCTTAACCAGTCTGCTTTGAATATCCTCTTTAGTGCACCCTCGGGTCTGGTGATACTGAACAGGTAAGTGAACTTGTCTGTACGACGTAGATCTTCTCCATTCTGACAGGAGCAGGCTTGTTCACGTTCAATGACATCATTTTAGTCTTCTTGGTGCTAATCTTCAACCTTATCTGCTGACTAAAGTTTTCCAGTCTGTTGGTCTTGTCCTGTATATGTTCGTGAGTATGGGACAGAATCACCACGTCATCGGCAAAATCCATATCTTCCAAGGTTGAGAACAGGCTCCAGAGGACTCCCCGTCGGAAGGTACTCCGTTATCCTCATGACCCAGTCAATGACCAAGTTGAAAAAGACTGCTGACATCACGAATCCTTGTCTGACTCCAGTTTTTACGTCAAATAGTTTGTTATGTCCTGAAGTTGTTGTAAATGATCTTGATCAGGAGGACCTATTTGGATGGGATGCCATAATGTCTAAGAACGCTTCAAAAGCTATCTCTGTGAATACTGACAAAAGCCTTTTCGAAGTACACAAATTTCACATACAACTGTCTTTGCTACTCTGTACACTGATTTATGATGTTTCGGAGCGCAAAGATCTAGTCGGCACATCCTCGTTGCTTCCTGGACCCTGCTTGTACTTTTCTGAATGTTTCGTCCATAGCGTCCGACATACTTTGTCTGATGACATTGGCCAAGATCTTACTTGGCACAGACAGATGGGTGATCCTTCTCCAGTTGTTGCAACTTTCTTGGGTATCCTGACATTCACACCTTTAGTCCAGTCATCAGGTACACTCTCTTCCTTCCATATAGCTGTGAACAGCGGTTGCAGTATAGTGGCTGCTAGTTCGGGGTCCACCATGAATATTTCTGCATCGAGGCTGTTCTGACCTGGTGACTTGCAATTTTTGAGGGTCTTGATGGCAGACATTATCTTTTCTTTTGTTAACGGTTCGGTGTCAATGTCCAGATCTTCTGCAGCTTCCGGGATATCTGCTGTCTTATCGGGTGATGGTCTGTTGAGGACTTCCCGGAAGTTTTCAGCCTACCTCTCTTCTTACTCCTTCTCTGTTGTCAGCAGTTGTCCTTGACAAGTCCTTTCGTGTTCCTTCTGAATTTGCCGCTCACCTGTTTTGTGATCTTGTTTAGTCTCCCTTGCTCACGATGGCCTTCTTGCTGCTTTCGGTATATAATGAAGCGATTTATTTCCACTGTTTGTCAACATTTGTTTCCTCATGTTCGTCTGAAATATCCTGCAGAATCTGGAATCTGTTCCACAGATCAATGATGAAAGCAGCCTTAACATTGTCGTCCTTCAGTCGCTGGATGTCAAATCGTGTCTGTGTGACTGATCTAGCTTTGTTTTTTTTTTCACCTTGATCTAGATGAGAATAACCTGGAATATTTGGTATGTAAGTCGGGTAAATTCTGATAGAGACGAGCTCAAAAAAACTCAATGATAAATTTCTTTATTTAATCTAACAGAGTAATATAATCTAGAAAGTTTTTGTTAGATATTCTACAATTTCATGGGTAAGACATATTTCGCAGCCAAAGACTGCTGCTCGTCAGACCCAAATGATACAACAGTTAATATTCATCCAGAAAAAAATCTCATACATAACTGAAACTATCCTGCACATATATAAATCTACCATCCGCCCGTGTATTGAATATTGTTGCCACATCTGGTCGGCTGCCCATGCTATTCTCCTCAGGGTTCTTGACAAAATACAACGGAGAATCTGTAATGTGATCGATACCGACGATACCGACGTGGCTTCCCTGTGCCTCTTCTATAAATACTTTCACGGCTTCTGCTTCGATGAACCTCTAGGTACAAATTTGCACGAGATACTAGATTAGCAACTAGGTCCCACCCTTTTACAGTGAAACCGATAAAATGTAACCGCAATTTCTACTCCAACAGCTTCTTTTCTCGCACTTTCCGCCTGTGGAATTCCCTTCCGCATACTTGCTTCCCCGACGGCTACAACCTACAGAAGTTAAAATGTAAGGTCAATAGACACCTCCTAACATACTAACTCTCACCCATTCTCTCAAACACTCTTCCTATATACCTCCTTACTTGTCTATCACCCTCCTTCTGAGATTTCTTATATCCAATCGCTCTATGTAACCCCCTGCGTTGTAGTGGCAGTGGAATGCCTTGCTTGGGGTGAAATGATTAAAAATAATGTTGATAAAATTAAAAAAATCGAAAAATATTAAAATGCCCAGAGATGAAAGCAAAGGGTCATAATTGAAATTTCTAATAGTAATATTTTCGGAAGAAATAAATAAATAAAGAAATAAAGAAAGAAAGAAAGAAAGAAAGAAAGGGAGTGAGGTATGTAGAAATAAGCAGAAATCACGTAAACCTATATTACTTGGTTTCATCTCACCTTCAGCTGTAATGTCCAAACAAACATTAGTAAATTCTTCCTAAACTTCTGAAACATTTCTAGGAATCACTCACACTGAAAAATATCCTACAAAACAATGTTAAAGTCATTTATGGTTTGCGGAAGAGCATAGATATTTAAAAATATAATAATATGATATCAAATAAATGAAACCAATTAAATGGTCACTGTATGTCCGAAGGTATTTCTCTATAGAGTTCGAATTCATTCGTATGATGATGATGTTCAATTTTACTTAGCATCGACTTCTAGCAAGTTACAACTGATATTTAAGATCATTAAACAAGAGTAAATACAGCAAACGCGCTGCTTATCTATGTATTATTGGAAATTTAAAAAATATTAAGAAGAACACAATTATTATTTGGTATATCGTCGCTAAATACAACATTTAAAATGGATAATGAAATAGATAAAACTTATGCGTTTCAGAAAAAGTTGTCATCTTAAACTATAAATATAACCCTAAACTGCTAATAAAAAAATACTACTTAAATTCTTAGATCCCGGAAGACAATAAATTTCTCTAAACGTTTGCTTCTTTCCTTCTGTCTTTCTTCCTCTCTAACTTCCTCCTTTTCCATCTTTCATTTCTCTTTCTTTCTTTCTTTCTTTCTTTTTTCCGCAAATATTACTATTAATAATTATGAATTAAGCCCCTTTGATTTCATCTCCCTTCATTTTACTAATTTTTAGTATTTTGTAATTTTTAGATTTTACTATAAAATTTAAATATTTACTTTTCATCTACATGTAAGTTTAGTATATTTAAACTTTTAATATAGTAATCAAAAAGCAGTAGCTTAACTTTATAAGATTTAATTCCTCTGAACATCGAGTGAACTTAAATTCTAATTTAAAAAAAAATAAAAGTTTGAAAAGTGTACCTGATCATTGCGTAATGCAAGGAACTCTGAGTCATGCCATCAACTTAGGACTATATGCCTATCTATATATATATATATATATATATATATATATATATATATATATATATATATATATATAATCATCCACAGACAGATCTGTTTCGCAGCTCATAAATACAGTCAGACATCCGATACTTTTAGCCAGTATTGAAACCCTACCGAAATGGCGTCAGTCGGCGATTCTATGTGTTTTTATAAAATAGCTCTGTTCAAACTACATTAAGCACAGTTTTATTAACACCTGTGTAATAATGTCACACATGTGTGTACCCTCATATGTATATTTATTAATTCACTTAATTATATATATATATATATATATATATATATATATATACTGTTAAATATAAGAGACAATGAATGGCTATTATGTTGAATCATGAGCCGTTCTATACGTCGTCTTTTAACTAATTTCAGTTGGAAATAAAGACAAACATTTTCCAACATTTGGATATTTTTTTATTAAGTTGGTTCTAAGCTTTCGGCTCACATATATATATATATATATATAGATAGATAAATAGATAGATAGATAGATAGATAGACAAAGGCTACAACTTATTATCCTTGCTTTGAATAATGCTCCTATACCAGGTTTGGTACTCGCTCGCTATTCTATCTATCCAAAAGCTTTTAACAAAATTCAAAGAAGCATCTATAATATAATCCATTTTGACCTGACGTCTCGGCATCGGTCACTTTTTCACCAACGTAACCTGGCTTCTCTTTATCTTTTTTACAAAGATTTTCATAACATCTACCGTGACGAGCTTTTTTTCTTAGTTTCGTGATAACATCAATTTAATCGTGCTACTAGGACCCACACACTTTCTGTTGAAATAGAAAAAGCAACTGGTACTTTTACTACAGCGGTTTCTTTCCTCGGACTTCCCGCCTATTGAAATCTGTTGTATTTATTTAATTCCTTGATAACTTCAGCTTTCAAAGAGATTTAAAATACCTTTCAAAATTTGAAATGCATTGTCAATTGCTATCTTCTGTTTATTTGAATCCCGTTCATCATTGTCCTTTCCTCACTCTTCACTATACTCAGTCTTTTTCCCTGTGCCAAACTGCGTACTAACGATATTTGATTGGGGTAATTTAATTAAAAAATGTGTCATAAATCAATGAAATTTTATTCAAAAGTAAGGAAAAAAAGCATTCCTATATTTTAATTATTGAAATAAGTTACCCCAAAACCAAAAATTCGATTTTACCATCAATATATTTCAGAAGCTTTATTTTTAAATTTGCTGGTAATGTAATTGGATAGTACTTATATTTTTGCTACTTCATTTAACAGTTGAGTACTCTAGCATAAAAAACAACCTTACTAATAAACAATAATAGAGAAATTGAAAATGATTTATTTCTCAATTTGCTAATAATGTAATTGGATAGTAGTTATGTTTTTTAACGTATCTAACAGTTTATCGCTATAGCATAACAAACAAACTTACAAATAAACATAGACAAGTTCTAGAATGTTACAGACATTTCCAGAATCATCCTGGAAGTTGTAGAAGGCCCCAGAACGCCAAAAGACTACTATAAGTATATATGATTTTAGAGATTTCTTGATGAGATCATACTTAAAAAAAGAAGTTGAATTTAACACTATTTCTTAAGAAATATTCATCTACTTGTGATAAAAGAAATCAATTATTTTACAAAGAGTCAAAATCCTAATTTAGATATAAGTTCATGTATGTGTGTTTATTTTTATAGTCGATTATTTCTTTACTGTTTTTAGGTTTATTGTGCTGACAATGAGGGTATGATTGGTCAAATGTTGAAAGCACGAACCAGTCCACATGTACCATTAAATATTTACAATATCAAAGGTCTACACTTTTTATAGCTGACTATGTGATTAAAAACTAGCCATATGCTCGATGTTATAACCAGAAACTCTGTACGGATCAAGGCTAATTCAAAAAATATTTGAACGTATTGGACCCTGACTGTATTAATTTTACCATCTACCTCTCTGTATGCAGAATGTGTGGTTAGTAGGCTGAAATTTAAGTATGCTTTAAATGTTATATATCTATTTTAATATAACACTTGATCATTGGTGTTTATTTTTTCTTGTTGCGCACATATTTTTATCGATGTCAGCTTTGACGAGAGAGTAACGATGAACCGGTTTTACTGTCTTTTCTATTAAGTTCACCCCAAGCAGGGCTATAATACTTTTAAGAATAAAATGGCTACTGGATATGAAAAAGAATGTTAATACATTAGTAAGGTCTGAAAAAGCAATCTTAAAAATGAATCAAGCGATAAATATACACAAACAGATGAGAAACAAACCTATATACTCTTATTAAATGGTAATCCCTCTGTCCTTATCAAACCTTTTCTGTTATAAATTACCTCATTATGCTTATTCCTCTTTTCCCGTATACATTTTGCTTATTACAGCTACGGAAATCAAAGTCAGTCAGTTAAGTGCCATACGTGATACACGCTTGGGCGATCATGTCTCGAAAGAGACATGACTGACTGGGCAGAAGATTATCCCGCAGTAGTTTGCCATTGCTTTCTGCGGTAGACTGCTTGCCGACCAAGGCTATAGAACCAAATCTATCCTGCTATTTAACCCATAACTGGAAGGAAGAGATGGATTAATACCTTTCCCAAGGGTATTTGCTTGTAAGTGAATACAATGGATTCAACTGGAATTCGAACTCGGCTTTACGCGTTCCGAGCCGATATCCACTGTACCACAACGCACATCCACGGGCTGACATTTTCCCTATATTCTACAGGGAGTCTAATGGCAATCTGTAATTATAAAATTTGTTTTAGTGATCCTTTCCCCGAAACTTATTGAATGCGTGTAGGCATGTATTTATGAGTTCGGCGAGATAATATATTATTGTGCGAGCGTTCTTAAAAACATCAGTGTCAAGTAAAACAAATGGATTACAATATAAATTTTGATGTTTGATCGTTTTGGCAAATTTTCAGAAGTGAGTCGATTTCCAAACATTGCAACGATTCCTAGAAATCGTTTTATTATTTCTATTTTTGTATAATCATTTCTTCTTCTTCCGTGTTCCATGTCCTTTCAGTACGTTTGTAATTATAACACGCCACAGTTCCCTCTCGTTTGTCGCTCTTAATATATATTTTGTGTTTTTGCTATTGCGACAAAACCCTGCTCAACTATCAATTCGTTCAAGATTAACTGGTAGCCATTGCGTTTTTTCTCCTGTCTGTTTAATTTGTGTTGTAAGAATTAAATTTTCCAAGTCCTCATTTTTCAATGTGTGCGCCGGAAATCTCAGCTATCTATTCGTGATATTAAGTATAAGTTTATTTTTTCTGTTGCTATTATATCTAGAACTTTGTTGGTACTTCCATGTTCAGTGGCTTACGGCCATATCACGTTGAATACAGCGGTTCTCGCTCGATCACCGAAGTTAAGCAACGTTGAGCCTGGTCAGTTCTTAGATGGCTGACCGCTTGGGAATACCATGTGCTGTAAGCGTATAGTGACGGATGTGCGTTGTGGTGCAGTGGATATCGGCTCGGAAAGAGAAATCGGTGAGCCGTTTTCGAATTCCAGTTTAATACCCTGCATCTAATTAAGTATTGGTACCCTTTGGAAAGGTATTAAACCGTCTTTTCCCTCCAGTTATGGGTTAAAGAACAAGGGTAGGATTTGGGGACCCTATCCTTAAAATCAAATCATAATGAAACTTGATAATCGAAAAGAAAAATGTATTACTAGACACAAAAACTTATATAAACAACAATAATTTATTGAAAGATAAAGGTATTACCTGCAATAAAGCTTAGTTGTCAATAAATGACCCGCTGAGGTTGATTTGCCATAACAACCATGTCCAGTCTATAGTAATCGTATCCTCTTTCTCTGGAATCAAATTTAGCTTACCTCAGATTTCTTCTTAATCTGTGAGAAGATTGTCTCATCATTCACTGCCATATAGGAGGAATGATCTAAGCTTATTTATAAATGGAACTCTGTGTGTGTGTGTGTCCGTTAACTATAGACTCCGAAACGGCTGAATCGATTTTCTTGAAAATTTACGCAGTTGTTCTATAAGCGTCTGCAAGTGTTTTTAGCTAAGATTTGTGTCGAGGTAAATATCCCCCCGATAAATATCGAAAATCGATAATCGAAAATATCGGGTTATAGAAGGAGTGGTCCGATTTTAATCAAATTTGATACACTCATAGACAAAGACATAAGAAATGATATTCAGAAGTTTCAAGGTTGCAGTTCTTACACTAGTGCAGAAATTTGATAGATATATTTATATAAAAGGCAAGATGTTTGTGTGTGTGTGTCTGTTTATCTGCCTGTATGTCTGTATTTTTTCAGCCCTTTTATTTTAGTTTTTGCTTCGGGTTTGGTTCTTAGTAGGTATACTTGCAGTTCTTAGTCTCAGCCATGATACCATTTACTCAGAGGACTTATTTAGCCTTCAAATTCAGTTTACGCCGAAAAACCTTATTTGATATCGATACCAGGAAATCAAATTTTGACTTACATCCATTCATTTTTCTTTCAGTCTACGGTTTCGCTTTAACTGGAAACAACTATTGCTTTTTAGTCTTTCGTGCCAACGTCCAAAGAGTCTGAGCTCCAGGACCACAGATTAGATTCAAAACTTTCATTACAGCCGAGCAACGCCGGGCTATACTGCTAGTATTACTTAACACTTAGTACTCTTTTCTTTGATATTTTTCTGTCTTTATTTTATACATTGTTCAGAATTTGGCAAGAATTTTTCGCTTTGTAAATGCACATTCGGATTTCCATATCGCATTTTCCGTCCACGGTTAATACGCTTCTCAGATATTCAATTTTTTGCACATATTAGATTTCCGTGTATCCAATTCAAAATTTTATTGTTAGGTAGTCCTTATTGCTGACACTCATGCATTCTCCCGTCTTGGAATTGATATTTAGTCATTTGTTCTCGCTTTTCTTTACAAGCTCCTGTAAGATTTCTGATAGCTTCCTTTCTATGATTCCTAACAACAGTGTGACATCTACATATGTTGGAATAATTACTGCTCTTCACAAAGGAGGTGAGATCAAATTAAGCGTTCTAAAGCTGCCGACAAATCATTTGAAATGAAGCCTAGTAAAAGAAAAACCAGACAATCGATGGTTTGATGTGTGCGTAGAGTTATGGCCTTCTGCGCTGTAAGTGGAACCCCACTGAGACCCCACTGAGACGAATTTAAGCCAAATTTCGTTCCGCTCACGTTCGCAGAAATACTAAGAAAACATGTAAACTGAGCTATTCACTGTAACCTAGATATGGGTTAAATAACCGTGCAGGTTGTTCTATTTAGCCAAGCTGGGCAATCATGCTGATTTCAAATTTCGATGTGGATGTGGAAAATCTACATTACACAAAATATCAACTCCGCGTAACTTTATTTACAGGGCCGTTAGTGGTAGAGCCGTTAGTGGTAGAGAGATACAGAGTAAGAGGCACTGTTTATGCAGATAGCTGAGGGAGATATCGGATGAACAGGATAAAATTGTAGTGATCAGGAAAACATTCTCTTGGTAGTCAATTCTATAGAGCAATGGTTCACGGAAAAGAGCTGCTCGACTGGGTGGAACTTACTTCTTATCACTGGGGTAAGTAAGGAATGAGGGTGGTTTGCTCCAATGCGCAACGCAAGGTGAGTCCCATATCTGAAGCTTATGACTAGTCAATTAAAGATCATAGTTAGGCTGAGTACTCTCCATAGAAGTAACGATATAGCAGTGTGAGTTTTCCGACATCTCGTTTGCGAGTTGTATGTATGGAAATTACTTGTCACCCACAAAGACTCCTAAACTATTTCGGACTATCTAGACTGGAAAGTGAAGTCTGCGTAACTCCTGCCTAAATATGACAGCAGTACTCTCTTTTATGTCTGCTCAGGAACTTGTAAAAGTAGAGTATCGAAAGACGAGTCTGGTAAAAACTGGAGCCGTACAGGAAACCGACTATTTTTTCAGGAGTACGCCAACCCAAACAAGCTTTTATCACGTAGACATGAATTAGGTGAATATTTAGATTAAAAATACAAACTACCGAAAGAAGTTAAACAAAAGAAAAGCGTTCGAGGAAACATGACATTTAACAAAACTCAAGACATGGCAAATATGGCAGCATTACTCAATATTACTTATGATCCGGCTGTTTTAAAAATAGAGAATAGCGTAAGTCAGGTACTTACGATATTTATTGTACATAAAAACGAATAAATGTGGCACAAGGCCCAACACAGGGATAGGGAAGATTTGTTCATCATCTGTTTTAATTTAACTTATCTATTAACTTTGTCGACCCTGACACGCTACAACAATCCTTACACCATAATACCAAGTCAGATACTTACTGGAGAGCTACAGGAAACTGACAAATTTTGCCGTAACTTTACTGGTGCATCGTATAAAAGAGTTCCACTCGAGGTCAGCGTTGCTCTTAAAGTACACTATTCGCTATAGGCAAGAATTATCCCTGAGGGATCTTCTATAAATTACGTCTTGTTATATTTCAATGTCAGATCATTGATCATGTTATTCGACATGGAAGCGTACTGGCACTAACAATATAAAATTATTTCCGCTTATGAAGTTTGTTAAATGCAATATAGACGAAAGAATGACTTCCAGCACACAAAATAATCAGAAAAGCTGGGTCCTTCATAATATAAAATATAGAGAATATTCCTTTTTGATGTATTATATTCTTTTTAGACGTGGATGATCATGACTTGCCGCAACTTCCTATCTCTTGAAGTTGTAATATTTGGCCTTTATTATCCCTCATAGACTCTATTCTATCAAATAATTTTACAAGCTATTTCGATAGGTTAGAAGCCACTTTCTTTCTGATCCTTGGTCATTCGATAAGAATGAATGTTAAATTTTCAAGCATTTATTACTCATTATATATCACATACATTTTTTTTGTTTCATTCTGATACTATTGATAAGTCTTTTTTTTTTTGTTTCTTTATTCCTTTAAACTTACCTCTTGCAAGCATGTTCCCTCTACGGTATTCTTTGCAGACTTCTGTAGAACCATGTATATATATATATATATATATATATATATATATATATAATATAAGAAATCTTTTTTTCATATGGTCAGGTGCCCCTGCCGTTCTCCTCAGTGTTCTTGACAAACTCCAAAGGAGAGTCTGTAATGTGATAGGTACTGATCTGGCAACTCGACTGCAGCCACTTTCCCATCGTCGAAATGTGGCCTCCCTCTGTCTGTTCTATAAATACTTTCATGGCTTCTGCTCGGATGAGCTTAAGTCACTGATGCCTCCTCAACAGGTGTTTACCCGTGCAACCAGACTGGCAACTGGGTCCCACCCATTCACAGTCAGATTAGCCAAATGCAGACGACAATTCTACTCCTGCAGCTTCCTCTCTCGCACTTCCCGCCTGTGGAACTCACTCCCGTATTCTTGCTTTCCTGACGGCTACAACCTCCAGAAATTTAAATGCAAAGTTAATACTCATCTACTAACCAGTGACCTCTAGCTCTCTCCCCTCCCCTGTATAACCTTCCCTTTCTCTCCACCTATGTATCTGTCATCGCACCTGCTTTCTCAGCTTTCTATTGTTCCTTTCTAACTAGCTTGTACTCCTCACTCTTTTCTAATTAATCTTTTTACATTTATGTAACCCCCTGCACATCAGTGGCGTTTCTGCCTTGCTTGGGGTGAAATGATTAAAAAAAAAATTGTCCAATATTCAGTTACGTGTCATACGTGATACACGTTTTGGGCGATTATGTCTCGAATAGACATGACTGACTGGGCTTAAGATTTTCTCGCAGTAGGTTGCCATTACTTTCTGCGGTAGCCTGGTTGCCAGCAATGGCTATAGAACCGAGTCTGTCCTGTTATTAACCCATAACTGGAGGGAAGACACGGATTAATATCTTTCCAGGTGGTATTTGTGCGTAAGTGAATACAAGGAATTCAACCGGAATTCGAAATCGGTTTAGCGATTTTTCATTCCAAGCCGGTATCCACTGAACCACAACGCACATATTCCCCTGCATATAGGAGGGTTTTTATTACATAGTTGTCCAGCACCCATTTCTTATTATGTGGCGAAATCTTCTTGTCACTTTTTCGATTTCTGCAGGCATCGTTTCCTTGTTCAATTTCGACTTCGGATTTTTGCGTCTTCTGTTATAACATTTTCCTGTAATGAAATTACTCTATTTATTAGATTCTGATATATCTAATTCATATTTCGTATTTTGTGTTATCGTTCTCGTTAATAATATTCATACACTCTGCTTCTTACACCAATAATATGATATAATCAAAGAAAATTAATAATATGGGTATGAAATGTAAAGGAAAACGTATCGGTTATAGACAGATAATCTTTTTCATACGAAAATGATTTCTCTTTCGAAAATATATCTGTATGTAACATTATGTAAGTTTAAGAAAATCTATTTATGCCTAATTTCTAAGCATCTTTCAATTTAATAATTCTTTCTGGGGAAGGCAGGGAATTATATCGGCTGAATCGTTGTGATAAAAACAAGAAAGATAAAGATATAAATCTGAAATAAGCTAAAGCTTTGCAAATGAACCTGATTATATCTTATTATGCAGATTACGGTATACATAGTAAATCTCCTTTTGCAGTATTAAAAATAATCTATAAAGTTTTACTGAAAAGTTCCTAAACTTCTGCCAGACCTCATAATTAATTCCAGTCATGCAAGTGAGCTAATGGATTGTAGAAAAACGGTTTAAATAAAAGCGAAACGTTGGAACCAATCCTCGATATTTGAAAAAGGCATATGATTTAAAATAGATTTGGGCTGGTTTATTTTTCTACAGAAGCTGGAGACACAAACGATCACTTGAAGCGGAATATGTCATAGAAGGGTTTAACAAGTTGGCGTCTTTAAAAGGTATGTCTCCTCTTTTCTGTCGCCTTTACTTAGTATTTTTGAACTTTATAGAGAAGACTTCGTCTCCGGATGCTCAGTCATTAGAACGCTTCTTATTTTTTATTTGTAAAGAGTTGATTTTTTAAGTGATTTTGTTAACGAAAGGCGTACTTTATAAATGGTAATTATTTTTTAAAATATTTTAGAAGTATTTAATAAATATTTCAGTCTGTTGTACATGTGCATTCCTTCACTACATTTTTTATAAAAAACTGTGCTGATTCTAGTTTTATTTTCCAAGCTCAACACACACACACACACACACACACACACACACACACACACACACACACACACAATAAAATTAATTCACACCAAGTGTACCTCTAAAAATACAACTGCGCGGGCATTCACCCCTTACCAAACCTTTTGGGGTCAAAAACAAGAACGGCGCACCCAAATGTTCGGACGTACCGGAAGACACACCACGTGGTCAAAAATATGAATTTTTAACCAATCAGGGCTCGACATAAGAAACACATTTCTTGATCTCCCGGAGCCTCACCATCAAAATAAAAGGAAAGTAGAAACTTTCAACCAGCACAGAGAGGAACAGCCAGCTCGAAACACACAGAGAGGAACGAACATCTCGTAGCACACATAGAGAGAGAATTCAGCAGTTCACACAACAGACAGTATCACGTAGCAATGAACATTGTTTCACCCTCTCTTTCTCTCATCTCGCTTGCAACACATAGTCTTTCCTTTCCCTCTCACATTCCCAATTCCTTTCTTTCTTCCTCTCTTCAGCTTTATAAGGACAGCCATGTTTTTGTATATAAAAAAAAATAATTCTCTTATTTTTTTTTACGAAAATAAACAAAAGTTTATTTTAACTTATTTGTAGTGCATTTTCCTTTTTATTTATTCTTCGGGGGATTTATACAAGTCCACTACAAAACATCAGTTGAAAATGTAATTGCATCCTTGCTAAATATTCGTTTCACTTCATGCCTATTGAGGTTAAAAGGGTACACGTCAAGCCTAAAGAGATGTTTTAATAGATTTGATGAATTGCATTATGCATCATCTGTTATATTTGTTGATTTCCGTTGCTTAACTGTTAATGTACCATGTGAAAAGCATTTAACAACTGAACCCAAATGAAAATTTATGGGACCTTGTCAAAAGAAAAGTTACAGAAAAAAACCTCCCAGTAATGCAGCACTATAAAGAGGGATCTAGTTAATATATATATATATATATATATATATATATATATATATATATATGTATGTATGTGTGTGTGTGTGTGTGTGTGTGTGTGTGTGTGTGTGTGTGTGTGTGTGTGTGTGCAGTGTTATATGTGATACAGGTTTGGATGATCATGTTTCTTTGGATCCATGACTAATTGGGCAGAAAATTATCCCCTGGTAGCTCGGCTCTGTATTTATTTGTGCAAATAATTGGTTACCGAAAAGGTTACAAAATCCAATATGTTCCATTTAACCCATACCTGGAGGGATAATAGATTAATAATGAATTTTCTTGATGGGTATTTGCGCGTAAGTGAATGCAATGAGTTTAATTAGAAATTCAACTCGGCTCTCCTATTTCTCGTACAGAGCCAATATCGACCGCACGAAAACGCAGATATAAAATATAAAATGCAACCAGCACAGACTGAACCCAGTTTCATTATCCTAAAATTGTCGGGGTGAATCTTGAGTTGCTACGGATTTATTCTTATGCATCTGTTTTGTGTTTTATAGATTTAAATTTAGTGGAGTACATTTAAATGGAAATCTTATTATAGTTTGCCAACTATCATATATATATATATATATATATATATATATATATATATATATATATATATATATTACTAATCAATACTACCACTTTACAAAATCTATTTGCAACCACAACAGTTATTATCGTCAAATATTACTATCACCGTATTAGTCCGCAATCATCATTAAATTAAATTACTCCTCTCTGTCGCTGTAATATTTATGCCACCACACATAAAAACTAACAAGCATTACAAATTAGAATTTCTACCATTTAAATATGTGCAGCCGCAAAAAAGCAAGGTAATAACCGACTTAAAAAAAAATAACAATACAGCCTTAAATAAAATAATAGCAATTTTTATCTATCATAGTTTTACACAGAACCCGTCATACATACATATGTACGCACGAGAAATCGAGAACTGTCCGCGCGTTGACATCGCTACACTATTCGAATACACCAACCGAATGAGTATGCATGTGCGCAACAACACACATATACAAACATATGACGAACCCTATACGGTTCGCATATATGTTTGTGTGAGCCCCGGTGGGCGGACGCGCGTGTGTGTGTTCTTTTGCGCACGCCAATGGGTGTACAAATGTGTATATATGTCTGCGTCTGTCGCGATGACTAATTTTCCTCCCAAAAATACACCAATATACGCAGCCCCACATATTGCCAATATTTTTTAAAAATTAATCAGTTTGTCTGACGATCGCAGGAGCGTGAAAACCAGGGTTACAAACTCACTCCTACGTATATGAATATATATATATATATATATATATATATATATATATATATATATATTGATGAATAAATGCTAACTATTTCTCTAGCTTTCGAAGTTATAATATTGTTTGACCAGATTTTGGAATGCTGATCCCGAGCAAGTTTTCAGTAACCCCTTTTAATATATATTGAATGAAATACTAAACTTTTAATAATTATCATTTTGTTTTGCAAATGGAATAACTTCTACAGTTTACATCCGGATGAAGCTTATTTCATAATTGATTGAAAAATTAGATTAATTTTTTGCCCGCTTATTTCTGCTGTAGTATATATTTCAGGATATACTTTTACCGTTTTTCTATGAATCAAAACAATTGATGCGTTTATTGTTTGTTAAATTATTTTCAAAGCATTAAATACTAAAACCATGCCAGGTTAATTTATCGTTGACAATAAATAATGTTATTAAAATTATTGTTCTATTTTTTAAATAAACTATAATTTTTATTCAAGAGTAGACGGTTGGTCACAATGTGCAGACGTATGTAGCAACTGAAAAAAGAAGGATTAGTTATCCCTGGCTTTATTTTGACCACAACACCACATTGATTCACACATACATATTTTTAGTGGCTGACAATATATGCGCTGTGTTTAACTTTCTAGAAAACGTGCGAAAGACGAAAAATAAAGAATGCTTTTAACTTGGTTTCTCATTTCTAAAAATATGCCCATCAGTAGCGAAAGGAATTGGCAGGTCATCTTAGGTCATGACTCCATCATCGAACAAAAAGTGTTTCTGCCATTGATAAGGTCAGAACAGGTTATGACATTGAAACATTTGCTTTTCATTGGCTTCCACACTTCCTGCCTCGATAATTTCATAAGATTAATTTATATCTTATCAGCTAAACTTCACTTTTGACATCATGACGTCATTTCTTCAACTTTTCTTACTCGATCTATATTAGCACTATATATATATATATTCTTGGTTAAATGTTTTCTTAACTCAAATATCTCCTATATGTCATCTACGTATCAGAATTACACTGATTCATTATTCACTCCCAGTCCTACAGGGTTTAATACGCATGCGTAGATTGTGTGTGGTGATAAAATGCAGGCTGGATCTACAGGCAAAATTCTTTTAATGATTTAAAAATTTCGCAGCGTTGAATTTTGATATTGATAACATTTAATTTTTTTATTAGGGTGTGGGTAATGCGGTATAAATTTAAATCTGTCTAATATATATTAATTATTGCAAACTTTATTTTTGTGGATACCGTATCTGAAAGCGATGTCCATTATTATTTGTATATTATACAATGTGGATTATATCTGTCGATTAGTGCATTCGATAAATGAAACATATGCTCTATAGACACACAAAATAATTAACTGTGGCTACAATGACGAAATTTATGGGGGACTGAGAGAGGATAAAACGAGTCATTTTACCAACTAAACAGAAAATTACACACTCATTCAGACACGATAATTATACGAAAATTATACTCGAAAATCAAAAAGTGTGACACTGCCTCCAGAGAACTAACATATTTGGTCACATTACAAGGGAAGGAATGGGAATATAAATAATGAAAATGAGAGGACAAAAATAAAATTGGTAAATGAGAATACATCCCCATTATGTGTGACAGAAAATTAAAAGCAGAACAATCTTTACGTATTTTCGGTTGTATTCCGAAATATTTAATAAAGGATTCCCAATATCATGATATCTGACATCAAAATGCCAATAAAAGTCGACTACTTTTCTCACTAGAGATAGGCGCAAGACTCACTCTCCTTTTGCCAAATTCTTTTGGAGGGTATCATTGCTTTTCCGTCCTGATCTCGACATTAAGCTGATGCTTAATGAGCAAGATCAGTTGGAAAAAGCTCAACTTCTCGTCTCCATATAATTTCTTCTGTTGCGTCGTCCATATCACGAAACTCATAACACCTAAGAAACCTGACAAACCCAAGGATAAATGGTGTTCGGCCTAAGTTCGGTACAATATTTCGACAAACAAAACTGATCTCAAGGACAAAGAACTCTCCACGTAGCATGCGAAACATAATGTCTTCCATAATCTTGTATAGGGGAACTGCAGCCTAGCACTGAAAGAAGTCAGAAACAAGGATCTCTACTGACTAACCACGTCGCTGAAAAAGGTTTTGGTTAATAATAGTTTTCTTAATTATTTACATTATTCAGACTATTTTCCTCATCTTTGTTGACATTTGTACGATGTTTCGGCTGTTTTACGCACCGACTTCTACAGGTACTACAAATTTCGAACTAAACCCTTTATTACAATCCCTGAGGTATGTGAACTCTAATATCCATACTCATCAGCTTATGAACATATTAAATCTAAGAACGTGATATGTAGGGTATGCTTACGAGCCTCAACGTTATGCATACCCAGACCGCTTTTAGAAGAGTGGCGATAACAGATCTCTAAGCCTAATTAGATTTGCTTCGTCACAACAGGAAGAACAAAACTCGAACTAATATGACATACAAGTGTAAGAGCACGTACAATCGGTAAAAGAGAATTGGTTAAATGCCAAACCTCTTTTAAGGAAAGATTCCACCAGGACCATAGACGAACTGCAAGTTCGAACCAGACATCGAGTATCATGACCGACCCGTCCGACAAGAAATGTTTGGTAAGAAAAATACCATTCCATGCGCTCAACCTCAATTCAACAGGGTCATTGAGATTGATCTTGGACTCTGTCGCCATTTCGTACACTCTGATTCTTTTGCCGTCAATTTCGGTTCTGCTCGAGAAAAGAGAGGAAACTTCATGAGTACGGAGGTATTACCTGATCCAGGTAGTCGCCCTATGTAAGGAAATTTTGCGTAGAACGGATTCGCCTTTCATTTGCGAATGAATGTCTCTAACTCAAGAACGTAAGGCAAAGGCGAAAAGCACAAACTTGACGAAAGGATCGGATTGTACCCCATTCACATCTACTAGGGCACCTAAGAACCCGTAAAGATGTTGAAAACAATTGCGAAAGCTCGTCGGAAACCTGTGTCAGTAAGGACAGCTTTCAGAAAACGATGTTTGATTGTATTGAATGCTTTGGACAGATCTAAATTGATCAGCGAGGCTTCATTTTGGACTTGCTCGTTGATCCAGCGTACAAAATAAAAGGTCTCCTGAATAGTCCTACTCTTCACAGCACAAGTTTGCTAAGGGCCAATCACAGTACACACGACAGCCTACTAAGACCTTGGCGAAAATGTTCAACTTTTTATTTAAAATTATCAAAAGGGAAAAGTTAATACATCGCCACCGTTCTTGTTTTGGCCTAGCAACTTGATCACACTCCTGGTAAAATGTTGAGGTACATAACCCTACTTCATCAAGTTGTGGTAAATTAGATTCAGCGAGGTAACAAGAACGGGCGACTGCCTTAAATAATTTCATAAGAAGGATCATGTAATCCTAAAGGTTTGTTCTTGCAAATCAGCTTCAGCTTTTCTCAGATCTCCGAATCTTTATGGAGACCATTGTATTAAGCCGTTATATCAAACTGAAGACATGAAAACTTGCTTTTTCTAAAATGATTCACTAATATTAATTTATACAGGATTTACTGAAAACAATCGGATTCCTATGATTTTTAATATCAGCGTTGTCTCTTCCACAATAGCATAGAACAAATGGCAATATAGAGAAGTGCGGACGAATAAAAAATATTGAACACCGAAGTGGAAGCGGGACTCATCCAATTGAACAGAAACAATGTAGCAGGAACTGATGGTATTGTAATAGAGATGCTGAGGTTCTTAGGCGACGGCTTTGGTCTAGATTGTATCACAGAAATAACAAGCAAACGGTGGCAATATACTGGAGGCTCTAAAAAGATCAATTCCCATAGCATAACATAAGAAAACATGTGCAAAGGAATGTTTCTTTGCAACTTCTTTGAAATTCTTTCTATATATCTGTATATCTATGACAGTGTAGTATTGCTAGACGTAACCTACACACGTACACGCACACACATACATACGCACACGCACGCACGCACATGCGCACACAGTTTGTAACTCGGATACAGTTACTTTCTCACCGGTGCAATGTAGCTTCTCTGTGTCTCTTCAACAAATACTTTCACGGCTGCTGCACTGATGGACTTAGCTCACTGGTACCCCTTATATATAAATTTATTCGAGCTACTAGCAACTAGGTTCTACCCTTTTACTGTGAAACTAATAAATTGTAAACGCAAATTCTACTCCTGCAGCTTTTTTTCTCTCACTTCCGGTTTTTGGAATTCCCTTCCATTTATTTGCTTTCTCGACAGCTACAATCTCCAAGAATTTAAATGTAAAGTAAATAGTCATCTCCTATCTCACTAAACTGCACCCTCTCTCTCATGGTCCTTTCTCCATCTACTCACACTCATAAGTATTCTCATCATTTTCTTATCCACTTCCTGACACCCCTACAACCTGTCACTCTGTATCATAGCTTTCTTCTTATATAACCCCCTGCAAAACTATGGCAGTTAATGCTTTGCTTAAGGCGATATGATTAAAAACAAACATAAACACAAACACACACAAAACAAAACATAGACACACACAAAAACACAAAAACACACACAGACAAAACACGCACACACACACACACACACACACACACACACACACACACACACACACACACACACACACATATATATATAATCCTACATTTTACGCACGACTCTGAGTTTTTCCGCTTTAACTCTATATATATTACCAGTAACGTTATTCAGTACCTTTTGTCACATCAGTGTTTATCGATACATTCTTAGCGTATTGTTGTAAAAAGTTATTTTTTCGACATAAAATGATAATTTCTGTTTTTATTACTTAGCAATCTGTGTTACTTGAAGTCTCTTCCCTAAACTAATATTATATGTTGTTCATCACTGTGCGTTATGCAGATCATTTCTTTGTTTGGCCACGCGTAGAATCGTTTAACTTCTAAACTACATAAATAGAATTGATAAAACTACTGCATTAAAAGCTTTTTTTTTTCTGTTTAGTTTCATGTTTATTTGGTTAAATCGAAACATTTTTATTTGGTTAAGACGAAACACGTTTATTTGGTTAAGACGAAACGGTTAATCTAAACTGTTTTATTCCATGAGTAGCAGTCAAATATGTTCTAATCCGTGATTAGATTAATTTATTCTATTTTTTCTAAAAGGTCATTGGCGAACATGGCTCTCCAGAACATTCGATAATTTGCGACTCTTAGCAGTTTTTTCTAGTTTTTGCGACACCCATACACACATGTTTGTCAGGTCTAAGGCTTACCCTATCTTTCTTAGATTCAATATACCCTCAGTATAACTTTCGATGGTTAAGCTCTACAATCTCCCTTCCTCATTCCCCTTTTGGAAAACACATCTGAATTTGATGTTTATCTTTCACAATAAACAAATATGCAAACTATTAACTGAATATGCCATATAGATTTTGCTTCCGTTAGAGTAACATTCATTCTTTCTTGATGTAATATTGTTTTAAATATGTATGTAAAATTCAGAAATATCTGGGGATGTCATTCTGATCAGCAACTTTGTTTTTACGAATGAGAACATAGATGCTGGGCCACCAAAATGAACGTGCAACAAATATAATTTCTAAGCGAAACATGATATAGACAATCCTACGAAATATTTTGAGAAAATTGCACAATCAATGAATCAGTCACAGCAATTATTGAAATATTTCATTCACATAATTTTGTTGGGTACCTTTTGTAATAATAACTTGATCAAAGCTGAAACTGTATTACACAAACGCCACAAACAAGCCATATATCAATACGTCAAGATGATCCATGAAAGTAACGAATTATATATCAAAACCTCCTAACACACTAACTCACACCCTCCTTCTGACATTTCCTATACCCAATCCCTCTGTGTAACCCCCTGCGCTATAGTGGCAGTGGAATG
This sequence comes from Ascarosepion bandense, assembly GCA_037127315.1. Classification (NCBI taxonomy): domain Eukaryota; kingdom Metazoa; phylum Mollusca; class Cephalopoda; order Sepiida; family Sepiidae; genus Ascarosepion; species Ascarosepion bandense. The sequence continues at coordinate 314,743 of JBBBDQ010000564.1, read as the reverse complement.
CCTTGCTTGGGGTGACACGATTAAAAAAAAAAGTGATCTTGAATTCAACCGATTCAATACTTGTTTTTCTGAATATTAAGGACCTATTATGCCAAATACAGGTGGGGGACAACAGAATCAAACAAGTCCAAGAATTTAAGTACCTAGGAAGTGTTCTAACAGGAGATGGAAAGTGCGACACGGAGATCCGAAGGCGAATTGGCATGGCAAAGGACGCGTTCCAGAAGATGAACAAAATACTAACACACAGGAAGATCTCAATAGAAACGAAGAAAAGAGTGCTAGACTGCTACGTGATGTCAGTTCTTCAGTACGGCTGTGAATGCTGGACAATATCATCGAAAATGAGGACAAAACTGGAAGCGGCCGAAATGTGGTTCTACAGAAGGATGCTACGGATATCGTGGACTGAGCATACAAGCAACGATGAGGTGTTAGAAAGAATGGCAACAAAAAGGAAATTGATGCTGAGCACCAGGAAGAGACAACTGAAGTTCCTGGGACATGCAATGAGGAAGGAGAGCCTGGAGAACCTGATACTGCCTGGTCAGATAGAAGGAAGGAGAGACAGAGGAAGGCAGCGGATAACATATCTGATCAGGTGGATGACGGAACGGGGGTTGCCAGGAGCAACAGGAGCAAACATACTAAGAGCCACAAGGGATAGGGAGACGTGGAGATCCATGATCGCCTACGTCCTGAAGGGACAGGGCACATAGAAGAAGAAGAAGGACCTATTTTGCTTTTCTTATATTTTTAATCCTTTTGAATTTAGTAGCACGCTTGGCTGGGACATCAATGTAAAAAAAGCACGTTAAAGAGGATGTCAAGAGAATATAAGTTGGTAACACAGAGTGAAATCTTATCGATGAGAAAGTGATTGATGTCGAGAGACGAAGTCAGGATCGATTACACTGCCAATCCCTTTTTTGATTTTGTCAACAACGACGAGATAAATAGCAGGGGCGTCAGACAAAATATGGCAAGAGTATTTAATGCACGGACGAATGGTAGATTTATAAATGTGTAAATGACACAATGACAGAATGACGCAACGTTTGATTTAATGAGTCATCCCACTTCAAGTCGATTAAAAATTGGGTCAAGAAGACGTAGTCTGTTACTCTCCAGGAGACTGGCACAGACAACGCTGATGGCGGGCAGAAGAATTTATCTATATTAGTTAAAGGAAGCAATTTTAGTTTGGAGACATTAAAATTTCCAAGACAATTCCTAACCCAGCTACTCATTGATTTGATGTCATTTTCAACAGCAGCAGCCAATTTGACAGATTTTGATTGGAGTAAATGGTAGTGTCATCTACATAAATGCCTGTTTGGGTAATGATGATATCAGAAAGATCATTTATGAACATCAGAAACAGCTTAGGACCTAGAACAGAGAGATTAGGGGTGCTCACGTTTGTGTGAAAGTGTCAGGAAGCTTACCAGTTCTAACTGATTTCTATTTCACGATTTGATAGAACGATTAGATTTAATCAAACAACCGGACTGTGATACCGTAGCCCTGAGGTTTGAGCAGAATTTAGTATGCCAAACCTTGTAATACTGTTATCCTGGAACTTTAGTATTATCCAGCATGACAAACACTGTCAGGCGTCTTCAAGATAACTAGAGAAACAATCGTTAGCACATTAGCGGTGAACTTGACGAAGTCTATCTTTGTATATATATATATATATATATATGATGAAAAAGGTTGCAGGTAGTTTTTGTTGTGGTGTTATTGTAATCTGGAATGACTTCTGTGATGTTTGCTATGCTGTCAAATCATTGCAATTAGAACGTTGACAGCTGTCAAATACCAAGAGATTCTAGAATACAGATTTCTCTTAAAGCTATCAATAAACAGAATTGAACGAAAAAATGCTGGTCTTTACGACGGATAGCCTGAGATACCAATTTGAAAAGACAACTCTTTCGTACCGACGTAATTACATTTTATCTGTAATAAATTAGCCTGTTTTGTTTTCATGCATCAGATTATAGAGCATACTTTGGGAATAGCGCCAAGAGATGTAAGCAGAAGAAGATTCGAATATAACATTCTTGAAGAAAGATTATCGAAGGAGCAAATCCTTCATATATACTCTAATCGTAAATTCGTTGAAAGCTCCTTAAAACAAAAGGAGTAGCCATGAATTATTCGTTTTTTGCTTAAACTGTTTTAATGGTGAACACAAAACATCTTAATGAGAGGACTTAAATAGAGATAACTAAGATATCCGGAAGTAGCATGATTCATGAAATAAGAACAATCTAATTCATTGATCGAATTAAAAAGTTCAATTCAAATATCATTTAGATAAATCGCGCTAAATATATAAATATTCATTGATGTTCTTGGATTCAAAATACAATATCAAAATCTTTCAAATATTTTAGGCCGCCGTTTATCCTTTAAAATAAGTATTACGCCATGTTTGATCACAATGCAGTCATTTCGTAGTGAGACTGGCGTGACCTTTCTAGCGCACCTGCCTCGGCGATTGTATATAAAGAATATGCTCTTCTCAGACTACAAGGCACTCTATCAATAGTAACAACAATATCAACACGGAGCAGTGGACATTATGTATGAGGTTAGCTTTGTTTGAAGGTTGCCAGTGTCGACAACTAACCGCGTTTAAGGCACCACTCTGAATATTCTGTCTGGATTTACTTCCATAATCTTCTCCGTGTTTGGATTTAGCCACAAAGAAGAGGCGGTTTATGGAGTGCAAAAACATTAGCTCCAAAAGGACGAAGAATTTCAAGACTCAGTCCTCGGTGGGAAAGGTGACACGCTGACCTTTTTTATTTTTGATGGTTGGGGAATCGAAAGAGGACTGTGTATGATTAACAATGCAAAATATAATGTTATTCTCGCTATCAATCTGAAGCCAGCGATATTTAACAAAAAGCTGAAGCCTATTATCGAAGAAAGTTACGTTGTTTCATAAGAATGTACTCCGCCGCAAACCACCGGTCACACCGCTGAAACCATTAAACATTATATTTTTAGAAGCAGGCACTCTAGACCAAGAGTATAGAATTTAAATTTTGCAACTTTCGGCTGTAATTTTCTTTGGACAACTCAAAATAATTTACGATGTCATCGATTTCCTACGGATTCAAAATTGAAGGAAGGGGTATATATGTCCTTGAAAGGTCAACCGAAAACCTTCTGGGAAAAATACACAAGGTTTTGGACTGCTGGAGCAAATGAATCAAAAATAAAGAAGACTATAGAAAAAGGACGTATATTTGCAAAGAAAGCTTTTTTGTGCAAATACATTGAAAAATTTTTTTTTTATATTTCCTCATGGATATATATATATTGTCAATGTAAGACAGAGAAATATGTTTCAAAACACAAGCAGGAATATACTAAATAGAAAGTAAACGATATAAATCTTAATAAAAATAAAAAAAAATAAATAAAAAATTTCAGGAATTTGACAAGTCCTGAAATTTATGGATTTAAAGCTGAGCAGTGGTCTCAATACACCTGTTTACTGTCGAAACCATTATTATCCTAATTTGGTTTTCTTAAATGTCGTTGTGAGTACCTCGCCGTTTTGTAATGTTTAGCAACTCGTCTTGCTAGAATCATGATAACTGAGCAGTGAGTTCGATCCTCACTGGGTATCCCCTAGTTTCGGCCCTGTGTTATCGTCAAAGCTACGCTTAGAAACTCACCTTCCTCCAGGTTTGGGGATTGGGGGCAGGGCTAACAACTCTGCCCCATAAAAAACAGTTTGTGGCGGAAACAGCAAAAACGCTGACCTACACACCATTAGGTGTAAAGAAAAGTTTATTTTTTATTATTAAACGTCCTTTTAATATTAGCTAAATATATTTACTCAGACGAGGCCAAACTGAAAGTATTATGATTCAATGATTCCCTTACAATTAATTTACAACAGTGCTATTTTATTTTATTCTCACAAAATACGCATTCATCTGAATCAATGTGGGAGTAAAATCGTATATAATAACTATTAATAGATGAAAAAAATGTACATGAATATTATAAAATAAATTGCAAAAAAGGAACTGAAATTTTGTATACTATAATTTTTATAAATTTAAAAATATATAAAACAATTAATTCCACTAAATTGAATCCCGTTTTGAATCACTAATTTGGAAATAAACTTGAAAAAAAATTTTTTTCTAATTATACCGAAAAATCGGCGAACTTTCAAAGTAAATATTTTTTACATTATTTTACATATGCATTATTTCGTTGAGTTTTATTCTGAAACGGCTTCTTCGAGTAGTGAATAGTGAAAACATCACCCATGCACAGTGGAGATTATTGGTGTTGTCATTGATGCTTGTTTTAGGGTTTGTCCTCACCGTTCTCACAATATTTCTGTCATGAACTGCAGTTGTTTTTTGACATGTTGCTCAGTATATCAATAGCTTCTTTCTGTTTCAGGAAATTCCACATTGTTGTGTTGTGTATTGGATAATCGTATTTAACACGAAATAAAGTCTTTACTAGTGAAACACAAAGCTAAAATCCAGATTAGTCATTCAGAGCTATTTAATGCTTGAACACTTGAAAATACCTGGGCAAAAAAAATTACCTGGAAAATGCTCAATTAAAAAAGTTACAGGAGTTCAAATAAAAGTTGGTGTTTCCTAAGTTTCTAAACTTATTTAAATGTAAATGCCAGGAAATAAAACCTGAAATTTTGAATTTCAAATTCTTCTTTTGATTTTAAACCTAAATGTCTCCAACGAAAAACAAAAGCAAAGGAATTTTTCTGGCCTTTCCAATAGAGGAGATCGGGTATACAGCGATAACAAATGTTGTAAAACTAGAAATGTTATCAGTCAGTGTGAGTCTAAAAGGAAGGGCGTTCAAGTGAAGCAATATTGTGCTTGATAATCAGATATAGGGCATTAAAAATAGAGCCAAGAAAACGAAATAAAATTAATCGCAGAAGAGCATCAAAAGAAAAGCAGAGGAAAAGAGTATAAAAAGAAATAAAAATGATGAAAAGAGGAAATAAATACGACATTCTGTCATAGGCATACACACTGGCGCTCACGTACACAAAACGCACACAAATAGAAAAAACAAAGCAAACTAACTCCAATAACATAACACATATTTTTAAGTAAAAAATAGAGAAATTGAGAAAATCCACAGTCACCCACTGAAACCGTCTGATGAGTGGATCCAATGATTTCAAAACTGTTCGTTTACAAAACTCTGGAGCCCAGTTTCTAAATATAACATCAATCATCTAAATAATGAACTGTATTTGCATTTTATTAATCTATTCTTTTAATCTGTCAAACTCAATGCATATATATATATATATATATATGTGTGTGTGTATTGTGTTTGACAGATATATATATATATATATATATATATATATATATATATATCCAGATGAAGAGGACACGCTGACATTACTAATTTGAGTACCCAGGCATTTATTTTGTTACAAACAGTGCTCAATATAATAAAAATTATAGAGCTTTTTATAATCATATAATTATGAATTAAATGTATATTGCGACACAGAAATTTCTGTTTCGAGATAGATTATCTTCATCAGGCAATTTTGGATGCTGGTTGCGAAAATCATTTACATTTAAATACAAAAAAATATTGGTTTGCTATTTATGTATATGGGAAGATATAAATTACTTAAATGTTATATTTTCCAAAATACATAAATAGCACACCGATGGTTTTTGTATTTAAATGTAAATCATTTTCACAACCAACATTCAACATTGCCTGGTGAAGAGAATCTGTCTCGAAATATAGAAATTTCCGTGTCGCAATGTAGAATTAATTCGTAATTATATATATATATATATAATACCTTTCTGCTTATTTTTACGTAGACACATATTTGGGAAAGGTTTTAAGCTGTACGCTTCATTTTGTAACACCAAACAATAAGTACAAAAATATACAAATATTATCTTTCTACAAAGCACGAGAGTGGGCAACTTGTGTTGCTATGAATATATAAAGAAAAATACTATTATCAGTTTGCCATTAAAGCGAATTTAAAGTTCCTTCCCTAATTCGTTATTCCAATATTTTTCTTCTCTGGTAAATAAAGTCTATTAATTTATTTTTAAAATTCAATTTGCTAACGTGGGTAAATATTCATTTTCATCTGAGCCGCTCGCTAGAGAGATAAAACACTGACGTCTGCAGGAAGTAAACATGTTTTATGAAGTTTATATGCTTCGATACTTAATATTGTCTCTTCATTTGCTTTTTTTCTACTGTTTAATTTCTGTTTTTGTTCTTTTTTATTTTGAAATTATTCTTTCTATTTCAATCTTACATCAACTGTTTCTATCTGACGTTCCACTGTTTGTTCCTTTTTTGTTTTAAATCGTCTTGTAGTTTTTATGCCTTTCTGTTTGTTTTCACCTACAATTATTGTATGATTTCAACACTCTTTCTTTTTGCTCAGCATCTTTTTCTTTTACACAATTTTCATTTATTACTTTCACTCTATTTAGTTCTTTTCTTCTTTACTTTAGACCTTACTTTCTCTCCTCGTTCATTTCTTTCTCTCCTAACACTAGTTTCTTTTATAATTCCTCTCTCCTTTCTTTCTTTTCTCTTATCTTTCCATACTCTAGTCCTTCTTACCATTCGTCTTTACTATCCTTTTCCTTTTCTTTCATTTTCCATCAATCGTTTTCTTTTTCCTTTCTTATTTCTTTCATTTTTCTATTTTTTTCGTTCTTTTTTTAAACTTTTCTTGTAATTATTTACCCATTTATTCAAAAATTCATGTCGTTTTTTTCCGTCGCCAAACTTTTTCGCAGAGTAAAAAGACGACATCTTGTCAGTTCCAATTATATTTAGACAAACTTTAGCACCTGTCGGCGTCACTCTCATACGCCACCAGTTATAGCCAATAAAACCTCTAATGATTACGTACTTTCAGATTTTATATAAATGAATAAAATATTTATAATAATAAATATCAAAGATATTTTTCTCCAATGACTACTAATAAAAATTGACGACATTTAATTTACAGGCTTAGCGATCTTCAAACATACCCTTACATATTATTTTTCGAATTCCTGTCCTTCCTAGTTCTAAGTAATTCTAATTTTTTAGCAAGACTTCTCGGCCTAGCTCTTCATCGATTTATATAATATCTGTAGCTAGGGAATCTACTAAATTGGTTTGGCCTAATTGGAATTTTTTTGTCGTGTTTGAAGTTCACCATATCTTCATATTTCATAATGTGTCCCAGAAATGATAACTCCTATTTGATATTGTTATTATAAGTAAAATTTTCGTTCTCTTTAAACTTACAACTTCCTCGTTGATCAAATGTTCATTAAATGTCATTCTTAGAATGCATCTATATATATTGATATCTCAGTCAAATAAAATCTCCTTTTCGTCTGTAAACAAAATCGTGTAAGAGTGTAGAAATTAAATAGCTTTATATTGTTGCCATATCGGCTCGAGTGCTTCTGCTATTTATCATGAGGTTCTGGATAAAATTAAAGGATATAGCTGATCCTAATTTTGCATCTTGATTTCAGTCACTTTCTCACCGACGTAACGTGGCTTAATTTCTACAAATATTTTGTCTCACCTACGTGAATATAAGCGTGCTACGAGGTTGGCATCTAGGTCCCACCCTATTACCGTTTAAATAGTTAAATGCAACCGCCATTTCTACTCCACAGTTTTTTGTCACGCATCCGGCTCTAGAACTCTCTTCTGTTCACTTGCTTCCCTGATAGCTATAATCTCCAAAAATTTAAATGCCGTCCACTATCTTCTTGAATCTAATTCATCGTTATCCTTGGACTCATACCACCTTACTGCAACCCCCTGTGCCATAGTGGCGATCCGGCTTAGCTCGTGGTGAAATTAATAATAATAATGATAATAATGAGAACACACACACACACACACATATATATATATATATATATATATATATATATATATATATATATATATATAATAGTCATCTACATACAAGCCTGTTTCACTGTATCACAGCTCATCAGTGTTGCTAGAAACATCCACTTGCTTCTGGCCGGGATCGAAAATTGAGCGATTTGGTGTCAGTCGGAGTCGCTACTCCCTAAGCCATAGGCGTATGGAATCAGAAAAGGGAAATGCTAACGTGTTGTATAGAAGCAGTGTATACACACACCAGTATCCGAAAGAACTCAATTCATTTCTGAAAAGTCACGCATATAGCAGGAGTGTTAACTGTTTTTAAAATTTTCTTCTCCAGAGAGCTCAATTGTAATGAGAGCATAATATATTAGTCGTTTAATACTTACTTTTTGGCCCTAATAGAGTTAGACCAGTACACATTTGTATTAAAAAGTGTTCTATACAATTATATTGTAGAACTTTTGAATATTTTTCATTTATAAACGAGTTATTTCGCTACGTTGCTTTCCACCATGAGTGGTGTCTTCAGGTGATTTTTAAGAAACAAGTTATTAAAAACAGCCTGAAGAAACCATTAATGGAGAAAACCAAGGTAGCGAAAAAAACCGTTTATTTATATATATATATATATATATATATATATATATATATATATATATATATATATGGCGTTGTGTAGCAATAATGCTTAGTGCCAAAATTGCTGCTTTTTGAGTGGTTCACTGATAGAAAAAGATACTTTCGCCAGCAGGTTTTTTGTCATAAAGTGATCACTATCGAAATGGATATAAAGCGTTCATTATTTTGGGGAGGTTTGTCATTTAACTGATCATAACCCTGCCGTCATCGAAGTTTCGTAGAGGCACCATTTTGATGTCGTGACTCCTCAGGGATTTTTTCTTCATCCATCTATCTATCTATCTATCTATCTATCTATCTATCTATCTACTACTATCTATCTATCTATCTCAGTCTGTTCATATCTATCTATCTATCTATCTATCTCAGTCTGTTCATATCTATCTATCTTTCTATCTATCTGTCTATCTATCTATCTATCTATCTATCTCAGTCTGTTCATATCTATCTATCTATCTATCTATCTATCTATCTATCTATCTATCTATCTAAGTCTGTTCATATCTATCTATCTATCGATCTATCTATCTATCTATCTATCTATCTCAGTCTGTTCATATCTATCTATCTATCTATCTATCTATCTATCTATGTATCTCAGTCTGTTCATATCTATCTATCTATCTATCTATCTATCTATCTATCTATGTATCTCAGTCTGTTCATATCTATCTATCTATCTATCTATCTATCTATCTATCTCAGTCTGTTCATATCTATCTATCTATCTATCTATCTCAGTCTGTTCATATCTATCTATCTATCTATCTATCTATCTATCTATCTATCTATCTATCTCATCTATCTATGTCTGTTCATATCTATCTATCTATCTATCTATCTATCTATTATCTATCTATCTATCTATCTATCTATCTCAGTCTGTTCATATCTATCTATCTATCTATCTATCTATCTATCTATCTATCTATCTATCTATCTATCTATCTCAGTCTGTTCATATCTATCTATCTATCTATCTATCTATCTATCTATCTATCTATCTATCTCAGTCTGTTCATATCTATCTATCTATCTATCTATCTATCTATCTATCTCAGTCTGTTCATATCTATCTATCTATCTATCTATCTATCTATCTATCTATCTATCTATCTATCTAATCTGTCTGTTCATATCTATCTATCTATCTATCTATCTATCTATCTATCTAAGTCTGTTCATATCTATCTATCTAAGTCTGTTCATATCTATCTATCTATCTATCTATCTATCTATCTATCTATCTATCTCAGTCTGTTCATATCTATCTATCTATCTATCTATCTATCTATCTATCTATGTATCTCAGTCTGTTCATATCTATCTATCTATCTATCTATCTATCTATCTATCTATCTATCTCAGTCTGTTCATATCTATCTATCTATCTATCTATCTATCTATCTATCTATCTATCTATCTATCTATCTATCTATCTCAGTCTGTTCTATCTATCTATCTATCTATCTATCTATCTATCTATCTATCTATCTATCTATCTATCTATCTTCTCCAGATTTTAAGTATTTTGTTCTTCTGGAAAGCCACTTTTTGCTATTCTAATATACTTTTGACCTCTGTGTCGCAATTCTACGACGTGTGTCTTCAAAATTAGCCAGTTACACTAACTTGACTATGTTAAGAGAGTGTAGCTGTTGCATTCTGATATCTCCAATTTGAATTAATCTCATGGGTTGTCCAATTTGCCCGTTCCCATGCATTATTTTATTAAAATTTATATTTACTTACGTTTCATTTTCAAATACAAACTTGTTTAGGAATTTTTTTCAGTTTTCTAGCTGAGTTTTCCATCTATAGAATATCATCTGCATATCTTTTTTGTTAAGATAGTGTTGGTCGAGAACAAATCCATATATATCACAGAAGCTTAGAAACTTTTCACTGTATATATGGAATTAATCCGTACAGAAGCCGTATCTCTACCTTACAGCTAGTTCTATTGCTGTAAAAAGTCTGAACTCACTTTTCAACAATGCGCACATTAAGCAATATATTACGAACAGCACAAGTAGAAGAGTATATTCGTCCAAATAATTAGAAACTTCTAAAATCATTTAATTCAAAAATTACAAAAAAATTAACGATATCAGTTGATGTCGAAATTATGAATAACATGAATATCGCTGAATATAAGTACCCGATATCAGAAAGAAAACTTAGTTTAATAGAGATATAATAAATATGTTGTCACAGATAGATAGCTAAAATATTCCTTGGCATGACGATAAAATATATCTTGCAGCATGGTCTCTGAGGTGCTTGTGACCGCCTCTTAATTGCTATTATTTCTAGGTCTACACATAACTGTTATACAGTAGAACAGATATCACGTAAGTGCTCAGTACTATTTTCTTTTTTTCTGTTGTTTGAGGTCTCTTCTTAATCTTTAAGAAAATTGTCCAGCATTCACTGTCATGCATCAGGACAAATATCACCTAACAATTCAGTACTCTTGTCTTTTTTTCTGTTGCTTCAAGTCTCTTCTTCTATTTTTAGGAGATTGACCAGCATACACTGCCATACAGAGGAACGGAAATTATGTACAGGTTCAGTACTCTTTTCTTTGTTTCTAACAAATTTATTTCTCTTATAATCTATAATCAGAATACACATAAAATTTTCAACACCCAGTCGCACATTGCCCGGAAAGATCTGTTAACTGCGTCAGGTAAATAAATATTTTTCCAACCAGAATTTATGATCAATATTTATAAGTCAACTTATTCGTCTATACGTTGAATATTGCTGTTACATCTGCAATGTATTTTGAGATTCTTGATATTACAAGAATAATTTGCTATGTTATCGGTCCTAATCTGGCATCTCGTCTTTATTTTCTGACCAGCGTAATGTACACACCCTGTGCCTTTTTATAAATATTTTCCTGGTAGTTATTCTCATGGTCTTTCCACTTACATACATCCAAGTTAGGAAATTTAGGCGACGTACTAGGTCAGCAGTTATAGCTCAATTTACATTTGAAATTATTCGATATAATTTTAAATTTTATGCTAACATTTTTCTTTCTCAAATTTTCCGATAGTGGAAATCTTCTTCTTTTATGTGCCCTGTTCTTTCAGGGCGTCGGCGATCATGGCTTTCCACGTCTCCCTATGTCTGTTGGCTCTTAGCACACTTTCTAATCTTGCACCATGCAACCCTAGTTCCGTCATCAGATCCTTCAGATATGGTATCCGCAGCTTTCCTCTGTCTCTTTATGCCTCTATCTGACATGCTAGTATCAAGTTCTCCAAAACCTCCTTCCTCATTGCATGTCCCAGCAACTTCAGCTGTCTCTTCCTGATGCTCAGTATTAATATTCTTTTCGTTTACATCATTTCCAAAACCTCATCATAGCACCTGCTCGGTCCACAACGTCTGCAGCATCCTTCTATAGAACAACATTTCAGCTGCTTCAAGTTTTTCCTTCATCTTCGAATATATTGGGCAACATTAACTGCCATATTGAAGAACTGACATCACATAGCAATCCAGTACTCTCCTCTTTGTTTCTAGCGAAATTGTCCTGTCCCTTAATACCTTATTCAACTTCTGGAATGCTTCTTCGCCATGCCAATTCGCCTTCGGATCTCAGTGTCACACTTTCCGATTTCTGTTAGAACACTTCCTAGGTATTTAAATTTTTGTACCTACTTGATTTTAAAGTTCCTCGCCTGTATTTGGTATTTTGGGCTGCCCTTTTTGCTGATGACCATGCATTCGGTTTTCTTGCAGTTTATATGTAGTCTTTTCTTGTCACTCTCTTCAGCTACTTTCTGTAGGTCTTGTAGTTTTCTTTCTGTCTCTGCTATCAGCAACATTGGCAACTAATAAATCCGGGCAATTTTTTCTGTTCCCGGTGTTTTTTAGCATCACCCGCGGCCCTGGTTGTATGTAAATGGAAACATGAACGACGTAGATTACGTTGCAACCATGTATCTTTCTAGGTCGCAGTTGTCATAATACAGGGGAATTCTACTCGAACAGGTTCTTCCTGAGAATCACTGATTCTTGGAACCGTCTTTTAAGAGGATGTTTCTCTTATCAATCCAATTTTAACCTCTTCAAATCTAAGTCTAACCGTTATCTTCAGCTTTCTATAAATTGGGTATATCTTTTAATCTGTGATGAATTCGTCACGATTAGTGAGTATTTGATGTGAAAATATGGTTAGGTTTCAGTTTTACTATGCACATTAAATTTTCTTTAAATTGTTACATTTTAAATCTATATAAATAAAACTGGAGATTGTGTGTGTGTGTTTATCTGTGTGTGTATCCATACTGATATTTAATAACATACACTTCTATATTTTTCATCCAATATGTTACAAAATTTAAACATCCCTTTGTTAATTTATTATTCTACACACTCACAAAAAATGCGCATAGGTCTTAAATTTAAATTCTATTAAGTTTAATTCTATTTTAAATTAACAACGGGATGTTTAAATTTTGCAAAGAAAATTATTTGAAAATCTTATTATTTACAAGTACTTTCGTTTGCTAAAGGTATATTTAACCCAGTAAAATTTACATGAAAAGTAGCTCTTTTAAAAATACAAATGTATTGGGGATAATCCCTTTATTTCACAATAAATGGACTCGTCTAAGTTGTACATATAATCCTGTCTAAAGAGAGAATGTGTAGCAGGTGTTGAGTAGTTTGGATCGCCGCTTAGTTGGTCAGTAAGAATATAGACTCATTCCCTGGATTACTTCTTTTTACAAGATTATATATATTGATTCTTACTAACAGTATATCTAGTATTCTTGAATTTACTAACCCGTGTTCCAGATTGTATAGATTTTTGTTCAATATAACTTACATTTTATCTCTCCATATCTGTTTTTGTTATTATTATTTTGTGTCGTTTCTAAACAAGAATCAACAACAAAATGTTATCTCCTGTATTTAATGTCTATATATTAATAAAGCTAAAGGTGTGTGTTTCAGTGTGTGTGTGTGTGTGTGTGTGTGTGTGTGTGTTTCAGTGTGTGTCATTGAGTATATCATCACTCATTTCTATTGACACACATTTCCAAATTTTTTATCCGATTTGTTTCAAGACTTACACATCCTTTGCAAATTTGTTCCAACGGACGTTCATGTCACGCAGTCAACACCGAAGCATACCCCTCCAGCATTTACCCAGCCCTATTTTATTCTAATGCGTCGGCTGAAGTTGCATCAAATAGTCACTGCCAACTATCTCTCTTCTGCATTTTTGGAGCTTTCCCCTTACAAAGACCAACGCTCAAATTTCACATGACAATTCTTACTGATCCCATCCTGTGCAACGCTGGGTACTTACTGCTAGTAGTTATAATAAATCAGATGAATCTTTTCATCTGTGATGAATTCGTCCTTATTAGTGATGATTTCAGGCTGTAATATAGTTAGGTTTCAGGTTTATTATGCCTACTAACTTCTCTTCTATATATTACATTCTAAATAGCTACCAGACATTTGGTGAAAATTCTCGGTTTGTGATGAATTTGTTACAATTATTATTCTCTAATATTCCAGCTGGAGGTTTTAGAGACCTTGTTAAGGTGCACAATATTGTAAAATACCATTCAGCGTCTATCCATTCCAAAAACAGATTTGGATAGAATTCAGTCTTCACATTATGCATGAAATCTTTTCAGCACCCACGCATTTAAAATAAGATAATTATATATGTGGTTATTGTATTTCAAATATATTATTTCCCAAAATTAGATAGACATTTTATTTCTAAATCAGTGTGTTGCAAAGGATCGTATTTCCTGTATACGTTATTGTCCAAACAAATTTGTATCAAAATAGAATGCTATAAGCAGTACTCGAAACGCAATTTATTCATCTCCAATGTAAAGAATGCTGTAAGGCTTAATCTTTATAAATTATTACATTATTCATCATAGAGAAATGCATATAATAACAGAATATAGCCCAAACGTTAAGCCTCAAACAACTATTCACCAGACTGATGACTATCTATAAAAAAGAGGATACTGTAAGCTGTTATTGAATTGGAGATCGTGATATTTTACAAAAAGACATACGTTTAAGAAGAGATGAAGTCTGTAAACGTTAGTTTGAACAAGCAGTCGATGTATTGAAGAAAGACGTTGATATTTAAACTATAGATTTGTATAAGCGTGATTAGGCACAGAACCAGCGTATTCCCAAGGATGCGGAACAGAGAGAATAGATACAAAATTGTAGACTACAAATAAAACCTCACCATAAAGACAAACATTTGAAATCAGACGTTTCCATAAGTGAACAACAAAATAAATATCTACTCTGTCGTATAAAGAAGACTTTTCTTATTGTTCTCTACGGATGTGCGTGGGTAGTGCAATGGGTATCGGATCGAAACGAGAAATCAGAGAACAGTGTTCGAATTCCAGTTGAATTCCTTGCATTCCCTTACACGTAAATACCCTTGGGAAAAGTTTTAAACCGTCTCTTCCTCTCAGCTATGGGTCAAATAACAGGAGAGATTGGTTTCTATAGCCTTGGTTTGCAACCAGTCTACTGCAGAAAATAATGGCAGCCTAGTGCGGGATAATCTTCTGCTCAATCAGTCATGTCTCTTTCGAGACATGATCGCAAATGTGTATTATGTATGGCACTTAACTGGCTGACTGATAGTTCTCTACAACTTCCTGTTCATGCCTATTCCTCCGTGATGTTTTTCCTCATTTTTTCTCTTTTAGTACCTGAACAATCAACCTTATCGAAAATGCAACATTAAATTCTGAACACCTATTGGATTAGAGATAGATGCATTCGAAATCTTAAGTAAAGCAATAAGAAACTGGAAAAAAAATTAGAAAAAAAAAGAGTTCTGGGTTGCTATGTGACATTCATCCACTGATGTAGTGAATAATGAAACCATCTCCCCACAGATAAAAAAAAAAACTAGTGGAGCATAAATATGGTGCTACGGAAAGATATTGAACATTGAAGTTCGGAGCGCACAATCAGTGAAGATATCCTGAAATATATGGCAGTTATAAGAATACTTATTCTAAGATTCAGAAAGAGAAATCTAAAAATTCTTACGTTTTTAATAAGAAAAAAGGGCTCGGAAAATTTAACCCCGATATTGGGCGTTTTATTAAGACGGATTCAATTTAGCAGTAAATTTAAATAGTATTATTTGTAAAATGTCATTAATTTCAATATTGGATCATGTTATTTGAGGCATAGCAAATATGGGAAAAATATCGCTCAAATATCCGCCAAAGATTTGGCGGCATACCTTCACTCGACGTTCAAAATTTGTGATGCATAGTTGTTCCTCAATCTTACCAATATGCCTTGATATATGTGGATTTAAGCATGCTACGAGATTGGCATCTAGGTCCCACCCTATTACCGTTGAAATAGTTAAATGTAACCGCCACTTCTATGCCAATAGTTTCTTTTGTCACAAATCCCGCTGTAGAACTCTCTTCCGTTAATTTGCTTCGCTGATAGCTACGATCTCTAAAAATTTATATGCTGTCTCCTATATTTTTGAATCCAATTCATCTTTATCCTTTCTATCATACAACCAGTATCCAGATGTTTCCAGATTTTTCCCTCATATATATATATATATATATAGTCATCCGCAGACCATATATAATCTTATTTATAAATGGAACATTCTATATGTGTGTGTATGTGTGTGTATCTGTCTTTCTTTCTGTGTATCTCCGTTACCTATAGACTCCGACACGGCGGAATCGATTTTCTTGAAAATCTACACAGTTGTACTATAAGCGACTGCGAGCGTTCTTAGCTAGGTTTTGGGTCGAGGTACTCCCGATAAATATCGAAAATCGAAAATCGAAAAAATCGGGTTATCGAAGGAGTAGTCCAATTTTAATCAAATTTGATACACTCATAGACAAAGACATACGAAACGATATTCAGAAGTTTCAAGGTTGCAGTTCTTACAATAGTGCAGAAAATCGATAATATATATATATATATATATATATATATATATATATATAAGGCAATATGTTTGTGTGTGTGTCTGTTTATTTGTCTGTCTGTCCTTTATACAGATCCACAATTTTTATATATCCTTTAGGCAGAGTCTGAGCTCCAGGACCATGGATTATTTTTAAAGCTTTCATTACACCCGAGCAACGCCGGGCTATACTGCTAGTATATATATTGTGCAGTATAGAGAACCATGTGTCTTCATACTGATTGACACAGTCATGATTGTCGAGCAGATGTTGACCAATCGAAGAGTCATAGCTTGAGTCGTTCATATAGAACGGCTTGAACTCTTCCAACGCAAATATATATATATATCGAATTCATTTCAGGCCATAATTGCCATTGCTCAAATAACACGATCCAATAATCAAATAAATAAAATTTAACCACTAATATTGTTTTATTTGCTGCTAGCTTCGATAACTTCGATTGGCCCTAATGAAATGCAATATATATATATATATATATATATATATATATATATATATATATATATTACATGTGACAATATTGTACAAAACAAATAAAATATCTTATTATATTATATTATATTAGATGGTAATAGCTAAATTTTGCTGCTAGGAATTTTTTGTCACTGTACCGTGCCAGGATGTTTTTTCTGCCTGAATCTGTCTTGCACATATACAAATTTACCATCCGTCCGTACATAAAATACTGCTATCATATATGGTCGAGCGCCCCTGCTGTTCAACTCAGTGTTCTCGACAGGCTCCAAAAAAGAATCTGTGATCGGTCCCGACTTGTCAACTCGACTCTAACCACTTTCTCACCGGAGGGAGTGGCTTCACTCTGTCTCTTCTACAAATATTTTCATGCCTTCTTCTCCGACGAACATAAGTCACATGTGCCTCCGCCAGAATATTTACTAATGCAACCATCCTAGCAACAAAGTCCCACCCATTTACAGTTAGATCAACCAAATGCAGCCGACAATTCTACTTCTTCAGCTTATTTTCCCGCAATCCCTTTCTGTATACTTCTTTCCGGAAGGCTACAACCTTCAGCAATTTAAATGCAATGTCAATACCCATCTTTTATCCACTTGACTGTCTTCACACCTGTGTTCCCATCCTTCTCTTGCCCTTTCTCTAACATTAACTGTAAATAGTTCGTCTTTCTCTTATCTCTCTTCCTGACTAAACTTTTACTCTTATGTAGCTCCCTGCATTCATAAAGAGAACAACGCTACACACTTTGATTCAATTATAGCTCAACCATATTCATAAAAGTCAATAATATATCATGATACCCGGGCGTACCTGAGCCGACCCATCTTGAACCTCAACCAATTCGCCCAAGTTTAGTTTGTCTGATATCGGACCAGAAGAAGTAGGATTGCTTATTATCACCTGGTTAGGTTAGTCTAGACACTCGAGAAGTCTGTATATAGTTAAGATCAAATATAACGGTCATTGGTACTTGGCGAACGGAATATAATCAGTCCAATACTTCAATACCACAGTTATATAATTAGCACCAGGCGTTTCATTATTAAATGTGTAATTCAGGTGGTAGCAGATTACATATTTACACACACACACACACACACACACACACACAATTATAAGCAAGTCAAAGCTGTGTGATACTCCATCAGTAGGATGATAATTCAGTATTACATGACATACTCAGGGACGGTAGTTTGCTCTGTTGATTCTAGCTGCACGATGATTTCAGATCGACTGTCTTCTTCAAATATCGGGCCAATCTTGGTAATAATCTTTTCCCACATCGATTTTATTGAAAAAGCATCAAACTGGGGTGGTAAAGACCAGATACTGGGATTCAATATTTCCTCTGCATAACTCTTACCAGCTCTAAATGAAAATAATTTCATTTATCAATGTCAAGTGAGCCTTAAACCCTTCATCGGCAAAAGGGGAGAGACTTTGTCTTATCGATTGCCTGTCCATAACAAAAATTCAGGTAGCTCAAAATAGGAAACTTTCACAGTGCAATTTGACCTGGGGCCAAACAGTTTGTCAAAACAGGACGACAATATTATGTCTATAAGACATTTACACAGATTTTATCAATTCGGTTATTGTCCCGACATAAATAATTGTATTTTCAATTTTTATCTTTGAAATCAATAAAACATAATATCAGCCATCTGGATATAGGGTTATAATAATATGAGAATAGATCTATGAATCATTCAACTGCACATGTGTAAATGAACCAAGCAGTAATTGCACGTCTTAATAAAGATTTAGGATTTATCACTGAGATGAAAATAATCAAAATTGTATATTTTCATAAGCTTTCCTCGATTTTCATAATATGTACGTTTTTCTTCGCACTTTTACGCCATTAATGCAACCTCATTCAAGAACACACTACCTTGAGTGGATTCTTGTTCAAGTATTTATTAAACAATAGTATTAAAAACTAAATCTACCATCCGCCCATGTATTGAATACTGCTGACAAAATACAACTAAGAATCTGTAATGTGATCGATACCGACTTGGCTGACCGCCTGCAGTCACTCTCTCACCGCGTGACGTGGTTTCCCTGTGCCTCTTCTATAAATACTTGCACGGCTTCTGCTCCGATGATCTTAGATCACTGGTGCCCCCTACGTACGAATTTGCACGAGATACTAGATTAGCAACTAGGTCCCACCCCTTTACAATGAAACCGATGCAATGTAACCGCAATTTCTACTCCAACCGCTTCTTTCTCGCACTTCCCACCTGTGGAATTCCCTTCCGCATACTTGCTTCCCCGACGGCTACAACCTCCAGGAGTTTAAATGTAAGGTCAATAGACACCTCCTAACTAACTAACTAGATCCCATTCTCTGAAACACTCTGCCTATGTACCTCCTTACTCGTCTATCACCCTCCTTCTGACATTTCCTATATCCAATCGCTCTATGTAACCACCTGCGCTATAGTGGCAGTGGAATGGCTTGCTTGGGGTGAAATAATTAAAAAATATCTCGCATTCAACAAGCAGATAATAATCTAAAAACAATGTATTCTATAAATTTTAATCCTAATTTTGGCTCATCCATATTTACACGTGAAACCCCAGTTTTAAAATTACGAGGTGCTATTAAGCAAAAGAAAATGCTGTATAATTTAACTATTTTCTTTTAAGTTCAACAGAAGTGTTAACGACACTTGCTTTAATTCTGTGAAATCTTTTTAGTCTATGAATAGTCTTACTAAATATGAGTTTTAATGTGGTTAAATATTTTAAGCAACCTTTAAGCAACAATTCCTAAATATGCATTTAATTCTATTAAATATTATAAGCATATTATTAGATTAATGTATATAAATTTAATTATATGAAATATTCTAGGCACATTAATGGATTCAAGAAAAAGATTTTAATTCTGTGAAATCTTTAAGCAAATGAATGGATTACTGAGTATGAATTTACTTTAACGAATGGATTTCTGAATAAGATTTTAATTCAGTAAAATCTTGTAATCATATGAAAAGATTCCTGATTGTGAATTTAATCCTGCGAAATCTTTTAAGCCTATGAAAAGATACCGGAATGAGATTTAAATCTTGTAAAATTTTTTATTCGTATAAATGGATTTTTGAATATAAATTTAACTCTGCGAAATCTTTTGAGCATAGGAATAGATTCCGGAATGAGATTTTAATTTTATTTAATCTTTTAATCATATGAATCTATTGCTGAATATGAATTTAATTCAGCAAAATCTTTTAAGCATATGAATAGATTTCGTAACGAGTTTTTAATTTTGTGAAATCCGTTATTCCTATGAATGGATTCCTGAATATGAATGTAATTCTGCGAAATCTTTTAAGCATAGGAATAGATTCCGGAATGAGATTTTAATTTTATTAAATCTTTTAATCATATGAATCTATTGCTGAATATGAATTTAATTCGGCGAAATCTTTTAAGCATATGAATAGATTTCGTAACGAGTTTTTAATTTTGTGAAATCCGTTATTCCTATGAATGGATTCCTGAATATGAATGTAATTCTGCGAAATTTTTTAAGCATAGGAATAGATTCAGAAATGAGATTTTAATTTTGTTAAATCTTTTAATCATATGAATGGACTGCTAAATAGGAATTTAATTCGGCAAAACCTTTTAAGCATATGTGTTAGATTCCGTAATAAGATTTTAATTTTGTGAAATTTTTTAAGCATTTTAAAGGATTCTGCTATATGAATTCAAATCTGTGAAAACTGTTCCTATTGCTGGTAGAGAATAATTTACTTACATAGCAAAGAAAAAAAAAAGAACGATGTAGGTGAATATAAAAGTTGTTATTTTAAAGACGACGTTTCACATTTTTATGTGAAACGTCGTCTTTACCTGAAGCATAATCAACACAAATAATTCATTGGTATAATGTGATTGAAAGACATTCTAATCTCGGCAGCAGCTTAAAAAATAGGAGCTATATGATCAGCTCAACTAAAGAAACAAAAAATAGGAGCTATATGATCAGCTCAACTAAAGAATCAAAAAATAGGAGTTAGATGATCAGCTCAACTAAAGAAACAAAAAATAGGAGTTAGATGATCAGCTCAACTAAAGAAACAAAAAATAGGAGTTAGATGATCAGCTCAACTAAAGAATCAAAAAATAGGAGTTAGATGATCAGCTGAACTAAAGAAATAAAAAATAGGAGTTAGATGATCAGCTCAACTAAAAAAACAAAAAATAGGAGCAAGATGATCAGCTGAACTAAAGAAATAAAAAATAGGAGTTAGATGATCAGCTCAACTAAAGAAACAAAAAATAGGAGCTAGATGATCAGCTCAACTAAAGAAACAAAAAATAGGAGTTAGATGATCAGCTCAACTAAAGAAACAAAAAATAGGAGTTAGATGATCAGCTCAACTAAAGAAACAAAAAATAGGAGCTATATGATCAGCTCAACTAAAGAATCAAAAAATAGGAGTTAGATGATCAGCTCAACTAAAGAAACAAAAAATAGGAGTTAGATGATCAGCTCAACTAAAGAAACAAATAATAGGAGCTATATGATCAGCTCAACTAAAGAATCAAAAAATAGGAGTTAGATGATCAGCTCAACTAAAGAAACAAAAAATAGGAGCTATATGATCAGCTCAACTAAAGAATCAAAAAATAGGAGTTAGATGATCAGCTCAACTAAAGAAACAAAAAATAGGAGTTAGATGATCAGCTCAACTAAAGAAACAAAAAATAGGAGCTATATGATCAGCTCAACTAAAGAATCAAAAAATAGGAGTTAGATGATCAGCTCAACTAAAGAAACAAAAAATAGGAGTTAGATGATCAGCTCAACTAAAGAAACAAAAAATAGGAGCTATATGATCAGCTCAACTAAAGAATCAAAAAATAGGAGTTAGATGATCAGCTCAACTAAAGAAACAAAAAATAGGAGTTAGATGATCAGCTCAACTAAAGAAACAAATAATAGGAGCTATATGATCAGCTCAACTAAAGAATCAAAAAATAGGAGTTAGATGATCAGCTCAACTAAAGAAACAAAAAATAGGAGTTAGATGATCAGCTCAACTAAAGAAACAAAAAATAGGAGTTAGATGATCAACTCAACTAAAGAAACAAATAATAGGAGCTATATGATCAGCTCAACTAAAGAATCAAAAAATAGGAGTTAGATGATCAGCTCAACTAAAGAAACAAAAAATAGGATCTATATGATCAGCTCAACTAAAGAATCAAAAAAATAGGAGTTAGATGATCAGCTCAACTAAAAACAAAAATAGGAGTTAGATGATCAGCTCAACTAAAAAGCAAATAATAGGAGCTATATGATCAGCTCAACTAAAAAAGAATCAAAAAATAGGAGTTAGATGAATAAGCTCCTTCAAAACAAAAAATAGAGACTATATGATCAGCTCAACTAAAGAATCAAAAAGCCAGGAGTTAGATGATCAGCTCAACTAAAGAAACAAAAAATGAGGTTAGATGATCAGCTCAACTAAAGAAACAAATAATAGGAGCTATATGATCAGCTCAACTAAAGAATCAAAAAATAGGAGTTAGATGATCAGCTCAACTAAAGAAACAAAAAATAGGAGTGAGATGATCTGACTCAACTAAAAGAATCAAAAAATAGAGGAGTTAGATGATCAGCTCAACTAGCTTAAAAAAATAGAATTTAGATGATCAGCTCAACTAAAGAAACAAAAAATAGGAGTTAGATGATCAGCTCAACTAAAGAATCAAAAAATGGGAGTTAGATGATCAGCTCAACTAAAGAAACAAAAAATGGGAGTTAGATGATCAGCTCAACTAAAGAAACAAATAATAGGAGCTATATGATCAGCTCAACTAAAGAATCAAAAAATAGGAGTTAGAAGATCAGCTCAACTAAAAACAAAAATAGGAGCTATATGATCAGCTCAACTAAGGGAAACAAAATAGAGTTAGACAGTCAGCTCAACTAAAGAAACAAATAATAGGAGCTATATGATCAGCTCAACTAAAGAATCAAAAAATAGGAGTTAGATGAAATTAAGCTCAACTAAAGAAACAAAAAATAGGAGCTATATGATCAGCTCAACTAAAGAAACAAAAAATAGGAGTTAGATGATCAGCTCAACTAAAGAAACAAATAATAGGAGCTATATGATGAGCTCAACTAAAGAATCAAAAAATAGGAGTTAGATGATAAGCTCAACTAAAGAAACAAAAAATAGGAGTTAGATGATCAGCTCAACTAAGAAACAAAAAATAGGAGTTAGATGATCAGCTCAACTAAAGAAACAAAAAATAGGAGTTAGATGATCAGCTCAACTAAAAGAAACAAAAATAGGAGCTATATGATCAGCTCAACTAAAGATCAAAAAATAGGAGTTAGATGATCGCTCAACTAAAGAAACAAAAAATAGGAGTTAGATGATCAGCTCAACTAAAGAAACAAAAAATAGGAGCTATATGATCAGCTCAACTAAAGAATCAAAAAATGGGAGTTAGATGATCAAGCTCAACTAGAAACAAAAATAGGAGTTAGATGATCAGCTCAACTAAAGAAACAAAAATAGGAGTTAGATGATCAACTCAACTAAAGAAACAAATAATAGGAGCTATATGATCAGCTCAACTAAAGAATCAAAAAATAGGAGTTAGATGATCAGCTCAACTAAAGAAACAAAAAATAGGAGCTATATGATCAGCTCAACTAAAGAATCAAAAAATAGGAGTTAGATGATCAGCTCAACTAAAGAAACAAAAAATAGGAGTTAGATGATCAGCTCAACTAAAGAAACAAATAATAGGAGCTATATGATCAGGCTATCAACTAAAGAATCAAAAAATAGGAGTTAGATGATCAGCTCAACTAAAGAAACAAAAAATAGGAGCTATATGATCAGCTCAACTAAAGAATCAAAAAATAGGGAGTTAGATAGTCAGCTCCAACTAAAGAAACAAAAAATAAAGGTTAAGATGATCAGCTCAACTAAAGAAACAAATAATAGGAGCTATATGATCAACTCAACTAAAGAATCAAAAAATAGGAGTTAGAAGATCAGCTCAACTAAAGAAACAAAAAATAGGAGCTATATGATCAGCTCAACTAAAGAAACAAAAAATAGGAGTTAGATGATCAGCTCAACTAAAGAAACAAATAATAGGAGCTATATGATCAGCTCAGCTAAAGAATCAAAAAATGAGGAGTTAGATGATCAGCTCAACTAAGAAACAAAAAATAGACTATATGATCAGCTCAACTAAAGAAAACAAAAATAGAGGTTAGATGATCAGCTCAACTAAAGAAACAAATAATAGGAGCTGCTATGATGAGCTCAACTAAAGAATCAAAAAAATAGGAGTTAGATGATATGACTCAACTAAAGAAACAAAAAATGAGGAGTTAGATGATCAGCTCAACTAAAGAAACAAAAAAATGAGGAGTTAGATGATCAGCTCAACTAAAGAAACAAATAATAGGAGCTATATGATCAGCTCAACTAAAAGATCAAAAAATAGGAGTTAGATGATCAGCTCAACTAAAGAAACAAAAAATAGCAGCTAGATGATCAGCTCAACTAAAGAAACAAAAAATAGGGCCTTATGATCAGCTCAACTAAAGAATCAAAAAATGAGGGTTAGAAGATCAGCTCAACTAAAGAAACAAAAAATAGAGGTTAGATGATCAGCTCAGCATAAAAACAAAAAAAATAGGAGCTATGCTCAGCTCAACTAAGAAACAAAAAATAGGAGCTATATAATCATTTCAACTAAAGAAACAAAAAATAGGAGCTAGATGATCAGCTCAACTAAAGAATCAAAAAATAGGAGTTAGATGATCGCCTCAACTAAAGAATCAAAAAATAGGAGTTAGATGATCAGCTCAACTAAAGAATCAAAAAATAGAGTTAGATGATCAGCTCAACTAAAGAAAACAAAAAATAGGAGTTAGATGATCAGCTCAACTAAAGAATCAAAAAATAGGAGTTAGATGATCAGCTCAACTAAAGAAACAAAATAGGGCTATATAATCAGCTCAACTAAAAGAATCAAAAAATAGGAGCTATATGCTCAGCTCAACTAAAGAAACAAAAAATAGGAGCTATATAATCAGCTCAACTAAAGAAACAAAAATAGGAGCTATATGATCAGCTCAACTAAAGAATCAAAAAATAGGAGTTAGATGATCAGCTCAACTAAAGAAACAAAAAAATAGAGACTATATGATCAGCTCAACTAAAGAATCAAAAAATAGGAGTTAGATGATCAGCTCAACTAAAGAAACAAAAAATAGAGTTAGATGATCAGCTCAACTAAAGAAACAAATAATAGAATATAGTCAGCTCAACTAAAAGAATAAAAAAATAGGAGCGTTATGATCAGCTCAACTAAAGAATCAAAAAATAGGAGTTAGATGATCAGCTCAACTAAAGAAACAAAAATAAGAGCTAGATGATCAGCTCAACTAAAAAACAAATAATAGGAGCTATATGATCAGCTCAACTTAAGAATCAAAAAATAGGAGTTAGATGATCAGCTCAACTAAAGAAACAAAAATGGGCTATATGATCAGCTCAATAAAGAAACAAAAAATAAGACGTTATGATCAGCTCCAACTAAAGAAACAAAAATAGGAGTTAGATGATCAGCTCAACTAAGAAACAAAAAATAGGAGTTAGATGATCAACTCAACTAAAGAAACAAATAATAGGAGCTATATGATCAGCTCAACTAAAGAATCAAAAAATAGGGATTAGATGATCAGCTCAACTAAAGAAACAAAGAAATAGGGGCTATATGATCAGCTCAACTAAAAAAGAATCAAAAAATAGGGAGTTAGATGATCAGCTCAACTAAAGAAACAAAAAATAGGAGTTAGATGATAAGCTCAACTAAAGAAACAAATATTAGGAGCTATATGATCAGCTCAACTAAAGAATAAAAAATAGGCGTTATGATCAGCTCAACTAAAGAAACAAAAAATAGGAGCTATATAATCAGCTCAACTAAAAAAGAAACAAAAAATAAGAGCTAGATGATCAGCTCAACTAAAGAAACAAATAATAGGAGCTATATGATCAGCTCAACAAGAATCAAAACCGAGTTAGATGATCAACTCAACTAAAGAAACAAGAGGAGCTATGATCAGCTCAACTAAAAAAACAAAAATAGGAGCGTTATGATCAGCTCAACTAAAGAATCAAAAAATAGGAGTTAGATGATCAGCTCAGCCTAAAAACAAAAAATAGGAGTTAGATGATCAGCTCAACTAAAGAAACAAATAATAGGAGCTATATGATCAGCTCAACTAAAGAGAATCAAAAAATGAGGTTAGATGATCAGCTCAACTGAAAACAAAAAAATAGAATTGAGATGATCAGCAGCTCAACTTCAGAATAAAATAGGAGTTAGATGATCAACTCAACTAAAGAAACAAAAAATAGGAGTTAGATGATCAGCTCAACTAAAGAAACAAAAATAGAGGTTAGATGATCAGCTCAACTAAAGAATCAAAAATAGGAGTTAGATGATCAGCTCAACTAAAAGAAAACAAAAAATAGGAGTTAGATGATCAGCTCAACTAAAGAAACAAATAATAGGAGCTATATGATCAGCTCAACTAAAGAATCAAAAAATAGGAGTTAGAAGATCAGCTCAACTAAAGAAACAAAAAATAGGAGCTATATGATCAGCTCAACTAAAGAAACAAAAAATAGGAGTTAGATGATCAGCTCAACTAAAGAAACAAATAATAGGAGCTATATGATCAGCTCAACTAAAGAATCAAAAAATAGGAGTTAGATGATCAGCTCAACTAAAGAAACAAAAAATAGGAGCTATATGATCAGCTCAACAAAACAAAAAAATAGGAGTTAGATGATCAGCTCAACTAAAAGAGAGAAACAAATAATAGGAGCTATATGATGAGCTCAACTAAAGAATCAAAAAATAGGAGTTAGATGATAAGCTCAACTAAAGCTTAAAAATGGGAGTTAGATGATCAGCTCAACTAAAGAAACAAATAGGAGTTAGATGATCAGCTCAACTAAAAAAGAAACAAATAATAGGAGCTATATGATCAAGCTCAACTAAAAGAGAATCAAAAAATAGGGATTAGATGATCAAGCTCTAATAAAAAACAAAAAATAGCAGCTAGATGATCAGCTCAACTAAAGAAACAAAAAATAGGAGCGTTATGATCAGCTCAACTAAAAGAATCAAAAAATAGGAGTTAGAAGATCAGCTCAACTAAAAAACAAAAATAGAGTTAGATGATCAGCTCAACTAAAAAACAAAAAAATAGGAGCTATATGCTCAGCTCAACTAAAGAAACAAAATAGAGGAGCTATATAATCAAGCTCAACTAAAGAAACAAAAAATAGGAGCTAGATGATCAGCTCAACTAAAGAATCAAAAAATAGAGTTAGATGATCAGCTCAACTAAAGAATCAAAAAATAGGAGTTAGATGATCAGCTCAACTAAAGAATCAAAAAATAGGAGTTAGATGATCAACCAACTAAAGAAACAAAAAATAGGAGTTAGATGATCAGCTCAACTAAAGAATCAAAAAATAGGAGTTAGATGATCAGCTCAACTAAAGAAACAAAAAAATAGGAGCTATATAATCAGCTCAACTAAAGAATCAAAAAATAGGAGCTATATGCTCAGCTCAACTAAAGAAACAAAAAATAGGAGCTATATAATCAGCTCAACTAAAGAAACAAAAAATAGGAGCTATATGATCAGCTCAACTAAAGAATCAAAAAATAGGAGTTAGATGATCAGCTCAACTAAAGAAACAAAAAATAGGAGCTATATAATCAGCTCAACTAAAGAATCAAAAAAATAGGAGTTAGATGATCAGCTCAACTAAAGAAACAAAAAATAGGAGTTAGATGATCAGCTCAACTAAAAAGAAACAAATAATAGGAGCTATATGATCAGCTCAACTAAAGAACAAAAAATAGGAGCGTTATGATCAGCTCAACTAAAGAATCAAAAAATAGGTTAGATGATCAGCTCAACTAAGAAAACAAAAAAATAAGAGCTAGATGATCAGCTCAACTAAAAGAGAAACAAATAATGGGAGCTATGATCAGCTCAACAGAATCAAAAAATAGGAGTTAGATGATCAGCTCAACTAAGAAAACAAAAAATAGGAGCTATATGATCAGCTCAACTAAAGAAACAAAAAATAGGAGCGTTATGATCAGCTCAACTAAAGAAACAAAAAATGGGAGTTAGATGATCAGCTCAACTAAAAAGAAACAAAAAATAGGAGTTAGATGATCAACTCAACTAAAGAAACAAATAGTAGGAGCTATATGATCAGCTCAACTAAAGAATCAAAAAATAGGAGTTAGATGATCAGCTCAATAAGAAACAAAAAATAGGAGCTATATGATCAAGCTCAACTAAAGAATCAAAAAATAGGAGTTAGATGATCAGCTCAACTAAAGAAACAAAAAATAGGAGTTAGATGATCAGCTCAACTAAAGAAACAAAATAATAGGAGCTATATGATCAGCTCAACTAAGAGAATAAAAAAATAGGAGCGTTATGATCAGCTCAACTAAAGAAACAAGAAATAGGAGCTATATAATCAGCTCAACTAAAGAAACAAAAAACAAGAGCTAGATGATCAGCTCAACTAAAGAAACAAATAATAGGAGCTATATGATCCAGCTCAACTTAAGAATCAAAAAATAGGAGTTAGATGATCAGCTCAACTGAAAACAAAAAATAGGAGCTATATGATCAGCTCAACTAAGAAAACAAAAAAATAGGAGCGTTATGATCAGCTCAACTAAAGAATCAAAAAATAGGAGTTAGATGATCAGCTCAACTAAAGAAACAAAAAATAGGAGTTAGATGATCAGCTCAACTAAAGAAACAAATAACTAGGAGCTATATGATCAGCTCAACTAAAATCAAAAAAATAGGAGTTAGATGATCAGCTCAACTAAAGAGAAACAAAAAAATAGGAGCTATATGATCAGCTCAACTAAAGAAACAAAAAAATAGGAGTTAGATGATCAGCTCAACTAAAGAAACAAATAATAGGAGCTATATGATGAGCTCAACTAAGAATCCAAATAAGGTTAGATGATCAGCTCAACTAAAGAAACAAAAAAATAGGAGTTAGATGATCAGCTCAACTAAAAGAAACAAAAATAGAGTTAGATGATCAGCTCAACTAAAGAAAACAAATAATAGGAGCTATATGATCAAGCTCAACTAAAGAATCAAAAAATAGATTTAGATGTCAAGCTCAACTAAAGAAACAAAAAATAGGAGCTATATGATCAGCTCAACTAAAGAAACAAAAAATAGGAGCGTTATGATCAGCTCAACTAAAGAATCAAAAAATAGGAGTTAGATGATCAGCTCAACTAAAGAAACAAAAAATGGGAGTTAGATGATCAGCTCAACTAAAAAACAAAAAAATAGGAGCTATATGCTCAGCTCAAATAAAGAAACAAAAAATAGGAGCTATATAATCAGCTCTGACTAAAACAAAAATAGGAGCTAGATGATCAGCTCAACTAAAGAATAAAAAAATAGAGTTAGATGATCAGCTCAACTAAAGAATCAAAAAATAGGAGTTAGATGATCAGCTCAACTAAAGAATCAAAAATAGGAGTTAGATGATCAGCTCAACTAAAGAAACAAAAAATAGGAGTTAGATGATCAGCTCAACTAAAGAATCAAAAAATAGGAGTTACATGATCAGCTCAACTAAAGAAACAAAAAATAGGAGCTATATAATCAGCTCAACTAAAGAATCAAAAAATAGGAGTTATATGCTCAGCTGAACTAAGAAACAAAAAATAGGAGCTATATAATCAGCTCAATAAAGAAAAAAATAAGAGCTAGATGATCAGCTCAACTAAAGAAACAAATAATAGGAGCTATATGATCAAGCTCAACTTAAGAATCCAAAAAATAGAAGGTTAGATGATCAGCTCAACTAAAGAAACAAAAAATAGGAGCTATATGATCAGCTCAACTAAAAAACAAAAAATAGAGCGATTATGATCAGCTCAACTAAAGAATCAAAAAATAGGAGTTAGATGATCAACTCAACTAAAGAAACAAAATAGGAGTTAGATGATCAGCTCAACTAAAAAACAAAAAAATAGGAGCTATATGCTCAGCTCAACTAAAGAAACAAAAAATAGGAGCTATATAATCAGCTCAACTAAAGAAACAAAAAATAGGAGCTAGATGATCAGCTCAACTAAAGATCAAAAATAGAGTTAGATGATCATGACTCCAACTAAAGAATCAAAAAATAGACTATATAATCAGCTCAACTAAAGAATCAAAAAATAGGAGCTATATGCTCAGCTCAACTAAAGAAACAAAAAAATAGGAATATATAATCAGCTCAACTAAAGAAACAAAATAGGAGCTAGATGATCAGCTCAACTAAAGAAACAAAAAATAGGAGTTAGATGATCAGCACAACTAAAGAATCAAAAAATGAGTTAGATGATCAGCTCAACTAAAGAATCAAAATAGAAAGTTAGATGATCAGCTCAACTAAGGAAACAAAATAAGGTTAGATGATCAGCTCAACTAAGGAAACAAAAAATAGGAGTTAGATGATCTCAAGCTCAACTAAAGAAACAAATAATAGGAGCTATATGATCAGCTCAACCTAAAGAATCAAAAAATAGGAGTTAGATGATCAGCTCAACTAAAGAAACAAAAAATGAGTTAGATGATCAGCTGAACTAAAGAAACAAAAAATAGGAGTTAGATGATCAGCTCAACTAAAGAATCAAAAAATAGGAGTTAGATGATCAGCTCAACTAAAGAAACAAAAAATAGGAGTTAGATGATCAGCTCAACTAAAAAACAAATAATAGGAGCTATATGATCAAGCTCCAACTAAAGAATCAAAAAATGAGGAGTTAGATGATCCAGCTCAACTAAGAAACAAAAAATAGGAGCTATATGATCAGCTCAACTAAGAAACAAAAAATAGGGAGTTAGATGATCAATGGCTAAGAAACAAATAATAGGAGCTATATGATCAGCTCAACTAAAGAATCAAAAAATAGGAGTTAGATGATCAGCTCAACTAAAGAAACAAAAATAGGAGCTATATGATCAGCTCAACTAAATAGGGAGTTAGATGATCAGCTCAACTAAAGAAACAAATAATAGGAGCTATATGATGAGCTCAACTAAAGAATCAAAAAATAGAGTTAGATGATCAAGCTCCAACTAAAGAAACAAAAAATAAGTTAGATGATCAGCTCAACTAAAGAAACAAAAAATAAAGGAGTTAGATGATCAGCTCAACTAAAGAAACAAATAATAGGAGCTATATGATCAGCTCAACTAAAGAATCAAAAAATAGGAGTTAGATGATCAGCTCAACTAAAGAAACAAAAAATAGACTATATGATCAGCTCAACTAAAGAAACAAAATAGGAGCGTTATGATCAGCTCAACTAAAGAATCAAAAAATGGGAGTTAGATGATCAGCTCAACTAAAGAAACAAAAAAATGGGAGTTAGATGATCAGCTCAACTAAAAAACAAAAAAATGAGAGCTATATGCTCAGCTCAAATAAAAAACAAAAATAGGAGCTATATAATCAGCTCAACTAAAGAAACAAAAATAGACTAGATGATCAGCTCAACTAAAGTCAAAAAAATAGGGGTTAGATGATCAGCTCAACTAAAGAATCAAAAAATAGGGTAAGATGATCAAGCTCAACTAAAGAATCAAAAAATAGGAGTTAGATGATCAGCTCAACTAAAAACAAAAAATAGGTTAGATGATCAGCTCAACTAAAGAATCAAAAAATAGGAGTTACATGATCAGCTCAACTAAAAGAAACAAAAAATAGGAGCTATATAATCAGCTCAACTAAAGAATCAAAAAATAGGAGTTATATGCTCAGCTCAACTAAAGAAACAAAAAATAGGAGCTATATAATCAGCTCAACTAAAGAAACAAAAAATAAGAGCTAGATGATCAGCTCAACTAAAGAAACAAAAAATAGGAGCTAGATGATCAGCTCAACTAAAGAAACAAAAAATAGGAGCGTTATGATCAAGCTCAACTAAAAGAATCAAAAAATAGGAGTTAGATGATCAGCTCAACTAAAGAAACAAAAAATAGGAGTTAGATGATCAGCTCAACTAAAAAACAAAAAATAGGAGCTATATAATCCAGCTCAACTAAAGGAAACAAAAAATAGGAGCTAGATGATCAGCTCAACTAAAGAATCAAAAAATAGGAGTTAGATGATCAGCTCAACTAAAGAATCAAAATGAGGCTATATAATCAGCTCAACTAAAGAATCAAAAAATAGGAGCTATATGCTCGAAGCTCAACTAAAGAAACAAAAAATAGGAGCTATATAATCAGCTCAACTAAAGAAACAAAAAATAGGAGCTAGATGATCAGCTCAACTAAAGAAACAAAAAATAGGAGTTAGATGATCAGCACAACTAAAGAATCAAAAAATAGGAGTTAGATGATCAGCTCAACTAAAGAATCAAAAAATGGAGTTAGATGATCAGCTCAACTAAAGAAACAAAAAATAGAGGTTAGATGATCAGCTCAACTAAAGAAACAAAAAATAGGAGTTAGATGATCAGCTCAACTAAAGAAACAAATAATAGGAGCTATATGATCAGCTCAACTAAAGAATCAAAAAATAGGAGTTAGATGATCAGCTCAACTAAAGAAACAAAAAATAGGAGCTAGATGATCCAGCTCAACTAAAGAAACAAAAATAGGAGCGTTATGATCAGCTCAACTAAAGAATAAAAAAATAGGAGTTAGATGATCAGCTCAACCAAAGAAACAAAAATAGGAGTTAGATGATCAGCTCAACTAAAAAACAAAAACAGGAGCTACATGCTCAGCTCAAATAAAGAACAAAAAAATAGAGCTATATAATCAGCTCAATCAAAGAAACAAAAAATAGGAGCCAGATGATCAGCTCAATTCAAAGAACCAAAATAGGAGTTAGATGATCAGCTCAATCAAAGAATCAAAAAACAGGAGTTAGATGATCAGCTCAACTAAAGAATCAAAATAGAGTTAGATGATCAGCTCAACTAAAGAAACAAAAATAGGAGTTAGATGATCAGCTCAACTAAATAATCAAAAAAATAGGAGTTAGACACGCCTTAACCAAAGAAATGAAAAATAGAGCTGTATAATCAGCTCAACTAAAGAATCCAAAAATAGGAGTTAGATGATCAGCTCAACCAAAGAAATGAAAAAATAGGAGCTATATAATCCACCAACTAAAGAAACAAAAATAGGAGCTAGATGATCAGCTCAACTAAAGAAACAAATAATAGGAGCTATATGATCAGCTCAACTAAAGAATCAAAAAATAGGAGTTAGATGACTAGCCCAACTAAAGAAACAAAAAAACAGGGAGCTAGATGATCAGCTCAACTAAAGAAACAAAAAATAGGAGCGTTATGATCAGCTCACTAAAGAATCAAAATAGAGTTAGATGACTGCTCAATCAAAGAAACAAATAGGAGTTAGATGATCAGCTCAACTAAAAACAAAAAATAGGAGCTACATGCTCAGCTCAACTAAAGAACAAAAAATAGGAGCTATATAATCAGCTCAACTAAAGAAACAAAAAATAGGAGCGTTATGATCAGCTCACAACTAAAGAATCAAAAAATAGGAGTTAGATGATCAGCTCAACTAAAGAATCAAAAAATAGAGCTATATAATCAGCTCAACTAAAGAATTCAAAAAATAGGAGCTATATGTCTAGCCTAACTAAAGAAACAAAAAACAGGAGCTATATAATCAGCTCAACTAAAGAAACAAAAACAGGAGCTAGATGATCAGCTCAACTAAAGAAACAAAAAAATAGGATTTAGATGATCAGCTCAACTAAAGAAACAAAATAGATAGATGATCAGCTCAACTAAAGAATCAAAAACAGGAGTTAGATGATCAGCTCAACTAAAGAATCAAAAAATAGAGTTAGATGATCAGCTCAATCAAAGAATCAAAAAATAGGAGTTAGATGATCAGCTCAACTAAAGAAAACAAAAAATAGAGCGTTATGCTCAGCTCAACTAAAGAAACAAAAAATAGGAGCTATATAATCAGCTCAACTAAAGAAACAAAAAATAGGAGCTAGATGATCAGCTCAACTAAAGAAACAAAAAATAGGAGCTAGATGATCAGCTCAACTAAAGAAACAAACAATAGGAGCTATATGATCAGCTCAACTAAAGAAACAAAAAATAGGAGCTATATAATCAGCTCAACTAAAGAAACAAAAAATAGGAGCTATATAATCAGCTCAACTAAAGAAACAAAAAATAGGAGTTAGATGATCAGCTCAACTAAAGAATCAAAAAATAGGAGTTAGATGATCAGCTCAACTAAAAAACAAAAAAATAGGAGCTATATGCTCAACTCAACTAATGAAACAAAAAATAGGAGCTATATAATCAGCTCAACTAAAGAAACAAAAAATAGGAGCTAGATGATCAGCTCAACTAAAGAAACAAAAAATAGGAGCGTTATGATCAGCTCAACTAAAGAAACAAAAAATAGGAGCTAGATGATCAGCTCAACTAAAGAAACAAAAAATAGGAGCGTTATGATCAGCTCAACTAAAGAAACAAAAAATAGGAGCTATATAATCAGCTCAACTAAAGAAACAAAAAATAGGAGCTAGATGATCAGCTCAACTAAAGAAACAAAAAATAGGAGCGTTATGATCAGCTCAACTAAAGAAACAAAAAATAGGAGCTATATGATCAGCTCAACTAAAGAAACAAAAAATAGGAGCTATATAATCAGCTCAACTAAAGAAACAAAAAATAGGAGCTATATAATCAGCTCAACTAAAGAAACAAAAAATAGGAGCTATATAATCAGCTCAACTAAAGAATCAAAAAATAGGAGTTAGATGATCAGCTCAACTAAAGAAACAAAAAATAGGAGTTAGATGATCATCTCAACTAAAAAACAAAAAAATAGGAGCTATATGCTCAGCTCAACTAAAGAAACAAAAAATAGGAGCTATATAATCAGCTCAACTAAAGAAACAAAAAATAGGAGCTATATAATCAGCTCAACTAAAGAAACAAAAAAATAGGAGCTATATAATCAGCTCAACTAAAGAAACAAAAAATAGGAGCTATATAATCAGCTCAACTAAAGAAACAAAAAATAGGAGCTATATAATCAGCTCAACTAAAGAATCAAAAAATAGGAGTTAGATGATCAGCTCAACTAAAGAAACAAAAAAATAGGAGTTAGATGATCAGCTCAACAAAAAAACAAAAAAATAGGAGCTATATGCTCAGCTCAACTAAAGAAACAAAAAATAGGAGCTATATAATCAGCTCAACTAAAGAAACAAAAAATAGGAGCTAGATGATCAGCTCAACTAAAGAAACAAAAAATAGGAGCGTTATGATCAGCTCAACTAAAGAAACAAAAAATAGGAGCTAGATGATCAGCTCAACTAAAGAAACAAAAAATAGGAGTTAGATCATCAGCTCAACTAAAGAAACAAAAAATTGGAGCTATATGATCAGCTCAACTAAAGAAACAAAAAATAGGAGCTATATAATCAGCTCAACTAAAGAAACAAAACATAGGAGCTATATAATCAGCTCAACTAAAGAAACAAAAAAATAGGAGCTATATAATCAGCTCAACTAAAGAAACAAAAAATAGGAGCTATATAATCAGCTCAACTAAAGAATCAAAAAATAGGAGTTAGATGATCAGCTCAACTAAAGAAACAAAAAATAGGAGTTAGATGATCAGCTCAACTAAAAAACAAAAAAATAGGAGCTATATGCTCAGCTCAACTAAAGAAACAAAAAATAGGAGCTATATAATCAGCTCAACTAAAGAAACAAAAAATAGGAGCTATATAATCAGCTCAACTAAAGAAACAAAAAATAGGAGCTATATAATCAGCTCAACTAAAGAAACAAAAAAATAGGAGCTATATAATCAGCTCAACTAAAGAAACAAAAAATAGGAGCTATATAATCAGCTCAAATAAAGAATCAAAAAATAGGAGTTAGATGATCAGCTCAACTAAAGAAACAAAAAATAGGAGTTAGATGATCAGCTCAACTAAAAAACAAAAAAATAGGAGCTATATGCTCAGCTCAACTAAAGAAACAAAAAATAGGAGCTATATAATCAGCTCAACTAAAGAAACAAAAAAATAGGAGCTAGATGATCAGCTCAACTAAAGAAACAAAAAATAGGAGCTAGATGATCAGCTCAACTAAAGAAACAAAAAATAGGAGCTAGATGATCAGCTCAACTAAAGAAACAAAAAATAGGAGTTAGATCATCAGCTCAACTAAAGAAACAAAAAATAGGAGCTAGATGATCAGCTCAACTAAAGAAACAAAAAATAGGAGCTAGATGATCAACTCAACTAAAGAAACAAAAAATAGGAGCTAGATGATCAGCTCAACTAAAGAAACAAAAAATAGGAGTTAGATCATCAGCTCAACTAAAGAAACAAAAAATAGGAGTTAGATCATCAGCTCAACTAAAGAAACAAAAAAATAGGAGCTAGATGATCAGCTCAACTAAAGAAACAAAAAATAGGAGCGTTATGATCAGCTCAACTAAAGAAACAAAAAATAGGAGCTAGATGATCAGCTCAACTAAAGAAACAAAAAATAGGAGCGTTATGATCAGCTCAACTAAAGAAACAAAAAATAGGAGCTATATGATCAGCTCAACTAAAGAATCAAAAAATAGGAGGCAGATGATGAGCTCAACTAAAGAAACAAAACAAAAAATTGCGACAGAAAAAAATTCTAAAAAAGATTTATTTATTTTTTTTTATAAGCGTTTCACCCGAGCAAGGCATTTCAATGCAACTACTGCGCAGTGGGCTACATAGAGTGGATGAAGGATGGTTAAATATAGGAAATGTCAGAGGGTGGGTGATAGGCGGGTAAGGATACCGAGAATGGTTAAAATATATTTAATGTCAGAGGGTGGGTGATAGGCGGGTAAGGATACCGAGAATGGTTAAAATATATTTAATGTCAGAGGGTGGGTGATAGGCGGGTAAGGATACCGAGAATGGTTAAAATATATTTAATGTCAGAGGGTGGGTGATAGGCGGGTAAGAATACCGAGAATGCGGGTTGGGTAGATGAGAGTGTTCTGAGAATAATTGGAAGTTAGTGTGATAGGAGTTGTCTACTGATCCTACATTTAAACACCTGGAGATTGTAGTTGTCGGGAAAGCAGACTTGTGGAAGGGAATTCCACAGGGGGAGGCGCGAGAAAAGAAGTTGAGGAAGTAGAAATTACGGTTACATCATATCTATTTAACTGTAAAATTGTGGGACCTAGTTGCTAATCTAGTATCTCGTGCAAATTCGTGCTTAGGCGGCACCAGTGATTTAAGTTCATCGGAGCAGAAGTCATGAAAGTACTTGTAGAAGAGGCACAGGGAAGCCACATCACGCCGGTGAGAGAGTGGTTGCAGCCGGTCTGCCAAGTCAGTATCAACCACGTTACAGATTCTCCTTTGTATTTTGCCAAGAGGCCCAAGGAGAGCAGCAGAGGCACCCGACCAGATATGGCAGCAGTATTCAATATATGGGCGGATGGTAGATTTGTATATGTTCAGGATAGAATTAGGCGGGTAAAACCTCCGGGCCCTGCAGAGAATGCCGACATTCATAGCGGCAGATTTGGCAATGGATTCAATATAGCCATTCCATTTGAGGTTCGCCGAATGTGTAAGGCCAAGGAGGCGTAGTGTTTTACTCTCTCGGAAGCAAGCCTGTTCCATGCTAATGGGAGGTAGATGCGATTGTTTATGGTGGTTAGTTGATAACAGCTTCGTTTTAGAAGCATTGAAATTTACTAGCCATTTCCTACCCCAGGCCACTACGGATTGGAGGTTCTTTTCAAGCTCGGCAGCGAGGTTCGCTTTGTCGCCCACACCGGGTTTTTGATCGAGGCGAGAGTAGATTGTGGTGTCATCGGCGTACATGCCTACTGGGGATTTAATGGCGTCGGGGAGATTATTAATGTACAGCAGAAAGAGCGTGGGACCTAGGATAGAACCTTGAGGGACGCCCGCGTTCGTATGGTAGTTTTGGGAGGCATTCCCATTTAATACTACCTTCAATGTGCGGTTAGAGAGGAATAACTGGATGAGGTCAAAGAGATGTCCAATTATAACGTAGCTCCGCAGTTTGCATAAGAGGCCAGCGTGCCAGACCCTGTCGAACGCTTTAGAGATATCCAAGGCAACGGTTCGGGCTCGCCATTCTTGTCATGAGCCCGGTATATGTACTCGGTAATGGTCGTTAGCATATCAGCAGTAGACCTGGTGAAGCGAAACCCGTACTGTTTGTCAGAGAGAAGCCTGTGGGCCGTGAGATGCTGAATCACCTCGATGTTGATAATGGCTTCGAAAACCTTGCCGAAGATCGGAAGGACGGTAATTCGCGGGGTTTGAGTGTTTGCCAGAATTCCTAAATATAGGTACTACACAGGAGGACTTCCAACAGGCAGGAAAACAGGAAGCAGATATGCAGAAGTTATAGAGTTTAGAGAGGACAGAAGAGAGTTCTGGGGCACATTTCTTCAGTACTATGATTGGATTTCCGATGAAAATGTGTTCATCATCCAGACAATGAAAAAAATTGATAATAACAAGTATAATTTTAAAAATAAACCCGTTCAAATTTCAAGGGAATTACAACATATTTTAATAACAGAATCTGTATTAGGCACCTGAAGGTTTTGAAGCGTTTATTGCTTGCTAGTTGAACAGAAACACAAAAAAGAAAAAAATATAATGTCATAATTAAAAAAAAATTAACGAAGCTTTTAAGATTTTGTACAAAGATTAAAAGAGAACAATTCAGCTGGTTAAGGACAACGAAATGGAATCAGTTATGCAATCAAATATAAGTGGCAGACTAAACGTAAAAAGACACAAATACCAGTATATATATATATATATATATATATATATATATATATATATATATATATATATAATATAACAATCTGGCCCCACCCGAGGAAGGTTGATGCAAGCGAGGGTGTTTCCGGTCGTTGAAAGGAACGGATGTCGTTTGACCTTATTTCCGGCAGCAGCGGAAATAACTACAGAGGCAAACAGAACAGGTGTCTCTGAGAATTACGTGGGCGTGCGTGGGCGAGGCAAAACCGGAAGAAAAAGTCCCGGTTCTGGAAGATTATAAAAAGACCTCGGCACACGGATTCGCAAGTAGTAGTAGAGGAGCGACAGAGATCGGCCGATGAAGAGAGACACAACAGATACGACTACACTCCCGTCAACCCATTTGAAGCGCGCTCTCTCAATTCTCTGTTTCCTATTCTACACGGTCCATCGTCATTAATAAAAATATAACTTCATATTTTTATATATATGCGTGTTTGTTGTTTGTCGATATACAACATATATATATATAAGTGTGTGTGTTTGCGTGTGTTGTGTGTGTGTATGTGCCTGTGTGTTAATTGTATGTCTGCGAGCTTATGTGCGTTTGAATGCAAACAATTTGTATTTAGTCAGCAATTATTCATTTAAAATTTGATAAAACCATGCCCATGAATCTGTCTATTTATTCTTTATTATATTTTTACAGTCGCGGAAAAAATTGTAAAAATTTAATTTTTATCATACTGTTTTTTTTCAATATTTGAATGTGTTAAATTTTGTGGTCAAAGTTGTGGATAAAGTATCCCAACTTCATATTTTGTCATATTTGTTCAAGTACTTTCGGCCTTTACAATCATTATCAAGAACTTGTCTGTGTGCTAGAAATTGAAGGCAAACGAATTCTAAGGTAGCACAAATAATTATTAGTATATTAATCGCACTAGTAGTTGTAATATCAACCGTTCCACTATGAAGGAAGATGTGGC
Source organism: Ascarosepion bandense (assembly GCA_037127315.1). Lineage (NCBI taxonomy): Eukaryota > Metazoa > Mollusca > Cephalopoda > Sepiida > Sepiidae > Ascarosepion > Ascarosepion bandense. The sequence continues at coordinate 274,762 of JBBBDQ010000564.1, read as the reverse complement.
ATTTATTGACCGAACAGCCAGTACTGTTTTCGGTTGAAAGTTTTATAATTTTTCTCAATTCCCGTAAATGTCATTGTTCTTTCCACGAGTTGGTGGAAATTACCTTCTTAATCTTTTAGTCGAAGAAGTGTGGAATCGCAGTGTATTGATTATTTCATTTTTTGTCTCTTATCTGCAAAATCAGTTTTATTTGTTGCGATGTAATTTCTGATTATCTGGTGCAATTCTTTGATTGTGATTGTATAGGTCCAGTCCACAATGCTAAAAAATGTATGTTCTTTGCCAAAATTCTTATGTTTCTTTTATAGTGCCCTATTCTACAGAAGAATGGACTCTTCCTACTTCAATAAATATTAAACTGCGTGACTTCCGGGGAGGCAGTAGTGAGGCAGTCTAGGAGCAGACGTAAGGCAGTCGAGATGCAGTGTAACTTGACAGTTCGATGGTAGCCTTCTATTTGCTGACTACTGACACTCTTACTTTGTATATATGTTGTTATATTAATACAGTAGTTGAACCGAAATTCTTGTTTCCATCTTTCTTCTTGGCCCAAACAGATTACGCCACAACATTTCCTCTCCCTCAAAGGTTTTAACCATTGATCATAGAAAGCGATTGTACATATCGAAGATTTTACATATCGTACTTAGCGACATGTATAATGTTTACATGAAAATCTCAATCAGCCGTGACTAGAGTTTTATGGTTGGAAAATTGCTTTTGTCGGCGTATTGCTCTAAAATACCTTCCATTTGATGACGAGAAATTCTCCTATAGTAATATTTTTAACTGATCCATACACTGAGGTATTTCAAATTATTTTAATAACTTCACCCCAAGCAAGGCGGTACTGCCACAAGTGTGTATGGGGGGTTACAAAAATTGAAAAGACTGGGTACAGTGGGTAAAATGAAGGATAACAGATGAACGAGATTCAAAAAGATAAAAGATAGCAATTGACGTTGCATTTGAATTTTTAGAGGTTGTAGCTATCTGGGGAAAGAAGTACATGGGAGGGAGTTTGAGAGGCGGGAAATGAGATAAAAACTTTTGGACTAGAAGTGGTTGAGAAACATATTTCATATCTGAAAGGGTTTAGCATGTGATGATTCTATATTCTGAATTTCTATTATGGATTCAAGTTAGATGTTAGGTTATTTGATAAATGTTTGGGAAATATTACGCAGCGTGTGTTTCCCCATTTACTTGTTTATTTGTTTTCTAATAGCAGCTATCGTCATCATTAGAAACTCTTTTAAATGACATATATATTTGCAATACTCACCTTCTGTTCGAAATGAAGTCATTCATCAGGTGATATTAGTTAAAACGATTAAACCCGAACGCATTCGCACAAATCTTACTTTTCAAGTAAGTGCATCTCTTCATTTCATTTTATATCCTCTCTTCTGAAATTGAAAAATAGATAGGTTTTGTTACAAATATTTGATTTAGAGACAGCTTGTGAAATCTAATTAAAATCTTACTTACTTGCTGTCGGAATTTCTTCAAAGGTTTCCACTTTTCCTCTTAAAATGTTTAATTACATGGTTGAATAGCTCCCCTACGTCAGTATGTTCAACCCCAACCCCAACCAGCTTCTCGGAGTCTCAAGAGGAATTTCTAGGAATATACATCCCTCTTTCCTCGTACCGATTGGCGTTAACACTCTAACGTTATCATTAGAATGACAATCCATTGTGTAATGAAGTCATTTGGCTATAGTCTACTGGAGATTTTAACTCGGTTAAAGATAAGGATATTATTTGGCAAAAATAATTGACATGTGATTTGTTTTTAGAACGGAATTAAGATTAATGTCGAAAAGAGAAGAAAGTTTGACAAGAATAAGAAAGAGTGGAAGAAAGAGAAATAAGTTAATGGAATATAAGACAAATATTAATGGCATTAGGGAGAAGAAGAAAAAGGCACGAGAAAGGAAAGTGTAAATATGGAGGAAGAAATAAGAAAACGCAAATGAAGAAAACGGAAAACTAAATGCGAAAACGGCACCGAGCAAAATGGTTGAGTCCAATTAAAGGCCAGAATGTGGATCCTAAAGAAGAAGAACTTCAGATTTTCAAAGGTTGGTTTTAAGAGAACGCTGTTGTAAATGTAAGAAATTCTGTCTAATCAAAATTACAGAACGTGCGGGGGAAGAGAAATGTAAAATTCGAAAACCATGATGGCTGAGACAAAAAGGAAGATGAAGAAAACAGCGCATGTATAAAAAATGTAAATAATATGAAAGGGAGATGAAAATGAAGAAAAAAACAACACTAAAAAATAAAAAGAAGGAGAAAGAGTATTAGAAAAAGAAGAAGAGAAAAAGAAAAAGAATCAGACGAATGAGAAGAAGAAAAAAGCAGAAGGAGGATGAATTGATAAAGAATAAGAAGAAAGAAGAGAAAAAAAGAAAAAAGAAGAATGAGAAGGAGAAACTGGACGAGAAGAAGTTAAAGACGAAGAAGAATGAAATAAAAATGAATGGAAAGAAGAAGAAAGAGGAATATAAGAAGCAGAAAAAGAAGAAGGACGACGAGGACAAAGAGGAAAGAGGAGGGGGTGAAACTGGAGGAGGAGAATGATAATAAAACGAAGACAAAGAAAAAGAATGAGAAGAATAAAAAAAGAGAAAGAAATAAAAAGAATAAGAATGGGTGAAAAGAAGAGAAAGAAAAAAAGAAGGAAAAGAAGAAGAAGAAATCGAATGCTGAGAAAATGAATAAAAAGAAGAAGCGAAAGAGAGGGAAGAAGAAGAAGAAGAAGAAAAGATGTTTGAGAAGAAGATGAAGATGGAGGATGAAAAGTAAAGAAGAAGTAGAAAAAGAAGAAAGCGTAGAAGAATAATGGGCAAGAGGAGAACTTAGAGATAAAGAAGAAGAAGAAGAAGAAGAAGAAGAAGAAGAAGAAGAAGAAAAAGAAAGCGTAGAAGAAGAATGGCCAAGAGGAGAACCTAGAGATAAAGAAGAAGAAGAAGAAGAAGAAGAAGAAGAATGGGCAAGAGGAGAACCTAGAGATAAAGAAAAAGAAGAAGAAGAAGAAGAAGAAGAAGAAAGCATAGAAGAATAATTGGCAAGCGGAGAACCTAGAGAAGAAGAAGAAGAAGAAGAAGAAGAAGAAGAAGAAGAAGAAGAAGAAGAAGAAGAAAGCGTAGAAGAATAATGGGCGAGTGGAGAACCTAGAGAAGAAGAAGAAGAAGAAGAAGAAGAAGAAGAAGAAAAGATGATTGTGAAGCAGATGAACGTGGAGGATGAGAAAATGTAAAGAAGACGAAGAAGAAGATGTAGAAGAAAAACGGGCAAGAGGAGAACCCAGAGATAAAGGGGAAAAAGAAGGAGAGTAAGTCGTACAAGTAACAGTATGTAGTGCATGAGAACAATAATACGAAAAATGTGAAGAAAGAAAAGCTTGAAAAACATTAGAAGAAAAAGAAGTAGCAGGATGATGAAGCGAGTAGGAATAAAAGAAGTAGAAAATGGTGTTGAGTGGGGAAAGGAGGAAGAAGAAGAAGTAATGAAAACGAGGAGAACCTGTGAGAGTAAAAGACAGAAGTGGGATGGGAGAATTAGCAAAATAAGTTAGAGAATAAGATAATAAAAAAGGAATTAACGCAGTGAGACTTTTCAAAGAATGAAAAAAGTGTGTATTCTCTGATTAGCAGTCGATGAAATAAACCGCTTTCTGAATAGATGATTATATTTATTTAAAAAAAGGCGTAGAAAGGGGACAGTAGACAAGTAAATATATATGTTAGAACGAAAATATGAAAAGGGAGAGACAACAGATCAAGCCAAAATGCATTTTCGAATGAATAATGGTCGAAGAAGATATTTACCCAAGAAGCGTAAGGAAAATAAATGTCAACCCTGAAACCGACAAAGCAATGAAATATCATAATTGAATTAACCTGAAAGACGGACTAAATAAAGCGAATAAAATAATGTGAAAATACACTCACATGATATAATAACAGCACTTTTAAATAACGTCGAACGAGACCGGAAGTCAACTTTACGACTACATTCTCCAATGGCCAACACCCAATTAATAGTTGTCTCTCTCTCTCTCTCTCCCCTTGCTGTTTCTGCAGTTGTTGTAGTGGTTGTTGTCTGGTTGGAAGATAATCCTCTTAAATGACCGACTGTGTAGGCATTCATCCATCTTTCCTATCTGGATATTACATAATTTCCTGTTCGACAATCAATTTTAGAGAATTTCCTATTAGTGTCCGACTCAATTCCGCGCCTTTTATTCTTTGAGATACCAATTTGGAAAGAGTTCCACAATCGAAGCACCTAAATCCGTCCCTACCATTTCTCACCATCTTTCTTTTACCTCAAAAGTTACATACCTTTAAGATGTCGACATTAAATTCATCCTGACAACAGAGGCTTCACAGTTCTTTCATTTTCGCGACGATTGCATATGGAAATCGTTGGACCCAAGGAATTTATTTCTGATTTGGCAATTCCATTTGCCACTTGATTCCCAGGATTCATTCTGCTAATATTTGCTGCCTATTTGAATGAATCTACAGAAATAGAAACTGACTGCCTCCTCTAGACGCCTACTCTTCCTACATCGCATTCTATGTTGTTCTGGATGAACAAAACCCCAGCTACTCAAGTGTATATCTATAAAATCCAGCCACAGTAGAACAGGTGCCCTGCACTGTTTGATTTAATATCTCAGAAAGTTAAAATAGTTACGAAGAGATGCTAGTTTCTTTGACATTACTGAACATTACTGAAAGAGGAATTTTCAACGTAGGCAGACTATTTATTAGAAGTATTACGTTATAGAAAAAATTCCTAGAAAATTATTCCCGATAACTTTAGCCATAACCGCTTATTATCTACTATCAATATTTTATATCCTACATATCCTCATATGCACTTTTTTCTCTCTCTCATTGTACACCCTTAATTCGGACAACACATTCATTGTCCCGTTGACCTTGTACTGGATGAAAATAGCAAATTAAAATTTTGGACATAAAGGAACATGGTTCTCCCCAGATTCCTTTTTATTATTATTATTATTATTATTATTATTATTATTATTATTATAGTTAAATATCAAGTTATTTATTGCTGTGGAAGAAAAAGTCGTTCTCCTGAAAATCCAATTTTAACATTTTTTTTCTCATGCCTTATAATTTTGAATAAATATTATTTTCATTTTTTATGTTCCAAATTACTTTCATCGCCGTAGTATATGTATATACACACAAAAACTAAAAAAAAAAACCTGTCGTTTCAAGTGAAGAATAAGCCACTAATGCCCCCCGCCATTGACGAGGGAGCCGTCGATGCTTCTGTAACATGTCATTGTTGCAGGTAAAAGTGTTGACCCGAGGCAAACTCATTTATCGTCGGGGTGAGGTAGACTGGTAGCCAACCAAGGTTAGAAAACTAAAACTGTTCTTATATTTAACCCATAGTTGGAGGGAAAAGTGATGCATTAATACCTTTCCAAAGGTTATTTGCGCGTAAATGTATGCAACGAATTCAACTAGAAACCGAACTCGGTTTTCCGATTTCACATTTTAAGCCGATATACATTGTACCACACACACACACACACACACACACATATATATATATATATATATAAAGTACTGTGCAAAAGTATTAGGACAAGAGCTATTTATCTTTTATGATGCACATTGACAGAAAATAAACAAATAATTAATGTGATTTTATTTAATTTACTCAAGAAATGTTTAACAAGAAAAAATACTTGTTACAAAGTAAATTTAATTTTTAGTATAATAGCCTTTTGCTTTGATCACAGCCTTCATTCTCTCAGGCATTGACATTACAAGCTTCATCAATATATCTAATGGCATCTCTTGCCAAGCAGCTTGTATTTGTTTCCAAAGTGTCTTGAGAAGTAACATTAGATTTATCAATTGTTTTATCTGAAATATCCCATAGATGTTCAGCAGAGTTTTTTTCAAAATAATTTGTTTAATAGAAAATAAAAAAAAATCAATATAACTTCTTTTTAATACATTTCTTTTACGCCTAGTTTTAAATCATTAATATTTATTAGCAATTAACTTGGCTTTACAGCCTGTAATTGAATTTTAGTGAAGTTTTTAGGAAAACCACCCCTGTCCTAATACTTTTGCACTCTTCTAGTTCTTTGTTGCATTGTTTTACTCACTTCAACCAAATAGATTCTGTGATATCCTTTTTCCAATTTCTCCTCACAATTAAAACTGGTATAGTCAGTTATTCAATAGTTATTGCCTTGAGGAACGTAATATTAAGGGTCGGACTGAGGCATTAATGAGCCGATATCGAATTCTAGTTCCTTAAATTCACTTACGTGCTAATAAAAACAGCAGGACACGCAAGGTTCCTTGGTTTTGGGTAGTAATTGTTCTAGAAGAAGACAAAATCTGGATTCAAAAACCTTCAATTCTGGGTAAAAATTAGGGCAATCTGGGCTTTATAGCTATGATTTGCAACCAAACTAAAAAAATGGACAACTCTGAATTCAATCCGGAGACGGAGTTTCTAGGACAGTCGGATCTGATGTCAGGTTCTGTTTTGTTCGGCCATCACCGGTATTAGACTGTAATCTTTCATTGGACAATATCGGCGGTGTGGCGAATGGAAACGTGCTTCATGAACAACAGCCTATCTATTTTAAAAAATCTGTGTAGGCCTGTGCCTCGGAGAAGGGTATACAACTTCGGTTGCAGATCCATGGTCTCTCGATACCAAACCATGCCTTGATATATGAGACGTAACTTACGTTCTAAGTAAGTAAAGAACGAACAAGCAGTAATATAGTGATTTACGAAGCAAACATTTGATGAGGCACAAGACCAAAAGCACCCAGTAATAATAATACTCACTAATCAGACATAATTCCAGTCAGGGAGACAACACAGGATTGCTAGCAATTACTCTAGATTGATGTGTTCAAAGGAGCATCAATTATATAATGTTGTTAAAGATCCGGTACAATTTCATACGTCCACTGATCTTACATGATTCGATCTGTTAAACTGTACATATTTTGCTTTTGCCCGTTAACATGCATTAAACTAGATATTTATTTAAATGTAAAATTAAATTTTTACACGTCCATAGGAAAGTTGATAATGTTTGGGTTTGTTGATCCTACAAAATAATAACTGATTGGCGATCAACTCACTATAACAATTGACACATTTACCACAAGAACTCATTCTTCCATCCTCAATTTCACATTTTTTTTATAAACATATCGCCCCAAACAAGGCATTACTGCCACTGTTTTGCAGGAGGTAACATAGGAGGAATGTTATGAGAAAGAGAAACAGGTTATAGGGGGTGTCAGGAGGTGGGTAAAAGAAGGATGAAATACTGATGAGAGTGAAGTGGACGGAGAAAGGTGCCTGAGAGAGAAGATGCAATTTAGTGAGATAGGAGATGACTATTGACTTTGCGTTTAAATTCCTGGAGATTGTAGATATCAGGGAATCAGGTAAACGGAAGGGAATTCTACAGGCGGGAAGTGCGAGAAAAGAAGCTATTAGAGTAGAATTTGTGTTTACATTTTATTGGTTTCACAGTAAAAATATTTGCATAAAACCGAACGATAAAAAATTATAAAACGTAAATTTCGGGTTTATTTTTTTTTTAATATATATTTTAACAAACATAGATGTCAGAAATTATGAGGAAGTTGATGAACCCAATAACTGAAAAAAATAAGACACAGAATGGAAATAAATGCAAAACTGTTTTAGGTAGAACTCTGCAACACATATAAAATAGGAATGGTTGCTCTGTTCTGCCAATAAACAAAATCAAGAAGTTCGTAATCATTAGCGTATATTTCGATTACACAAATTATTCCTAACCAATCGAGTAATGATGTTCATATCCATAGAACATGCTTCTGATCACTTCATAATAAAGCAGAAATGCGACGGAGTTACGCAGTTTCTGATATCTTATCAATGAAATCTTCGATGTTATCACTTCCCAACTAGGTATTTATGCAGATGGCACTAACATTTATTATTGACTTAGCAGCAAATCCAACCGATTCAATAGAATAAACGTGACAACTGGGAAAAGAATTCCAGTCAGTGGTTAACTAAGATAATATATGAATTTAAAATGTCCAAGCATCCAAAATAATACGGCTTACATTTATTTACCACAGAGAAACCTTCTGTCCATCAGCAGGGTGGCAGATGCTGAATTCCAGGGTAACAGCACTCGGCACATTATTAGCTTCATATTTCCAATCGTATGAAGTAGACCGGATGTGTGTTGTGGTGCATTGGATATCGACTCGGAACGACAAATCAGTTGAATTCCTTGCATTCACCTACACACAAATATCCTTGGGAAAATATTAATCCGTCTCTTTCCTCTCGTCATAACTTAAATAATAATATTGAGTTCTATAGCTTTGGTTGGCAACCAGTCAGAAAGCAATGGCAACCTACTGTGGGATAATCTTCTGTCCATTCAGTCATGTCACTTTCGAGACATGACCGACCAACATGTGTATTATATATAAAACTTAACTGACTGAAGTAGACCGAGTTACGGTACTATATTAAAAGATATTTTGAGTTTTTAAGCTAGTGTCTTGATTTTGTAGTAGCCTGAGGAGCTGCGTGAAAACTACCCTTAACACAATTAATTCTATATGCAATTTTCTTCGCTGATACAAAATTTGTGGCAATTGTCCTATACACAGAGATAAGTTTTATTCTAAATAAATTTATATATATATAGAGAGAGAGATATATAGTTCCTATTATATGCAGCAATCATATATATATATATATATATATATGTATGTATATATATATGTATATAAGTGCTGCATATAATACGAAATATATATATATTTATCTATGTATGTATATATTATATATATATATTTATAGTCACACACACACACACACACACACACACACACACACACACACAGGGCTTAATTATTAGGCTATATCATAAAAAAATTATGTATTTCATACTATTTTTAATATTTATTGCCAAGTGGATATTTCTAAATGAAAATAAATTGTTTCTTTTGTTATTATTACTTTGCAAAATTTATAACGCAAGGAATCACAGATGAACTCGTCTGAATCATTTTAAATTTCCTTCATTTTTCATTGATGAAACTGTAATATAGGTATATATTAAATTTTTATAAATTCATTTATTGCGCATGTTATTGTGCAGTTTTAACAAAAGAACTATTCTTTTTCATTTACTATTAATCACTTTGTAATAAATACTAAAAATTAGTATGAAATACATCATTTATTTAAAACATTGGGGCGGCCTAATAATGATTGGCCTGTAATATATATATATTAATCATTTCACCCCGAGAAAGGCGGAAATGCCACTGATGTGCGGGGGGCTACATAGCTGTAAAAAGATTAATTAGAAGATAGTGAGGAGTACAAACCAGTTAGAAAGGAGCAATAGATCGATGAGAATGCAGGTGTGGTTACAGTTACATGTGTGGATGGAAGGATATACGGGGTGGGGAGAGAGCTAGAGTTCAATGGTTAATAGATGAGTATTGACATTGCCTTTAAATTCTTGGAGGTTCTAGCCATCAGGAAAGCAAGGATATGGGAGAAAGTTCCACAGGCGGGAAGTGCGAGAGAAGAAGCTACAGGAGTAGAATTGTCGTCTGCATTTGGCTAACCTAACTGTGAATGGGTGGGACCCAGTTGCCAATCTGGTTGCACGAGTAAACACCTGTTGAGGAGGCACCAGTGACTTAAGTTCGTTGGAGCAGAAGCCATTAAAGTATTTATAGAACAGACAAAGGGAGGGCACATTTCGTCGGTGGGGAAATGGCTGTAGTCGCGCCGCCAAGTCAGTACCTATCACATTACAGACTCTCCTTTGAGCCTGTCGAGAACACAGGTGAACGGCAGGTGCGCCTGACCATAAATGGCAGCAGTGCCCCATGCGCGGACGGATGGTTGACTTGTATATATGCAGGATAGATTCAGGCGGGAAAAACATCCTGGATCGACATAATGACCCAACCTTCTTAGCAGGGGATTTACCTATGGATTCGATATCGTGGCTCCATTTGAGGTCTGAAAAGGTAAGGCTGAGGAGGCATATATACTAAAGTAGTACAAACTAATGGGTTGACTGTCTACTGTTCGTAGTTATTTATTTTTTAAGAGTGCTCGAGACTTAGTAGGGCATTATATATGGTAATATTTTTTATTTTAAGTTTATAATAAAAACATAGATTATGGCAACACAAGAGCATTTGTGTTTCCATACCTGCCGAGCTTGTAATAAATTAGTACCGAAACACAATGCCTCTTGTGCTGCAGGATACTAGGTTTTGTTAAAATTTATGATAAAATATTGGCACGCACACACACACACACACACACACACACACACACACACACACATATATATATATATATATATATATATATATATATATATACAGGCAACACAGACGGAAATTAAAACTATGAAAATTAAATGAGAAGTCATAAACTACCTGACCACACAATATCAATAACAGAATTGCAAAAATATGTGGGGGATAATCAAACTTACAAAGAAAATGAAATAATAAGTATATGCAGACAGTTGAATAAATACTCACTTTCCCAGCTAAATACTAATACAAACAAAACAAATACACATTTTAATGCAAGTAAAACAAATCACGCCCTAGAACTTTTACCCCGCAAAATCAAATGACAAATCAATTAGAAAATAGTAATCACAATGTAAATAACAAAACTCTTCCTAATTCAAATCTAATAAAATAACACACGTAATATTAACACATACACCTGTCCTGAATCAATCCTGCACATATATAAATCTACCATCCACCCGTGTATTTAATACTGCTGCCACATCTGGTTGGGTGACCCTTCTATTCTCCTCGGGGTTCTTGACAAAATACAGCGGAGAATCTGTAATGTGATCGATACCGACTTGGCAGACGGTCTGCAGTCACTCTCTCACCGGCGTGACGTGGCTTCCCTGTGCCTCTTCTATAAATACTTTCACGACTTCTGCTCCGATGAACTTAGATCACTGGTGCCCTCTAGGTACAAATTTACACGGGATACTAGATTAGCAACTAGGTCCCACCCTTTTACAGTGAAACCGATGCAATGTAACCACAATTTCTACTCTAACGTCTTCTTTTCTCGCACTTCCTACGTGTGGAATTCCCTTCCGCATACTTGCTTCCCCGACGGCTACAACCTCCAGCTGTTTAAATGTAAGGTCAATAGACACCCCCTAACACATTAACTCGAACCCATTCTCTGAAACACTTTTCTATGTACCTCCTTACTCGTCTATCACCCTCCTTCTGACATTTTCTATATCCAATCGCTCTATGTAACCCCCTGCGCTATAGTAGCAATGGAATGCCTTGCTTGGGGTGAAATGATTAAAACAAATCATCAAAGATAATGCGTGTATGCATGAGTTCATGCATACACTGATATACAGATACGTATATCAATTCTTACACACGTTAAAATTTAAAAATGCACGCGCGCAAATATAATTAAACGGGTAAACACATACACACACACACACACACATGCATGCTTATAATAATACTACTAAGAAAAAGATAAAAAAATGAAGAATGATACATAAATTCACACAAAAATAAAGCATAACACTAGAAGAAAAATTCACCAATTTAAATAAAACCACATCCAAGTTTAACATCCATAACTATGTAGCTATGTGTCCACGTCTGTGTGAGCATATGTATAGAAGCACACATTCAGATGCTAACACGCATCTAGACATGCGAGCTCAGATACAGGCTCATATGCAAGCATTTTCTCGATCTCCTTAAAGCCAAGCAGTCAATATACCATAAAACGATAAAGCATTCCAATCAGTGGAAACCCAAAACTATTCCTACAAATCATCAGAAAGCCAGAAAATAAGAAAAAGAACCTGCAGAGATAATGGAAGAAATTAGAAAATGAAAACAAAAAAAGAGAAACAAAATAACCAGATAACATGGTATTCGAACGAAAATACTACACAGTCACAGATTCATATAAGAAAGTAACAAAAAGAACAGTTCACAAACGGCATATTAAGACACAATCATTGGGAGAAAAACAAGCCCTGACGAGTGAACGTATTCTTATTCGTTTACGAAATTTCGAAATTGACATGACTGAAATAATGTCAATCTGTTAATTGACAGATTATATATATATATATATATATATATATATATATATATATATACGCATCGCTCATTCACTAATGAATTAGATCGCTCTGGCTATTGGGCGTGTGTAATGACAATATACATGCTAAAATGTCTGCCTTCTTCTGCCGTGCGCCCATGGCCCAGAGGTAGAACCGCCGATTGACTCCACTTCGGTCAGGTTTCAATCCTTGGTTAAAAGCAATCGGAGTCTGACCGTACTGATGAGCTGCGATACAGATCTGTCCGCGGATGACTATATATATGTATATACACTTTTACGGCGTAATGTTTGGCGGCAAGATTGTTGTGTTTTCAGTAGTTTTACTGATACATTATATTTTAGCAAGCAGCTTTTTATCGTAGTGGAGCTTCCCTGTGTCTCTTCTACAAATACTTTCACGGCTTCTGCTCAGATGAACTTAGCTCACTGGTACACCCTATCTACGAATTTCCTCGAGTCACAAGATTAGCAACTAGGTTCCACCCTTTTACTGTGAAACCAATAAATTCTAAGCACAAATTCTAATCCAGTAGCTTCTTTTCTCGCACTTCCCGCCTGTGGAATTTCCTTCTGCATACTTGCTTTCCCGACAGCTATAATGTTCAAGAATTTACATGTAAAGTCACCTCCTGTTTCACTAACTTACATCCTCTCTCTCATGTTTTTTCTCCGTCCACACCACTGTCATCAGTATTCTCTTCCATCTCCTACTCTCTTGCTGTCACCCCCTGCAACCTCTGACTCCTTCTCATAACATTCCTCCTATATAACCCCCTGCACAACAGTGGCAGTAAAATGCCTTGCTTGGAGTGACACGATTATAAAATAATATATGTGCTCGAGAACGCGATAGTGATAGATGGCTGACAGTTTTGATGCAAAAATTTTAACTGAGCAGGGTCATACCGACTACAAAGTTTGTTGGTTTATTTTTAAACTTTTTATATATGAAGGTTAGTTTAAATTGTCGGTAGTCTATTGCATTATGGTAGGCTAATATATTATTCTAATGATTATGTTATTAGGTGTGGTTTGTTAATTTGTCTATTATTTACTCAGTTTATTTATTTATTTGTTTGGATTAATTTATCTTATCCCTTCTTTTTTACTTATTTTAAATCATTATTCTTTATTTTCATTTTTCATTTTCAAGAAATAAAGCATGTCCATAACGTCAGTGTACACTTTAAAAGATTTATAACTTTATTTGTATTTCTGATAGAAATAATCTGCAAACTTGAATAATAATATAGTTCCAACAAGATTGAGTCTGCGTGTTAGACCGTTTCTAAATCAAGAATTTCCTAACAGATGGAAGGTGTTTATTGGCCTCCATGTTCGCCAGATTTATCTCCATTAGATTTTTATGGGGACATATGAAAAACAATTGTGTTTGCAACCAAACCTATTTTATGAGAAGATTTTAAAGCTTACTGTAAATCAATGGGCAAATATTTTCCGTGAGCTGCAAAATTGTATTACCCTTTTGATGTTAATGATAGAGGACATGTGAAAATCTAAATAAATTTTCAACAAAACCTCAAAAAATATAAATTTACTTTTTTGTATTTCCTTTTTACAAATTATTTCTATCGCAAATACAAATAATTTTTTTAAAGTGGAACTTCATGGACACCCTGTATATGACTCAGCACGAAGAAAAGACGGTTATGTAAACAAAGTCAAATGCAAAAATGAAAAACTTAAAACAAAAATGAAATAGAAATTTCTCTATTTGTCTATATTTCTGAGATGAGGTAGTATTCACAGTATTTACATTATTCGGACTATTGTCCTCATCTTTGTTGCCATTTGTACGACATTTAATAATAGATCATTATGTTTGTCTATATTTCTGAGATGAGGTAGTATTTACAGTATTTACATTATTTGGACTATAGTCCTCATCTTTGTTGCCATTTGTACGATATTTAATAATAGATCATTATATTTGTCTATATTTCTGAGATGAGGTAGTATTTACATTATTCGGACTATTGTCCTCATCTTTCTTGCCATTTGTACGACATTTAATAATAGATCATTCTATTTGTCTATATTTCTGAGATGAGGTAGTATTTACAGTATTTACATTATTCGGACTATTGTCCTCATCTTTGTTGCCATTTGTACGACGTTCAATAATAGATCATTCTATTTGTCTATATTTCTGAGATGAGGTAGTATTTACAGTATTTACATTATTCGGACTATTGTCCTCATATGTCTTATAGTTTGTACGACTTGTTGGCCGTTGTACACTCCGTCCTTCTTTAGGTGCTAGGAATTTCGAACCAAATCCTTTATTATAATCACTGGGGTATATGAACTCCATTCCTTGCATAGTAGAGCCTCTTTTCGCAGTCATGCGTCATCTCCAGCTAATCCTGTAAGTTACTTGTTCACCACTGCTGTCGCCTACTATTTGCTTGTAAGTAAATGCAACGAATCCAAATGGTAGAAAAGACAGAGGGAAGCCACATTCTGAAAAGTGACTGATATCTACAATCTCCAAAAATTTAAATTCAATGTCAATTGCTATTGTCTGTCTTCTTGAATCTCATTGATCTTGAATTTTTTTCTTAAATACTCGCTGTACCCAGTCATTTTTCAGTGACATGGCGTCTCGGCTTTTAGTCGAAATAACAAGTCAGGAGCGATTACTTTGCAGATACTTCTTTGGATTTTGTCAAGTTTCTTGAGAGGCATAGCAGGAGCATCTGACCAGATATAGCAAGAGTATTCAATACTTGGACAAATGGTAGATTTACAAATATGTAAAATGGATTCTGATTATAAAAACTTTCTGGCTCGACACAAAGACACAACAATCCTAGCAGTAGATGCAGCTATAGATTCGATGTAGTCATTCCACTTCATGTCAGTTAAAGAATTGAAGGCAAGAATGAACAGTTTGTTGTTACTAAGAAGACTAGCACCAGCCAAGCTGATGGCCGGGAGCAAGAAATATCTATGATGTTTAAAGAAGATATATATAGAATTTACAAGCCATTTCCTGTCCCAGTTAATCACGAATTGGATATCTGTTTTCCAGCTTTAATTTGTCAGCCTTGCTAGATTACCTTTTTAAAAAAGAGTAGCTGGTGTTGTCATCATCACAGATGTCTACGTGGGAACTGATGGCATCAGAAAGATCACTTATGAAGATCAAAGACAGCGTAGGACATACAAAAGAGGTCTGAAGGACGCCAGTGTTCGTGTGAAAGGATCTAGAAACTTTCCCCTTAAAACGAGCTTTATCTCACGATTCGATAGGAGCAATTCGATTAATCAAACAATCGTTTAGAAATAAGCTAACCCAATTTGTGCAGAAAGCCAACTTGACAAAACCTGTCAAACGCTTTCGCGATATCTAGAGTTTCACTCTTCTTATCAAGAGCCTTTATACTTATTCAATGGTGGCCATTAGCGCATCAGTGGTAGAACTGGCGAAGTGGAAGTTATATTTTTTGTCAGAGATGTCGTGAGATTTGAGATGCTTAACTATTTCAAAATTGATTATCGCCGTGAACACGGTAGAGGCTATTACGGCGATAATTAAAGGCTCAGAGTATTCACAGAGGGAACTACAGATAAATACTTCTAACAAAAAGGAAATGACAACTTTATATAGAGTCGTGCTACTATTTAGCTCTCTAGAGAGAAACATTTTAATTAAAACTTACTACTTTTTTCCTGATTTTAAAATTATTGTTTTCTAAATTTTAATTATTATCTACTGTGAAGTTTAAAGTGTTTCGACAGAAAACATCCATTTCTTTTCGAAAGTTTACTAAAACTTTTTTTGATACTTCTGATAACGTATAATATTTCATGTATGCCCAAAGGATATGGGTCGTTTGAAGATCTACATGTTTTTAAATGAATTTTTTAATGTTTTCCATTTTATCGTGGGAGATTTATTAGTTTCCTTTAAGTGCCAGAAATACCTAGACAAAGAGATCTGGTTTTTGCAATTGTTATTCTCAAAAGAATGAAGGTGCTGACTCAACCTTAGATTATTTTTTGTGCTACCTATGTAAAATCTCTCTAATATACGGATTCTCTGTCGATGAATTAGTGCATTGGTAAATTACAAACTCAATAAGGCATTTATTATTTAATGAACTGTTTTGTGGAATTGTACAATTACAAAATCTTTCTTTATTCTTCATTCTTTTATTTCATTTGTTTTATCATTCTTTTTTTATCTGAATATTTGCTTAGTATTTTTTATTGATTTCATGATTCTTTCCAAATTATCATTTCAACAATATCTCAATTTTAAGATGGTTTTATTAAAAAAATTGCTAAGTGTATGAATTTGTGGGAAGTGTTTTTCGATTAGTGGGAGAAATTTGTATCCTAATATAGTTTTAATGATCTGGCGGTGTATACGAAATGATTAATCTATTACAATTTCTTTTTTTGTTTTATCATATCACTCCAAGCAAGGCGAAAACGCCACTGATTCGCAGGGGGCTACGTAAGAGTGAAAAGATTGGAAAAGAGAAAAACCGGATACCACATCCTAAACATGAGACAAGGGATGAGCCTCTTCACCTGTTCAATAGACGAGGGTGGAGTGTGAACCGGGCGATAGTTTAGTCTATCTACTCCAATTGAAAAAAATAAAAAATAAAAAAACAAAAAAATAAAATAAAAAAAGAGTGAAAAGATTGGAAAAGAGAAAAACCGGAAACCACATCCTAAACAGGAAACAAGGGATGAGCCTCTGCATTTTAATATTCATTCTTTCATTGTTGTTATAATATTTAATATAGGGTCATTTATAGCCACTTTTTCAAAATCTTATTATAAAATTTGCTATGTTCGTAAAATAATTCTTTTGTTTGTGGAATCTCTACTGACCCTTTTCCAATGGATAAGAGTATTTGTTTAACTAATGGTTTGATTTAAGGTGGCTATATAGAAAAGTGCTACCGACATTAAACATAAAAATAACAATGAAAGAATAAACATTTAAAAAAATCGTAGTAAAAAATAATTTAATATACCCATCTCCTTTCAGCCAAATAGTTTTAAAAAATGTAGCATATGATTTTCTGCAACTAATAAAAAAAACTTGACACAAAATAATAAGCTTAGAAAAATTTAATAATATATAAGTAAAAATATATACATACTGCTTCTACATATTTTTATACTAATTCTTTCCAGTTGTCTAATCTGATTATTAGGATATGCACTGTGGTGAAGTGGATATCGACTTTCAAGGAAAAATTGGGGAGCCGATTTCGAATTCCAGTTGAATTCCTTGCATACACTTACGCACAAATGCCCTTAGGAAAGGTACTAGTCCGTATTTTCCCTCCAGTCATGAGTTAAATAATAGGACAGATTGGGTTCTATAGCGTAGGCTGGCAACCAGTCTACCGCAAAAAGCACTGGCAACCTACTGCAGGAGAGTCACTCATGTCTTTTTCGAGACATGATCGCCCAAATCGTGTATCACTAATGGTACTTAACTGACTGACAGAATCTGATAATTGATATTAAGATAAAATTATTCAAGGCGTCGTAGTATTTGTTGACCTAAGTACTTTCAATCTTAACTTATATCATGAGTGAATTACAAGCTCTGCATTCTTTTGTTATGATACTTTTAATATTTGTAATTATTGTAATTTTTAAAAATTTATCCATTGTAGTTATGAATTATTGATTTAGTTTTGGATCTTAAGGATTTTTTTCTAAAGGAAGGCTTTTAATAAAAGGGAACTTATCATAAAATGGGAGAAATTTAAAATGGCATTAAATGTTATATGTCCTTAAATATGCTGTTTTTCTATTCGTAATATATTATACAGGAATAAATTTCCGATGAACAGTGGCGGACTATAAATGTTTCATGGTCATGGAATCCTCAAGCATTCGACGTGAGGACGCATATCATTTACAGATTTGTTTATCAAGAATTTCGTTTTCCTTGGAATTCCTCGGCAGTGGCCTCTCGTATATATATATATATATATATATATATATATAATCATCCGCATACAGGCCTGTTTCACTGTATCAGGGCTCATCAGTGCGATATATAAACTGTTTGCTTCAAGCCGAGGTTAAAACTCGACTGATTTGTCATCAGTCAGGGACATTACCCCTCAGCGATCAGCGAACGTCAGAGAAAGCCAGGCTTCATAGCGTGTTATTTACAGCATGTAAACAAGCGCCATCAGCGAAAAGCGTTCTATACAGTATATGCATATATATATATATATATATATATATATATATATATATATATATATGATTTGCATATTAACTTTTTTCTTCTATAACATCTATTTTGTTTACATCTTAAAAGTCTTGCAAAAGAGATTTTTAATAGATATGGAAATACATAAAACACACTATTAATGTATAACCAAAATTGTTATCTATCTATCTATCTATCTATCTATATATATATATATTACAAAAAGTGAAAGAACACGTATTATTATAAATATGTGTGTGTGTGTAATGTTATTGTTTAAACATTATTTTTAATATATATTCACTTTGAGTAAGTGCTCTCTTTTTTATGATTAAACAGTATATTTATAATTATAACAAACAGAGCATTTGCTCAAATACGAATATCTAACAAATAATGTGCAAACAAATAGATAATACATATGTCGGATTTAATTCATTTCATAATGGATTTCGTAAAATTTCGTGAATACATATATTTGCGTGTGTCAGTTTTTCTTTGTGTCAGTTATTGTTTGTGTTCTGTTATGATTGCTTAGATCCTGCTCTTTCATTCATAGACTTGTTGTACCACGCGCCTATTTTAGACGTAGAAATTGATTTATTCATCGTGCTTGTCACTAATATATTTGAGTATCATGTGAAAAGCTGACATTCTTAGAAACACTTTCTTATTTTTCATTGATCCAAAGTAATCCCTATTTGTTCATATTATTCACCCCTATTTGTGTGTATTTGCACAGATTGCACAGTGTCATCTCATTAGAAGAATGGCGCTTCGCGTCTCAGCAGAGTAGATAGACAGAAATCCAATCAGGATGTCTTGAATATTAATTTCTAGAAGCATCAGAATCGTTTTTTCGTTTTTCTATTCCTATCAAGAACCAGTCGAAATGCAAACTTGAAAGGCGATGAGGTTCTCGCCCGAAATACGAGAAAAATAAATGTCAAGCAGTAAAAATAGAGAACGGGAAATAAATGACAAAAAAGGGAGAAAATCTTCGAGTTGCGCTAATGAAAACAAACATTTGCAAATAGAAAGTGAACTCGAAAGCAAACAAATTATAATAGGCAAAAGGAATTATTGCAAATAGAAAATGCGAACGATAAGGAATAATGTAGCGACAAAAAAGAGTAATATGGAAGGAAAAAGAATTAAATAAAACACAAAACAATGCAAGTATAATCAACACACAAAATAACAAAAAATTAAGTTATAACAGAACTGATGATGAGAAGGAAAAAAATCATAGCCAATGGAAGAGAAGAACATGATTCACAAAAAGTAAAAAGAAAAATTGGAATTAAAAGTAGAAATATTTTGGCAAAAAGGCACATTTAAAGAAATAAACGAACTACATGGAAACGTATTTCTATTCTTAAGAAAAGGCAGTTGAACAATTTGGGATATGAGGAAAATAATTTAAGGGAATTTAACGCACATAGTTTACACTCAATTCACACGAAACAGACGTAAATCCAGAGTAACCTACTTAACGAATTCCTTATTTAACGACACAATGTGCTGGTGGTGTTACGTTTAGCTGTATGTAAAATCGAGTCGGCGAACCGAATTTCAGTCTTTTTCGATTTTGCATAATATCAACAGTTCTATACAGATTTTTTCTTCCCTTATATTCTTTCATAAAACGGTCGACTCGTAAAGTGTGAACTCCTTAAGAAGGCAACCAGAAATTGACCGCTATTTCCTTCGCGTAATCTCGATTCATTACGTTAATGAAAAAAAGGAATGTATGGAAAACTATGCCCTCGTACGTCGTGAAATTCTTCTTCTTCTATGTGCCATTTTCTTTCAGAACGTAGGCGATCATGGCTTTCCACATCCTCCTATCACTGGTGGAACTTAGCACACTTTCTTCTTTTACACCACACAAACCTTGTTCCGTCATCCACCTGATCAGGTCCTTCAAATATGTTATCAGTTGCTTCCCCCTGTCTCTTTTTCCCCTCTATATTGCCTGTTAGTATCAGGTTCTCCAAGCCCTCCTTCCTCATTGCATACTCAATGAACTTCAGCTGTCTCTTCTTGATGCTCAGTATTAATTTTCTTTTTATTTCCATCATTTCTAAGACCGCTTCATTGCTCACACGCTTGAGCCACGATATTCGCAGCATCCTTCTGTAGAACCACATTTCATTTGCCTCAAGTTTTTGCTTCATCTTTGATGATATTGCACAGTATTCACTGCTATATTGAAGAACTGACATCACATAGCAATTCAGCACTCTCTTCTTTGTTTGATGTGCTTTGTGGTGCAGTGGATATCGGCTCGGAACGAGAAATCGGGAAGCCGAGTTCGAATTCCAGCCGAATTCATTGAATTCACTTACGCGCAAATACCCTTGGGAAAGGTATTAATCAGTCTATTCCTTCCAGTTGTGGGTTAAATATCAGGACAGATTGGGTTCTATAGCCTTGGTCGGCAACCAGTCTAGCGCAGAAAGCAATAGCAACCTACTGCGGGATAATATTTTGTCCATTCAGTCATGTCTCTTTCGAGACATGATTGCCCAAGCGTGTTTCACGTATGGCACTTAACTGACTGACTTCTTTGTTTCTAGCGAAATTGCCCTGTTTCTTAATAGTTTACTCAACTTCTGGAATATTTCCTACGCCATGCCAATTCGCCTTCGGATCTCTTTGTCGCTCTTTCCGTTTTTATTTTTTTTAGCAAAGTAAGAGGTTACTCTTTGAAAAAACACGAATCTGAGGAGACCCGTTGTCATCACGCCTGGGAATATCATATAGGAATAAGTATAATAGGAATAGCAAAATATAGATGCATTAAAAATTGAGAGAGAAAAAGTATAAAAACTAAACAGTAAATAGAGGCAAAGGAAAAAAGATAAACTCTTAAAGAAGGAAAAAGAAGACGTGAAAACAAGAAATACAAAAAAAAATGAAGGAAAAATGAATGAATGACAGAATGAAAGAACTGACAATTTCTGCTGGAATAGCCACGACAAACAATTGTTATTCTTAGCTGAATATTATTTCAGTCCGAATTCATCCCGTTTGTTTGTTTATCTTCTACAGCAATTTAACAGCCATACCCTGGAGTCTCTCACTTAAGCTATAAGAATCAAACGTTGATTATAATGTCCTCAACCTAAGCTATTTTCTCCTATATGAACAGTAACTTGAGCTATCAGATACACTGCGCTGCAGTTCTTTTCCTTCATTGAGTGCAATTCTCAAGTGCATAAAACATAAAATTGACAAATTTATTTTAAAGTAGATAAAGAAAATTGACGTGTCAATAACTAATTGTAAGAATTCGGGCTTTTGTTCATATTTCCATAGTTATAGATGTAAAGAGTTTAACACGTTTCCCTTGGTCAGTAATTTTATAAGTTTTCAATAACTTATCATTTTTTATTTTGCAAAAAGCATCTTCTTCTTCTTCTTCTTCTTCTTCTTCTTCTTCTTCTTCTTCTTCTTCTTCTTCTTCTTTGTACCCTGTCCCGTCAGGGCGTAGGCGATTATGGCTTTTCACGTTTCCCTATCCCTGGTGGCTCTTAGCACGCCTTTTCCTGTTACTCCATGCAACCCTCGTTCCGTCATCTACATGATTATGTCCTTCAAATATGTTATCCGTTGCTTTCCTCGTCTCTTTTCCCCTCTATCTGGCCTGTTAGTATCAGATTCTCCAAGCCCTCCTTCTTCACTGCGTGTCCCAGGAACTTCAGCTGTCTTTTCCTGGTGCTCAGTATTAATTTCCTTTTGGTTTCCATCATTTCCAAGACCTCATCATTGCTCATATACTCGATCCATGAGATTCGCAGCATCCTTCTGTAGAACCACGTTTCAGTTGCTTCAAGTTTTTCCTTCATCTTTGATTTTATTGTCCAGCATTCACTGCCATATTGAAGGACGGACAACACATAGCAATCCAGTACTCTCTTCCTAGTTTCTAGCGAAATTATCCTGTTTCTTAATACTATACGCAACTTCTGGAATGCTTCATTCGCCATGCCAATTCGCCTTCGGTTCTCTGTGTCGCACTTTCCGTCTTCTGTTATAACGCTTCCTACGCATTTAAATGTTTGTAACTGCTTGATTCTGGTATCCCCGACCTATGTTTGGCATTTTGGACTGCTGTTTTTACTGATGACCATGCATTCAGTTTTCGCGCAGTTTATTTCTAGTCTTTTCTTGTTACTTTCTTCAGCTATCTTCTGTAGGAGGTCTTGTAATTTCTTTTCTGTGTCTGCTATTAGCACTGTATCATCTGCGTACCTTAGGTTGTTTAAATTGTGGCCTCCGATTACGAATCCAGGCATAACTTCTAGGGTCCTCAAAATATTCTCGCTGTTCAAGTTGAACAGATCCGGTGAAAAGACACATCCTTCTTTTACGCTCCTTTCTATCTTTGTATATCTCAGTTCATTACCTGTCCGTATGCAAGCGGTTTGCTGCCAGTATAGATACTTTATTACTCTTAAGTCTTTCCCAAATATGTCCAGGCAGCCGAGCATCTCCATCAGTTCTCTGAGGGGTATTTTGTCAAACACTTTCGCGTAATCAATAAAGCACATGTATAAGTCCTTCATTTGTATTGCCCTTTCGGATAGCATCCTAATCATAAGTATGGCATTCCTTGTTCCCGTGTCTTTAACGAAACCACACCGCTTCTCTCTCTATTCATCAGGATTCGCAAGGTTAGTTTTGTTATATGGCTCATTAAACTGATGGTTCTGTGGAGTTCGCACTCGTTTGCTTCTTAGGTAGTGTTATGAAGATAGACTTGTTGATATCATCTGGTATACCCCACTATTACATATTTCATTTATTATTTCAGTAATTTTTTCAAATTCTTCCAGGGCTATCAGCAGCTCTATGGCTATGCCGTCTTGTCACGCTATTTTGTTTCTATTCAGTTTGGCTACTGCAAATTCCACTTCAGACATTAATATTTCCGGTCCGTCCTCATCTTTGCGTATCATTGGTTGCTCTTTCTCTTGTCATGGAAAAGATCTTTTATATATTCTTCCCGTCGTTAGAGTATTTCCTCTTTCTCCAAAATGTTTATTCCATTTTTAGATTTTACAGATCATGTTGAAGTGCAGGTTTTTTTTGTCCTGTCAGTTCTTTTATATCCTTATGCATATCTGTGTTATTATTCCTGCTCAATCTCTCTACTTCTGCTCATTTGTGATTGAGCCATTTCTCTTTAGCCTGTCTACATATTCTTTTTATTTACTTGTGTAGTTTCCTGTACTCCATTCCATGTCTTGATATCATTTTCTGCCTCCTTTGCATCATGTCCAGAACTCTTCCGTCATCCACTCGTTTTTCTTTCTGCGCCTAGTTTCCTCTGGGGCAATGTTTTTGGCTGATGTCAGTATTGCTTCCTTTAGCGAGTCCCATTTTGAGTGTCCTTTCCTAGTTTGTTCTTCGTATGTGGTTTTCACGCTGTTAATGTATTCTTTCTGTAGTTTGAGGTCATTCACGAGTGCGTTGTATAGCAGTTTTGGTGCTGCATTAGGCTTCTTCAATTTCAAGAGCTTCACTTTTAATTTGCAGATGACTGGGACGTGGTCGCTTCCACAGTCAGCACCGACATAGGCTTTGATTTGAACCACTGCATTTCTGAATCTGCTGTTAATGTTTATGTAGTCTATCTGTTTTTTTTTTGTGTCACCTCCTGGGCTTCTGATTGTCCATAGACTTCGTGGGTGTTCTTGAAACCAGGTGTTAATTACCTGGTCATTTTCCATGCACCATTGCACCCATTTTTCCTCGTTCGTTGCGGATTCCTGAACAATTGTTTCCAGTTGTCACGCATGGCACTTAAGAGACTGATTGCATACAAATACGAAAAATGTAGTTGTTTCAAATTTTAACCGGTGTTAACAATTGTAATAATAGGTGTTTCCCTATAGTGAAATATCTGACATTTATTGACCGAAAAGATAGTGCAGCGTCAGGTTGAAGTTTATAAGAAAATTTCTATTAAGTCAATGCTTCAGGAAATTATGTTTCTGATATCTTCTTTATGTTAACCACTTTTCTAGTATTGATGTTTTTTTCCTGACTTTTGTTTAAATGATGTCGAATATTAACATCAACAATATGTCATTATTTTATCTTCGAGTTACAAGTTCTATACATTTTAGTTGTTGCTATTGTTGAAATTCCTCAAATGATGCGGTTTCTGATTATTTGGTCCAGTTATTTGTAATTCTTAAGCGCCAGTCCAGAATATTCAGAGAAGGATCATCCTAGGTGTGACGATAAAATACATTCACCTGCAATGATTCTGATCGAGACAGTTAAAGGTTTTAAGTTCCGATAAAACGTCTCTTAATTACTGTTACCAGATCCAGCCTGACGCGTAATAGTAGGACCTGTTAGACTCCTAGCAATGGGCAAAATGTGGATCCCGCTTTAAAAAAAGCAAAAAAAAAAAAACAGAATATTCTCATAATAAAATGAAAATGAATACATTTATGCATAAAATAATAATCAGCGCAAATCTAAAAAATATAAAAATACATTTTTTATAGAAAAATTATGAACTATATATTTTATGAGCTCGAAAACATATATTGATTTGAAAGTAGAAAATTAAATATAAAATATTTAGATTTTGGCATTAAATAACCCATAGAAGTGTCGACATGCCGCTAAAAGAAATCAACCAACAAAACAACAATCATAAAAGAACACTTTCATCACATCCAGTGAGTTAAGTGCCATACAAGATACGCGCTTTGGGCGATCATGTCTCGAAATAGACATGACTGACTGGGCAGATGACTATCCCGCAGTAGGTTTCCATTGCTTTCTGCAGTAGACTGGTTACCAGCTATAGCTATAGAACCCAATCGGTCCTATTATTTAACCCATAACTGGAGAGAAAAGAGAGATTAGTAACTTTCCCAAGCGTATTTGTGCGTAAGTGAATGCAAGGAATTTAACTGGAATTCGAACTCGGTTCCCCGATTCAATATCCACTGTACCACAACGCAAATCACATTAGTTCATGTAATATTCTACATTTTCTTAAATAAATAAAATTCAATTTCAAAATATGCCTTAAACAAAACTACAATATAAAGGATACATTTCACCGTCTCTTGTAATTTTATCCGCCTGAACATGTACGAGGGTCATTCAATAATTAAGGTGAATTTTACGGAATAAGGACAACTAATACAGATAGAAGCTTATATTTTTTTTTATTTTTTTTTTACTTCATTTTCAAATGGACATATTTTTTTTGCAGATTGAAAAAAAAACTTTTTTGGAGATTAACAAAGATGGCCGACCATGAAGCATGCTCCAGGAGTGAACAGAGATTAGTTATCAAGCTTTTGATTGCTGAAGCGTGCAAAACAGTTGACATTCATAAGGGAATGTCAACTGTGAATGGTTTCACATGTTTCTGCCAAAAAATGTCTACAAGTAGGCTAAATTGTTTAAAGAAGGACGGAGCAGTGTTGAGGATGAAGATAGGACTGGAAGGCCTACAGAAGTGAGGACTCCTGAAGTGATCGAATCAGTCAATGGCCTCATTCAGTCTGACAGAAGGGTGACAGTGAATGACATTGCAATGACTTTGAGCCTATCTGTTGGGACAGCACACAAAATTGTTCATGATGACCTTGCTTACTCGAAGGCCCCACACAGCATCCCAAATCGTGCAGACCTTCAACGAGCTGGGCTGGGGACTGCTTCTTCATCCCCCTTTCAGCCCAAAATTTCCTCCTTCAGACTTTCCCCTGTTTGGTCCCTTGAAAGCGTTCACGAGAGGCATGAAGTTTGAAAGTGACGATGAAGTCAAATTTGTTGTGAGCAATTGGCTGCGACATTAGTCCAAAGATTTTTACGCTGAGGGAATACGGAAGCTTGTGCACAGATGGGAAAGCATGTTTCACTGCTGGGAATCTATGTTTAAAAAAACAAAGTAAGTTTCTATCTGTATTAGAAGTCTTTATACCAAAAAATTAATGTTATTTATTGAATGACCTTCGTATATGTTCACAAGCTGAGTAACATCTACCATGTATTTAATTGTGGAAGCAGAATAACATATAACATATGCTTTTATATTCCGTTAAACAAATATATTGTTCCCAAACTGATGTTCTTAGCCAGAACCCTTAGGTTTCTCTTCCTAAATAACTTTTTAACCGTTGATCTTATAAAAGCAATTCTATAGAGTTTAGAGCTAAGACATTTCTTAAGTCTTGACGTGATCAATGAAACCCATGTCAACACCACGATCTGACGAGAATTTTTAAGTACATGACACCAGTTTTCATGTTATTGCTTTGGCTTTGTAGCAGTTTGCCGTGTTGGGTAAATCTACCTCTGACACGAAAGTATTCTATGTTTAGTTTCCCTTTCTCTTATTATGCTCAGGTATCTGAATTGTTTAGTATTTATTAATTCTGTGTTTGTAAACGCGTAGAGTATATTTTAGGTATCGATTATATAGACTAAGTTTCCGTTATCACCTATGTAGTTCTTCTAATGAGGCTTGACAGATTTTTACCTCGTGGTTTTCGTCAGACATTTAAGACACTCTAGCTCTACGCAGTTACCTTTGTATATTGATGTATTCAGAGGATTAGGACGCGGTT
Organism: Ascarosepion bandense; assembly: GCA_037127315.1. Lineage (NCBI taxonomy): Eukaryota > Metazoa > Mollusca > Cephalopoda > Sepiida > Sepiidae > Ascarosepion > Ascarosepion bandense. The sequence goes on along the minus strand of JBBBDQ010000564.1, from coordinate 247,692 downwards.
TCTAATGAATGAGAAAATGAAGTCATACGTTTTTGTGAGGTCAATAATGTAAGTATACAGTGTCCTTTCAACGAGGTAAGAACTTTTTCAGGTACTTCAATGTATGTATATATATATATATATATATATATATATATATATGTGCATATATATATATATATATATATATATATATATACATTGATGCATGTTTCATTAAGTAATATAAACAAGTTTTGTCGATTTATTTTATCTAAATTTTTTTCATATCGTCTGATAAGCTTAATAGCATTATCGTTGAAAGAGAAAAGAAAATCACAATATCGATATATGTTTTTATTTAATACTTTCTGAGATTTCGGCTTACGTCAACCATTATCAAAGTTGACAATTGTGTTGGTTTTAATGAGCGGTTCGCGGACGGACAATAGTAGTAGTCGTCTATTCGTTTGTATGAAAGATTGGTGAACACGTGCGTGCATGTTGGAAGCGAAGAACGCACCATAGCTAGTGGCGTCTCACATGATCACACGAGAGCGTGGACGAGAAGTATTAATTATGAAAAGCCATTGGGATAACCAATCGCTTCTGTTATTTATTATAGACATTTGAGAATGTTTGTGGAGATTTCCTAGTTAATTTTGTTCAGATTAGGTTTCAACTGTTTTAGTTTTTGTTTATTGTTTTCATGTTTAAGTATGGTTGTGTTTTCAACGAAAAGTGAAAGAACACGTAGATTAAGATCTAATGTTTAATCATTTATTTTTATAAAGAGTGCTCGGTAGAGAGAAGAGCTTAATATTGTAATTGTGCTATTACACTGGTTTATAAAAGCATAATATCACTACACAAAAATTTTCATGTTTCAGAACAATACTGTTCTTTGTCAGGTCATATGCTAAAATAAATGGTGAAGATGATTTATTTTTAAAATATATAATGAATTCATGGTTATTTAGAAAATTAGGGAGTGGTAGTTGGAGAAAATGCTTTAAGTGTGTCAATATTGTTTAATCAAAAATAAGAATTATATGACCATGGAGTTTTAAGATTTGGGTCGCGAAAGGAAACAGGATAGTTTGAACCTAGACATCCACTTTTTAATTCAAACTGGATAAAATACATAGTGGGACTTTAGATTTTTTAAATGGGTAGACAATAAGGTAGGAGGTTGGATTTTAATTTTTTTTTAATGAAAAATAGATTTTACTATTATTTCATGATTAAAGGGGCTGGAAAGTTTAGGTTAGAATTAGGATTAAATAATTATGTTATACTAAGTTATATTGTATTAAGAACAACTATTAAATACTGTGTGGGTCATTTATTTTAGTAAAATAATTTTTATTTTTTTATTTTGGAGTGTAAGTTATAAACAAAACATTTTAATTAAATTTTTAAAAAATTATTTTTCTGAGTAAGGCACATAGTGAGACCACAAAATACTTAAATAGGAAAACAATTTTTGACAGCAATTTGGATAGTTTTTAAAACTAGTTAATTAATAAAGGGGCTGGAATGTTTATGTTAAAATAAGGATTAAATAATTATGGTATATGAAATTTTATTGTAACTAATTAAGTATTGTACGGGTTATTTATTTTAGAAAAAAATATTATCACGAATGATAATGGTAGTTAATAATATATATTTCTTTATCAGAAAACTCAATAATCATCAACCGAGCGGAAAGTGGTGCTGTAGGTTAAATTTTATAAAATCTTTCACTTAAAACAATTTCTCAAGAAACTATTTCTCAAGTCCAAAAAGCTGCCATCGCTCATTCTACTATTGACATGGGTTTCCTTCCTAACCTTTTATTTGGTACAGTGGGAAATAAAAACATCTTTATTTTGTCATTATTTTATATTTAGTTGAAATTTATAAAATCTTTCTTTTAAAAGGATTTTCCAGGAAATAAAAATTAGATAAACAATTTCCAAACATCTTTAGCAAAGGATTGCATATATTTTAACAGTGCATGGGTGGTGAAGTTAATATCGGCACGGAACGTGAAAAAGGAAATCCGAGTTCGAATTCCAGTTGAATTCGTTACATTCACTTTCGCGCAAATACCCTGGGAAAGATATTAATCCATCTCTTTCCTCCAGCTACGTGTCTAATAGCAGCAGTCTACCGAAGAATGTAATAGCAACTTGCTGGAAAATCTTCTGTCCACTCAGTCAAGTCTATTTCGAGATATGATCTCCCAAGCTTGTATCACGTATAGCACTTAACTGACTGACTGAATATAACATTTGAAAGCATAAGTAAAACTTCTACTGGAATTAAGTAAAGGATCGGTTTTCTATCGTTTTAAATTAGTAAACTGATTCCCCACTAAGTACTACTTCTTAATAAGATATAATATAATCTATTTCTTCTCCCACCAGCTATGGCGTAAATAGCAGGACAGATTGGGTTCCATAGCCTTGGCTGTCATTTAGTACACCATAAAACTTAATGTCAAGCTACTGCAGAAAAATATTTTGCCTAGTCAGTCATGCTTATTTTGCGATATGTTTCTCCTATTTAAATTTTATCTTACCACGTATAAAGCATGTTTTTCTCTCTAGTAGACATTTGCTTTCATTTTTATAATTACGTTTAGGAGGTGAAGATGTACATCAAAGCAACTACTAAGGATTTCGAAGAGAGTTATTCAAATATTTTTTCTTTCTTTATAAAATAAATTGTTCTTCACAAGTTTATAGAAGCTGAATCAGAAATCAAAAACACAGTTAGTGGAATACAACAAAACTATAACGAGAAACTGAAGCAGATTAAATATGGATTAAATATATGGATTAAATATATGGATTAAATATATGGAGAATAAAAACAATATACAAAATGTATGAATTTAAATGCTTTAAAATAAACTATTTTGTTCTATGGTCACGACGACGGATTCACTTTGAAAAATGTGAAATGAATTATTGGTTTCGAGTACTTGCAGAATCTTAATATTTATCAAAAGCATAAAAATCACTCAAGATAAAGGTTCATACATGAAGTTTTTGCCTAAGAAAACCGGAAAAAACATGCCTGGGTAGGTTCTCACTCACCGAGGTAAGCCAGCCCTTTAGTTTGATACCCAAGGACACAAAGCGGTTACCGACTGAAATGTGTAAAATCGTTCTTGTAAAATGATTTTTAATGAAATTTGGTTAGATATTGTCTGCTAACATTCATCGCAATTTCCATCATTGATCGAGGTTTCCTTTCTAACATTTTGTTCGAAGTTCTGTGGAAAGTCAAAGTCAAAACCTTTATTATGACATCATTTTCAATTATATTTTTAAAATTTTCATTCATTTTTGTTCTTGAAAGTTCTCAAAATATGTTTTATCTGTTAAGTGGAAAACATATGTGAGTAAGCGAGTTTTGTTATTTCTGATCGTGATTGGTGCTGTATATGGCCTGTATATGAAAATATCGATCCACCAAAATTATTTCAAGACACACCTCCAGTTTTTATGCTAACATTTATGTTTTGTAGCAACATGCAGTCTTTTGAGAAACTACATTTGGCGCAGAAATAGGGGACATAGAGGTACTCAGTGATGAGCTGGCATCATTTGCTTCCGTTTTTCATCGTGCTAGCTTAAGATTAAAACACCAAGCCGGTTTCCAAAGGAAGATAAGGAATGTGACGATATGAATACTAGAAGAACGCGTATTTAACACGGTGGTAATGAACTCGACTGAAAATCGAAATCTGTTCTCTGGTGTTCTAATTCCGTGCTTCTCTTCACCTGCATATCCCAGTCTTACAGACAAACACACAGAAACACACAGAAACACGCTCATGCGCACACACACACACACACACACAAATATAGATATTATTGAGTACTGAAATTTTCCTAAAAATAGAAATTAGCTAGTCGATCTCGTCATGTGACTACATGAAACGGACACTTCTTTTTAAAAACTACACTAAATTAGATAATAATCTAAAGGTGAAATTATAAGAAAAAATAACAACAAAAAAGCTTAAAAATGGCTACAAAAATTGGGAGAAACACAAGAGACAATAAAAAATATGGACACGTTTTATATTCCTTCAAAAATGTCAAAATACTAGAAAAAAACACATATCACATTATTTTCTTCATTTTGGTAGCACTTTGTACGACGTTTCGTCTGTTGTACGCATCGATCTTCTTCAGATGCTAAGAATTTCGAACCGATTCAATTATTACTATCACTGGGGTATATCATTCTCATGAAGCATCTTTTGGAAGTCATCAGTTATCTCCCTCTAATCCGACTCTCTAATTTAATTGTTCACCACTGCTGAATTGTATTGAACTCACAACTCTTTGGGTCATTCACTGAAAATAACCAGCGTCTATATCCACTGGCCCATGTGTCCTTAAGAACAAAATTAACTGAATTGCTGGAACTTATAAACCTAATGTTCTGTATTCATTTTTTACCAGAGTTCATATTGCAGTAGTGAACAAGTGATTATAATAAAAGGTTCGGTTCAAAATTCGCAGCACCTGAAGAAGGCCGGAGTGTAAAAATGCTGAAACGTCGTATAAACGGCAGCCAAGATGAGGACAATAGTTCGAATAGTGTAAATAGTATAACTACTACCTCATCTCAGAAATATAGACAAATAATGGAAAAAGTTTTACAAAGAACGGTTGGTGCTCAAATAAGCATATACACACACACACACACACACACACATGTATTTCAATAATTTTTGGCAGCAACGTTATACATAAACACACACAAACAGAAATATATCGAGCAGTGAGAGTCTGTTGGATGGCCGGAAGTTTGTGTTGATACAGGAAACAGACTGTCGCCGTTTAGTGCTTACCTCATTCCCTATTTTTATATTTGCATACGGTCTATTACTGATTTTTGTCCATAGATATTGCACACACTAAAACTCTCTCTCTCTCTCTCTCTATATATATATATATATATATAGGATAATGCAATTTATTACTTTTTACATAGCCTATATGCATTGATTTTAGGTAGTGATAAAAAAAAAACATACACCCATAATTTGCATGTACGTATGTTTAAAAGTTTACACCACAAAAGACATCTGCACGGTTGCACTCATTTCTACATACGTGTGCAGACTTTTTATAGGAAACAAAACCTTTTCATCATGTTAATCTTTTTAATATATTTTTCTCGAACTTCTGGACAGTGCAAAAGGAAGCTCAAAGCTTTCTCTTCCCTTTTGAAAAATCTTATTCAAAACCAAATGATAAGATGATGGATTCCTAGTATAACTTTTTTTTTTCCTGAAATAAGTGATAAAATCGATTCGTAAATTCTCCGGAAGTCGAGGCAATCTTTGTAGATGTTAGAAAACGACCATTCTTTTACTGTTAGCAATCTACCAGACTTGAAACATCAATAATCTGCAATTCCTTTAATATATTTTTGCGTTATTTCTCAGTTTCTTTTGAATCGATTATGCTTTTTGTTGTTATTGTTATCTGTTTCAAGGAAGTCAATTGCCTAAACAACGAACCAAATTCTGTAACATTTTCTCGCTTCAAAGAAAATTCTTAACATTAATTAACAGACAGCTTCTCAACTATCGTTTATGATGATTTTATGGATGATTGTTCGTCGAAATAGAAGATGTGGTAATAAAGAAGAATTTTGCATAGTCATTGATTAAATGAAGAAAAATTAGTCATTCTTTAAAATGATATTTATTTCCTGTTTATTCGCATATTTCATGATAATTTAATCACAACATCGCCTTGATAAAATTGTTAATTATATATATATATATATATATATATATAAACATTTTTATAAATGGAACTTTGTGTGTGTGTCTGGGTCTTTGTGTGTCCGTTACCTATAGACGCCGAAACGGCTGAACCAATTTCCTTGTAAATTTACACAGTTGTATTATATTCTTAGCTAGGTATCGAAAAAATCAGGTTATAGAAGAAGCGGTCCGATTTTAATCAAATTTCATACACTCATAGACAAAGACATAAGAAATGATAGTCAGAAGTGCTTACAATATTGCAGAAAATCGATAATATATATATAAAACGCAAGATGTTTGTGTATGTGTCTGTTTATCTGCCTGTATGTCTGTATATTTTTCAGCCGTTTTATTTTAGTTTTTGCTTCGGATTTGGCTCTAAGTAGGTATAATTGTAGTTCTTAGTTTCAGCCATGATACCATTTACTCAGAGGACTTATTTAGCATTCAAAATTTAGTTTACGACGAAACAAACTTATTTCATATAGATACTAGGAAATCAAAATTTGACTTACATCCATTCATTTTCTTTTAAGTCTACGGTTTCGCCTTAACTGGAAACAAATATTGCTTTTTAGTCTTTCGTGCCAACGTCCCATGAGTCTGAGATCCAGGACCATGGATTAGTTTTAAAGCTTTCATTAGACCCGAGCCACGCCGGGCTATACAGCTAGTATATATATAAATATATATTAAATGAACGAATACTTTAATGCAGTTTTTTAAATACTTTTTTTTGTACTCTTAGTGTAAACGTAAAATTTTACTGCAGAAAGAGTTAATATTTAACAAAGAATCTTGGGAAACAAAACCTGTTGAAAGTCATCAGTTAGGACGAAATATTCTCTTTATACTTCATGTTCAAACGTAGTCTTCAATTAACTAATATTAAGGAGAAAAATGGTAAAATAAATAATTATCTACTACCAATTTCTTCATTATTTTCATTATCTACATTCGGAATATCACGTTCATCCTTGTTGTTGTCACAGCGTATAAGTCCTTCTGCTAAACCAGTTTATTTCATATGCCTCTTCATCCGGGTAACCTTCTTAGAATTCCGAACTGAAAACACTATTTAATCAAGGGCATTTTTATCGTTCCCCTAACCAAATATAGAGAGATCCAATTTCGTTCTTACTTACAAGTACTCATTTGGTTTATTGTCGAGTTCCAGTGATTCAAAGTACAGGCTGCCTATTTTTCTTGTTTCCATGGATTGAACTTACATCTCCTATGGTACACAATTGAGGAAGCAACACTTTAATGCACAATTGTCCTGTAGGAAAAACTTGAGAGTAAAATGATCGTTAACGCTAACCTTCCGGCTTTAATGGCTGCTGTCGTAGAACCCTTGTTTTCATTTGATATTTTTTCCATTAATCACAGCTCTTCTAAGTATCTTCATGGTAAATTATGATGACTTAATGTTTTAGTTCTAGAATAAATTGTGTGGTTTTAACAAAAGGCAATCACCACTTATGGGCGTCCGTGTAAGAAAACCTCCTAGATAAGGTAGCTGAAGAGAATGACAAGAAAGGAATACAAACATATATATGTATATATATTGTCATCCGCAGACAGATCTGTTTCGCTGTATCACGGTTAGACTCCGATTGCTTTTTAACCCAGGATTGAAACCCGACTGAATTGGTGTTGCAATGGGCGCACTTTAGAAGAAGGCAGACCTTTTAGCGCGTATATTGTCATTATACGCTCCCAATAGCCAGAGTGCTCTAATTCATTTTACTGAATGAGCAATATATATATATATATATATATATATATATATATATATATATATATGTGTGTGTATATATATATATATATATATATATATATATATATATAAAGAGAGTAAATTTAAATAGACAAAGACAACATGGAGATATAAAATTTCAATTTTATTTTAATAGTTTAAATTATAAAATACAGTGAATTGAAATCGAAGATTCGTAATTTATGATTATTAATAGTAGTATAAAAAGAAAAAATAAAGGAAAGAAAGAAAAAAGGGGAAGTAAGAGAATGAGAAAGAAAGAGGCAAACGTAAAAAAGAGTCAGTATCAATCAGGGTCCCAGAATTTAAGTAGGTCTTATGCCTGTGCCAACATATGGTCATTAAAACATTTTTTTTTTGTTAAGTAGATTAATTTTATCTATGTGGTTTAAGATGACAATTTTATTAAAAAAATTGTGTATTCTTTTATTAACACATGTGTGTAACCGCATATGCATATTTATTAGTTCACATATATATAATATATGTATGTATTTATATCTGAGATGAGTAATTTTGAATAATCTTGAAATTATTTCGAACTTTTATTTTCATTTAGGTTGATAGAGGTGTTATAATAGACACAACGTTTAGACCAATTTCGCTTTGGTCATCATCAGATGGCCATAGATTGGATGATATGGATTATCTCGTTGATTATTGCGAGATTATACTGAGAAATCAATTATATTTCTTTTATGTTGGATGTCTTGGTACACTCACTACAAAGTCCAAGGATCGAACTCATTAGCACGAGATAAAACACATGCATAACCAACTACTATATCCACTACGTCACCGTCCCGAATGTAATAACCTGAAACTGTGTTTCTATATTTTGCATTAAAAATTGAATTATGTCGGGTGTCTTTTACAAACTTTACTTAGTTCATACATATTTTTTAATTATCAAAACATTGACTTTATTAATATATTGTTTGTTTAAAAGAGACTCTGTGTTAGATTTATATACATTCGTTTTGTTTGTGTTTGTATAATGTAAAATCAGGAAGTAGATTTGACCTGCATTATGGTTTGTTTAGATTATTCCTCACGCTAATAAGATTCTAATGTCTGCACAATGGAATCTTTTTTTCTAACAATAACAAGTTGGCAACAACGATTCATTGTAATAGAAAATTCAGCCTTTTTCGGTCAAACAAAAGAAAGAGAATAATTTTCATTTTCGTATATTTCATATTTGTAACCAAATCACATTTAAGAGATAAAAATTAAAAAGTTGGCAGAGCAGAAAATTTTAAAATAAAAATAAATATTTCGGTTAACATGTCTTCAGGCTTATATGCTTTTGGGGGAAATGAAATTATTTTTTAATGCCGTCTGGTGTACATGTTCATAAAAGCGTCAAGGGAATATTTTGGCTCAAGGGAATATTGAGAAATAAAGAATAGTCGTTATTTAATGAATTATTTGAACTAGTATCTTCATCCTTATTGCTTAGTTCATTGTATAAACTTCATCAATACAATCCATAACTTTGATCTGTTTTGAAATATTGTGTTATATTAATTCTGTGATACATTCATACAAATCTGCTAATGTAGTTTTGCCTTTCCTTTTGTGTCCAAGTGTTCTTCGGTATTATTAGTGTTACGAAGATACTAAAATGAAAAGGTGTTTAAATTTCCTGTTTTATGCTTATTAAAATACTATTTAATTAGACTACTATATTTCGCATAATACCTAATGTATTTACATAAGAACAAACATTGACGTCTTTATATATATATATATATATATATATATATATATATATATATATATATATATTATCATTATTCGTAATTCTTCTGACATTGGAATTGGGCGTGTATAATGACAGTATATATGCTAAAAAGTTTGCCTTCTTCTACCGTGCGCCCATGGCTCAGAGGTAGAACCGCCGACTGACGCCACTGCGGTCGGTTTTCAATCCTGGGTAAAAAGCAATCGGAGTCTAACCGTAGTGATGAGCTGCGAAACAGATCTCTCTGCGGATGTCTAATATATATTTAAGTATAAACTAATTTATACGTATTTGTTTGGCTCTGCTATTGTATTGAGCGCTTTACGTGTTAGGATTCTCGTCGCAGGTTTTTTCTTTCGACGAGTACTTTGACTTATGTCAAGTATTTAGTTCGTTTCTCTTTTTGTTTCCATTTTTTCGTCTCGGCGTTCATACTCAGTGGGTTTTTCGAGACAGGTTTAAAAATAAATTTATTGTTATATATATATATATATATATATATATACACACACACACATATATATATATATATATATATATATATATATATATATATATATATATACGTGTGTGTGTGTGTGTGGAAAAAATGGATTTCATTGACCGAACAACCTGTTCTTTTTCTGATTAAAATTTATGAAAACTTTCTCTTAAAGTAGATTTAGGAAAACAGGTTTCTCAAATCTAAATCCATGTTCGAGGCAGCAATTTCTAATAGGCAGACGAATGATAGACTTACAAACGTGGAAGTTTCCTTTATTACATTGACTTCGTATAAATGTTCTATTTTGAATAATATTTTTGACATATTCTTCTTTTTCAATATTTGAATAAATGATATCGTAATTTAATAGCAGTTACAAAAATTTAAGTACTGTGAAGTGTTATAGCAGAAGACAGAACGTGCGACACATAGTTCGAAGGCGAATTTGCATAGCGAAAGAGGCATTCCAGAAGCTGTGTAAAGTATTAAGAAAAAGGACAATTTCGCTAGAAACAAAGAAGAGAGTACTGGATTGCTATGTGATGTCAGTTCTTCAATATGGCAGTGAATGCTGGACAAAGATGTAGGAAAAACTCGAAGCAACTGAAATGTGATTCTACAGAAGGATGATGCGAATATCATGGATCGAGGATGTGAGCAACGATGAGGTTTTGGAAATGATGGAAACGAAAAGCTAATTAATACTGAGCATCAGAAAGAGACAGCTAATGTTCTTGGGACATGCAATGAGGAAGGAAGGTTTGGAGAACCTGATACTAACAGGCCAAAATTAAGAAAAAGAGCAGCGGATAACATATTTGAAATCAGGTGGATGATGGAATGAGGTTTGCATTGTGTTACAGGAGAAGGCGTGCTAAGAGCCACCAGAAATAGGGAGACGTGGAAAGCCATGATCGTCTACGTCCTGAAGGGACAGGGCACATAGAAGAAAAAGAATAAGTCACTGTTTTTCAACAGATGGCGTTCCAAGAACTGCCTGTGTGTAGGTTAAGATGTTAACACATCTATAGGGAGCTACTATAAACAAGCTTGAAAGTCGTGTATTTATTTCGCCGAAGTGCAAAAATTTGTTTTTTATGGCATAAAAATGTCGGATTTTTTTCTAAATAAAAGGTATTTGTGGGGAATTCTGCTGCAATAATTTATTCAAAAGAAATCTACACCCGAAGCCTAATATATATATATATATATATACATATATATAAAATTCCAAGTGAAGAGGATTCAAGTTTTTTTTATATTTTGAGGGCTCTGGCAGTTATTTTATTGTAAACAGTGCTCAATATAATGAGCATTATGGAGCTTAATATAATATAATATTATATAATATAATATAATATAATTATATGGTTATGTCAATATTACATTGCGACATGGAAATTTCTATGTTTCGAGATCAATTCTCATCATTATGCAATGTTGCTGTGGTTGTGCAGACGATTTGTAATTGTAAAATTGACATAACCATATAATTATATTATGTTATATTATATATATATATATATATATATGTGTGTGTGTGTGTGTGTGTGTGTGTGTGTGCATGTGTGCGTATATTTGTGTGAAATACTTTCTATGCCTTTAGTAGAATACACAACGCACGCTAACTGAAGACTTTTAGTCACTGAGCGATTTTATAAGTCGATGAATCGCCATGAGTTAAAATGGCTAGTAGGCGATGGATGTTTGTACCCATTCACTATCACTAGAATTGTTTTTTTTTATGAGCGTTTCACCCTGAGCAAGGCATGTCACTACCACTACTGCGCAGGGGGCTACATAGAGTGGAGAAAGAATGGTTATATATAGGAAATGTCAGAGGGTGGGTGATAGGCGGATAGGGATACCGAGAATGGATAAATATAGGAAATGTCAGAGGGTGGGTGATAGGCGGGTAAGGATAACGACAATGAAGGTTGGGTAGATGAGAGTGTTCTGAGAATAATTGGGACTTAGTGTGATAAGAGGTGTCTATTGACCCTACAATTAAACACCTGGAGATTGTTGCTATCGGGAAAGCAGACAGGCGAGAAGTGCGATAAAAGAAGCTGTTGGAGTAGAATTTACGACTTTCATAGCGACAGATTTGGCAATGGATTCGATATAGTCATTCCATTTGAGGTCCGCAGAAAGTGTAAGGCCAAGGAGGCGTAGTATTTTAGTCTCTGGGAGGCAAGCCTGTCCCATGCTAATCGGAGGTAGATGCAATTGTCTATGGTGGTTACTTGATAAGAGCTTCGTTTTAGAAGCATTGAAATTTACTCGCCATTTCCTACCCCAGGCCACTAGGGATTGGAGGTCCTTTTCAAGCTCGGCAGCGAGGTTCACTTTGTCGCCCACACCCGGTTTTTGATCGATGGGAGAGTAGATTGCTGTGTCATCGGCGTATATGCCTACTTGGGATCTAATGGCATCTGGAAGATCATTAATGTACATTAGAAAGAGCGTGGGACCTAGGATAGGACCTTGAGGGACGCCCGCGTTCGTATTGTAGTTTTGGGAGGCATGCCCATTTAATACTACCTTCAATGTGCGGTTAGAGAGGAATGACTGGATGAGGTCAAACAGATGTCCAGTTTGCACAAGAGGCCAGCATGCCAGACCCTGTCGAACGCTTTGGAGATATCCAAGGCAATGGTTCCGACTTCGCCATTCTTGTCAAGTGCCCGGTATATGTGCTCAGTATGGTCGTTAGCATATCAGCAGTAGACCTGGTGAAGCGAAACCCGTACTGTTTGTCAGAGAGAAGCCCGTGGGCTGTGAGATGCTGAATCACCTCGGCGTTGATAATGGCTTCGAAAAGTTTGCCAAAGATCGGAAGGAGACTAATAGGACGGTAATTGGCGGGGTCTGAGGGTTCGCCAGAATTCTTAAATATAGGAACTACTCAGGAGGACTTCCAACAGGCAGGAAAACAGGAAGCAGTTAGGCAGAGGTTATAGAGTTTAGAGAGGACAGAGGAGGGTTCTGGGGCACATTTCTTCAGTACTATGATTGGCATTCCGTCATCGCCGCTCGCTTTGTGTGGGTCAAGTTGTGCAATTATCTTGGCGACCAGCAAGGGTGTAATGTGGAATTGATTTAGTTGTGCCTTAGTTCTGGGTGGGAAATGGGTGTATGTATTCCTAACGAGTGTAGTGTCGAATTGGTGGAGAATCTACGGGCAAAACATTCAGCCATGTCCGCTGGGGAGGTGAGAACTTCAAATTCATTGATTAGTGGAGGCATTTAAGTTTGCTCTTGTTGAGCAGGCTTTTGCAGAGTCGCCAGTAGTTTTTGGAGCCAAACTTAGAGGATGCTATGCGTTGCCTCATTCTGGTAGCAAATGCCCTCTTAGCTTCATTCAGTACTTTTTTACACTTATTCCGTGCTGATGCAAAAAGGCGCCTGTTTTGGTTCGACGAGCAGCTTTGATAGAGCCGGGAGAAACGGTTCCGGTGGGCAATGACGGCAGAGCAAGCTGGTGAGAACCAGGGGGACGAATTTGATTTTAGCTGGAATTTCCTGGCCGGGATAAAAGCATCGATGCCAGCCTTAAACCAAAAGGCGACCTCGGACGCACATTCTTCGATAGGAAGATCGAAGATATTGTTCCAGGGGACGTCGCAGAGGAAGTCTCGCAACGAGTCCCAGTCTGCTCTCTGGTATCAGTATGATATTCTGCTGGTCTGGTTTTCTTGGGTAGAGTTAGGCGGATTGAGATGTTGACGGAAACTACGGCGAACGACTGTTAAAAAATTAGGCGATAATATTTCGAGCACTAACTGTTTTGTCCAAATATTTAGTAAAAGGTTTAGTAGGAATAAAAAGTGCTCGGTATGATTTACCTCCATGAAAGAATAATCGTTTTCGCTCTTCTATTTTAATGGTCTTGGGGATGTCGGTAAACTGTATCCGTCAGCAAGGCCTCTGATTAGGAAGTTGTGAGGAGCATGGAACCACCTCTTAATTGCTGTTGTTTACCCTGACCCGGAGTTGTAGCACCTGTTAGGGTCCAAGCTATGGGCAAATAATTAACCCCCAAACTGGGGTCAAAACACTATGAAATTATAAAAATGCTTTTATATATATATATATATATATATATATATATAAGAAAAATTAAGACAGACGCGTTATTGCATGGTAATTCGGAAGTATAAGACCTATTTCAGGCAAGCCATCTTCAGCTTCCGTCTTTATTCAACAAAGAATAGAATCCATTGTTGAATAAAGACGGAAATTGAAGATGGCTCGCCTGAAATAGGCCTATACTTCCGAATTACAATGAAATAACGCGTCTGTCTTAATTTTTCTTATATTTCCTCCATAGGCATTTATATGCATATATGTTTAGAGCTCTCGTAGAGAGTTATCCTACCATTATATGTAAAGGATGCTCCTTTGGATTCTTCTATGTCCAAAAGCATGTTAATATATATATATATATATATATATATAGAGAGAGAGAGAGAGACTTTTATAAAAAAAATATACATTTCGAAGAAAAAATTATAACCACAACACATTTTTGAAGGAAAAAAATCTCAGCCAACCATTTTTTAATACAAAACTACAATACATTTCCATTTTTCTAAAATAAAAGGGAAGAAAAACAAATTTCTTTAAAGTTTGACTAAATTAACCTTCTCACTATAACCAAACATTAAAAAAGAGTACTTTAATACTCGACCTTTTTGGTATTAAATGACCCACAGAGGTTACTATACCTTTAAACATAACTTACTCAGTCACTCTAATTGAAATTCAAAGACAGGCACAAGCATTTATACAAATAGCCACACAATTATATAAATATGTATGCGTGAAAATACCACGGACCAAGTATGTACGTGACGACAAATTATTTAGATTGAAAATGAAAACAAAACAAATGCTTAAAATGATAGTTGAAATTCCTCGATCGCATTAAATGGAAAGAGAGTTTGGAATGTTCGATCTTCAGAGAGAGTTTCAAGGCAATTTGGACAGAAGTGAATAGCGCATGATCTATTTAGTGAACATTGATAGCGCATCATGTTTTAAGGGCGAAAATAAACTGAGAACATTTATTAAGATCTACGAAGAATAGGAAATTTTGTTGAGCCATTGTCGCCAACGTCTTCAAGTCACGCGACACATAGAAAAAGGATGAATTATAGTGTATGGTGAATGCAAGAATGGTGAGCGAGTTGTGAAACAAGATCAGCTTCTTTTTATATCATGGTCTCACCCCAAGCAAGGCAGTACTGCAACTGGGGCGCAGGATGTGACATAATAGGAGAGTAAAGAGAGAGTAGAAAAGGTCACAGTAGGTGTCTGAGAATGGGTAAGAGAAGTACGGATACATTGGTTTGAAATGAGATGCGTGAAAGGAAAGTGTAAAATGAGTAGACGGTTGGGAGTCATGGAAATGACAGAGGACAGCTGACATTGCATTTAAACTCTTAAAGATTGGAATTTGTAGCTATCAGGAAAACAAGAATACGGAAGGGAGTTCCACAGACGAGAAAAGCAAGAAAAACTGATAGAGTACAAGTTGTGGCTAAATTTGATTGTTTTTACAGTGAAAGGGTAAGAATTTTTTCTAGTGTAGTGGCTCAGGTAAATTCACACAGTGGGGGCAGCAAGGAGCTAAGATCTTCGGAGCAGTAGTCGTAAATGTTATTTGTAGAAGAGAAAGAGGGAAGAGAGAGAGAGAGAGACTGGGGTCTAGCAGCCAGATCAGGATCGACAGCATTGAAGATTCTTTTTTGGATCTTGTCGAGAACACCAAGATGAAGAGCAATGATAACAGTATTCAATGCAGGGTGGCATAGTAGACTTGTATATGTGCATAATGGATTCAGAAAACAAAATACTTCCTGGCCCTACACATGGACCCAATATTCTTAACAGATTTCTTAGTGAGACTGGAGTAAATAGTGGTGTCGTCAGCGTAGATAGTGGTGTCGTAAATAGTGGTGTCGTCAGCTTGGGATCTGATTTCATTGTTGATGAAAATTAGGAAAAGCGTAGGACTTAGGATAGAGTTTTGAGGGACAACCGTGTTCGTATTATAGGATCTGGGAGCATGCCTTTCAGTACGAACTTCATTAAGCGATCCGTGAGGAACGATTCGATTAAATCAAATTAACTTCATACCATAACCCTTTAGTCTGCGTAGAAAGCCAGCGTGCCACACTCTTTCAAAGGCTTTAGAGATATCCACGGCAACAGCAGGGCCTTCACCATTCTCATCAGGAGCCTGATATATGTACCCAATGATGGTCCTTAGCATGTCAGCAGTAGATATGGTGAATAGGAAGCCATACTGTCTGTCGGAGAACAAGCTGTGGGCTATCAGATGTTGAACCAATTCAGCATTAATGATGGCTTCGAATACTTTGCCAAAAATCGGTATGCGGCTTATATGGCTATGATTGGAGGGTTTTGAGGGTTCTCTCAAATTCTTAAAAACAGGAAGCAGAGAAGAAGACCGCCAGTAGGCATTTATGCAAGAAGTAGAAAAACAGTAGTTGTATAGTTTGGAGAGGACAGAGGGGAGATCAGGGGCACATTTCTTTCAGACGATGTCCGCGATCCCGTCACCTCTGTTCGCCTTATGGTGGTGAAGTTTTGAAATTATTTTAGAGACGAACGAGTGGTGATGCAAACGTTGCTCAGTTGAGCTTCAGATCTAGATGAGAAGTAGAGTGATGATAATCCAGACGAATTAAGTGAGTGCTTGTATGAGAATCTGCGAGCAAAGCACTCAGCCTTGTCCGCTGTAACTGAGAGGATCTTATATTTATTGATTAAATGAGGCATGGAAGGTTTGCTATTGTTTAGCACACTTTTGCAGTGCCGTCAGTAGTCTTTGGAGCCGAACATGAACGCTGCTATAAGCTGCTTGATTCAGTAATCATATATCAGCTTAGCGTTTTTGAAGATTCTCTTACACTCATTACGAGCAGAAGACAGGTGGCTCCGATAAAGCTGAAAATAGTGATTCCTGTGGGTTATGGCGGCGGAGCAGGCAGGGGAAACCATGGTGGCAAATGGAGTATAAGGTGTAACTTCTGGGCTGGGATGAATGCAGCGATGCCAGCTTTCACCCAGGAGAAGACATCAGAACCAAGGGAAACTAAACAATTTCTTCCTAGGGACGTATCACAGAAAATTTTGTAGTGTCTCCCAGTGCACCTTTTGACAGCAGTAAGAGATTCTGCTGGTCGGAATTTCCTGGGAGGAAAGGGGAATGGAGAGAGATATAAACAGAAACCACAGCATGATCAGAATTGCCAAGAGAGCAAAGCTGCCTGGCATGGCAAAATTCAGGGATAGGAGGGAAACAGAGATCTAACAGAGAAGACGGGATGATCGTAATGTTCAGTGTGTGGATGGCAGCAAAATCACTATCAAAGTTTTCCAGTAATTTAGCATGATAGGCGTTAAAATCACCGAAAACAAACGTGTCGGCGAACGGGTGCGTGGCAATGGCATCATCTATATTATCAAAAATACTACCTAGCAAGGAACAGTCGAGAGAGAAAGAGGAGCGATAGAGAAAAAAGATAGGCGAGTTAAATAGAGCGAGATGGAGACACATGTATGGCTGGCCTGGAGATTCTAGAGAATTGTCTCTAGCCAGAAGAATATATTTGTTGACATAGACACGCAGGCCATGCATATGGATGCTGGAGTATTTCCTAAGGAGGGGAGGGTAATCTTGGATGGAGAAACAAGAGGAGGGTATTGCAGGGTTTAAGTTAGTTTCGTAGAGAGCTAGGATGTCTGGCGACCTTTCGTAGAGAAAAAGATTCCACACTGCAAATATTACTACGTATACAACGGAATTTAGGAAAGGAAATATTGAGAGGTTTACGTCATTTTTGTGGGCTGGTTTAGCATTGTATTTGTAGTTGTGAACATTTATTGTTATTTTTGGTAAAGAGAGATCTTGAGTAGTGGTTGAGAGGGTCATCATCTACGATGTGTAGAATGATAACTAGCGCAAACTGCAGTATAGTTTGGTCTCAGGGTTGACCAACGGAGGAAACTGCAGGGACACCTCACCATGCACCACGTGGTAATACAGATATGCATCTGTTGATCCGAGGAGCCACTCAAGATACTACGCAAGAGTTAGAGCTTCAAAATGCCAGTCGGAAGCAGCTACCAGAACAATTACAACACGGTACCCTCAGTATGGAGAACCGTTGCCACCGTCAAACAACAACGTAGAAAATTTGCGAAAGCTGCCCTTCATCTTCTTCTTCTCCTTCTTCTTCTTCTGTTTCTTCTTCTTCTATGTGCTCTGTCCTTTCAGGACGTATGCGATCATGGCTTTTCACGTCTCCCTATCTCTGGTGACTGTTAGCACGCCTTCTCCTGTTACACCATGCAACTCTCGTTCCATCATCCACCTGATTAGGTCCTTCAAATATGTTATCCGCTGCTTACCCCTGTCTCTTTTCCTCTATCTGGCCTGTTAGTATCAGGTTCTCTAATCCCTGCTTCCTCATTGCATGTCCCATGAACTTCAGCTGTCTCTTTCTGATGCTCAATATTAATTTCCTTTACGTTTCCATCATTTCCAAAACCTCATCATTTTTACATGGTCGATCCATTATATTCGCAGCATTCTTCTGTAGAACCACATTTCAGTTGCTTCAAGTTTTTCCTTCATCTTTGATGATATTGTCCAACATTCAATGGCATAGAACTGACATCACATAGCAATCCAGTACTCTCTTCTTTGTTTCTAGCGAAATTGTCCTGTTTCTTAATACTTTACTCAACTTCTGGAATGCTTCCTTCGCCATGCCAATTCGCCTTCGGATCTCTGTGACGCACTTTCTGTTTTCTGTTATAAAACTTCCCAGGTATTTTTATTTTTGTACCTGCTTGATTCTAGTATCCCCGGCCTATATTGGGCATATTCGGCTGCCCTTTTTGCTGATAAACCATGCATTCGGTTTCCTTGCATTGTATTTGTCGTCCTTTCTTGTCACTCTCTTTAGCTACTTTCTGTAGGAGGTCTTGTAGTTTTCTTTCTGTGTCTGCAATCAGTACTGTATCATCTGAGTGCCTTATGTTGTTTAAATACCGAAGCTTAATTAAAGAAAAAAGAGTGAGCCGGGAATCTCTTCCTGAACAGGAAACTAGAGATGAGCTTCTACTCCTGATCAACAGAAGGGGTAGAGTATGAACCGTGTGATAGTAGGTTCTATCTACTCCAATTACAAAATAAATAAATAAATAAATAAATAAAAGCTATTGGAGAGAATTTTTTTTAATTTTTGGCATTAGTGAGGAGGACTTGTTAACTACGAATTTCAAGAATTGCCAGTCCCGTATGATAATAATATTGTAGACGAGATAGTTTTTGTTAAAATGAATAACACGAGCACGGACACTCGGGTCACGGGTCAAATATTACGCAAACCCCGACCACGCAGTTGCTGCGTACACATTTCGTCTTAACATGTCAGCACATATTGTCTAAACTTGTTTTAATTTGATTCATGCACCTGCCACAATACTGGCAGGTAAGTAAAATGCAACAAAATAAGATGTGAACAACATAAGCCGTTTATATAAATCTCAGTGTGTCACATAACGATTCTTTCCATCCTAATTGTGATAAATAGAGCGCACTCTAGAATAAGACCGGAAATAAAACAAAAAATAATCTCGTAACAGACACTGGAACAAAGAAAGCAATATTTATGCTCATAATTATATGAGGAAAAACTCAATACAAATGCGAAAGGGTACACCCATGATTCCTGGATTATGCAAAAGAGTTTTAAAATGTACGTTAGAAAGAAAGGTTAATAGATTAAAAACCTCTACGTGGCCTTGTGGATGACGAATTATTTCATACTCTAAAATCCATTTCCTGTATTTGAAACTTTCTGAGCATCACACAAATATATCGCTATATCCATGACATGTTCTGAAAAGTCACATTCCTCAGTCTCACCGTCCGTGATCTTTACAGTTGGAACATGCAGTGACATGTACATATTCCCAAATGATAATTCGTTTTTTTATTCCATTAAAGCAGAAGAAAGAAATTGAAGCAATTGAAATGTGGTTTTATAGAAGGATGCTGCGGATGCCATGGATTGAGCATATGAGCATAAGGGTGATACAGCTAAAGTTTCTGGGACATTCAATAAGGAAGGGGGGCTTGGAGAACCTGATACTAACAGGCCAGATAGAAGGAAAAGGTACAGGGGAAAGCGGCAGATAACATATTTGCAGGGCCTGATCAGGGGGATGAGAGAACGAGGATTGGGACGTGTAACAGAAGAAAGCTTGCAAAGAGCCACCAGGGATAGGAAGACATGGAAAGCCATGATCGCCTACGTCTTGAAAAGACAGGGCGCATAGAAGAAGAAGAAGAAGAAGAAGCAAGTTCCATTCGGAAATCTTTTTTCCAAAGAAGATTGCTTCATCAGACAGATTCTCGGCCGAAAATTGTCATAATTACTAAAAAAAATCCATGCTTAACCGATATATATTCTGTGCACTTCTCACTCTCTCCTTTGGTCATACAGGATCCTACAATAACACTTTATATTGAGTGGTCATTAGGCCTAGATTTTTGTGAACATTGCTAGGTAAGTAAGATTTATTTGGGAAGCATAGTAAAGAATCCGGAACTTATTGTCGGACAAATTAATTAACAAGATAAACAACAATAAAAAAGTGGGAATGACAGGGTGAGTCTTCGCATCAAACTCATTCAACGTCTACAGTGAAGTAAAACCGAGAGAAATTTAGGATTTACCATAGTTCATTATTGGATGCCACAAAAACATACTATATTAAGATAACACTGTGCTGATAGCCGTTTCAGAAAGAAACTTGCTGGAACATCAAGAGTAGGCAGCAAGAAATGCGAAGAGAAAGGACTAAATATCGACTGTAGGAAGACAGAATATAAGGCTTTTATATATTCAAGCGCATAACCTCCCCAATGAGCTTCTTTTAATGATAGGCAGAATCGGGGTTAGAGAATATAGCAAAAATACAAATTTTACTAATGGCAACAGTGTAGAGTATGCTGTGTAGAGCCATGAGAGACTAAATCTTGAAGATAAATCCGATATAGAAGAAGAGGGAAGCTTTAGCATATGTGGTGATGTGGTGCAGTGGATATCAACTCGGAACGACAAATCGGGGAGCCGAGTTCAAATTCCAGTTGAATTCCTTGCGTTCACGTCTGCGCAAATACACTTGCGAAATGTATTAATCCATCTTTTCCCTCCAGTTATGGGTTAAATAATAGGACATATTGGGTTCTATAGCCTTGGATGGCAACCGATCTATCGTAGAAAGCAAGAGCAACCTACTGTGGGATAATCTTCTGCTCAGTCAGTCATGCCTCTTTCGAGACACGATTGCCCAAAAGCGTGTATCACGTATGGCAGTTACCTGACTGTCTGAATATGATAGCTGGAAACATAAGCAAAACATCTACTACACATAAATTGGAGGATCAGTTTATTATTTCATAACAATAGAAAACTGATCCCCCACTAATTACTAATTATCAATACAATCCGTCTCTTCTCCCTTCAGCTATAATTTAAAAAGCAGGATAGAAAAACTTCTGTCCAGTCAGTCATGACTCGGAGAAGACATGATCGCCCAAAGCGTGTCTCACGTATGCCACTTAACTGACTGACTGATAGGTTTAAGAGATAGTTTTTTCTTCTATGTAACGTGCTTCTTCAAGATGTAGGCAATCACCGCTTTCCACATGCCTCCATCCCTATCTCCCAATCTCTTAACAAGTTTTCTTCTGTAAGCTCTCCAAAACCCAACCCTACCATTCATTTACTCAAGCCTACCAACTATGTTACGCGTTGCTTTCCACTGTTTGTCTTTCCCGCTATCTAACCTGTGATCATTAAACTCTTCAAAATTTCCATTTCTATAAACTACAGTGTCTTTTCCTTATGTTAAGTATTAGTTAACCATTAGATTCCATCCTCGTCGTTGCTCACAGGTTCTGTCCATGGTTTTCGTCAACATCCTTCAGTAAACCATGTTTTGGTCACTTCAAGATTTCCATTTCTATAAACTACAGTGTCTTTTCCTTATGTTAAGTATTAGTTACCCATTAGATTCGATCCTCATCGTTGCTCACAGGTTCTGTCCACGGTTTTCGTCAACATTCTTCAGTAAACCATATTTTGGTCACTTCAAGTTTCTATTTCTATAAACTACAGTGTCTTTTCCTTATGTTAAGTATTAGTTACCCATTAGATTCGATCCTCATCGTTGCTCACAGGTTCTGTCCACGGTTTTCGTCATCATTCTTCAGTAAACCATATTTTGGTCACTTCAAGTTTCTATTTCATCTTTGAGGAGATTTTTAGCATTCACTGCCATGCAGAAAGACATACATAACATAACTAATTTTTTTCCTCTTTCAATACTTTACTCAGCCTCTGGAATGCATCTTTGGCCGTGTCAATTTGCCTTCGGATGAGATATAACAGAGTAAACGTTACCTAGATTTCCAAATGATAGAAACTCGCGCAGAGCTATATAACCCATGTTATTAGAAAAACATTTGTGTAACATCTGCCAGCAAATGAAGCATACATAATTTGACAGCGGAGTCTCATTTTTTCAACTAATATTCAATTTGTGTAATATAAATAGCAGCATTAAAAGCCGCACGGGGGCAGATATGATGCATCTTGTGCATCTCCAGTTTAATGCTGATTCTGATGTAATTTTCGGAACGGATTCCATATTGTTGGTATGAACTTGATTTAGTTTGCTGAGAAAATGCATTATATTCCAAAAAGCTGATATAATATCACACCTGTGTTGTTTGCAACAAGCTTTGCAGAACATCACCTGGACTGAGGAAGCACATCTGGTTACACATGTCTGTTGTAATGCTTGCCTAACCTCCCCTCCTCCTCCTCCTCCTCCTCTTCTTCGTGTCCCTTAAAAACGTAAATGGTTATGGCCTTCTCCATCTCTCGGTTCCATGTAGCTTTTAACACACTTTCTCTTCTTACCCCTCTCTGTGATCGATTTGCTCATCAAGTATGTCCCTTCCTGTTTTCCCCTTTATTTTCCCGTGAGTATTAGACTCTCTAAGCACCTCTTCCTCATTATGTGTTCCAGAAACTCAACTGTCTTTTCTTGATGTAAAGTATAAAGTTTATTTTCGTTTCCATTCTCTCCAAATCCAACGTTGGTTTTATGCTCAGTCCATGGTATACTTAGTAATCTTCAATCCATTTAAAGATATAGTGTTTGTATATCATATATCCATATTACCTATGAAATCGAATGTTGATTCCAAGAGAAATTTACTGCATTATGAACGCCGAAACGAGACGAAAGCCTTCACATATGATTCTATGATTGATGGAGTGTTACATTCATCACATGTGGAGCTTCATTATTGTTTTATCTATCTATCTATCTATCTATCTATCTATCTATCTATCTATCTATCTATCTACTACCTCTGTGTTTTCGTATCTATCTATCTATCTATCTATCTATCTATCTATCTATCTATTCAGTGTTTTCGTATCTATCTATCTATCTATCTATCTATCTATCTATCTATCTATTCTATTCGTGTTTTCGTATCTATCTATCTATCTATCTATCTATCTATCTATCTATCTATCGATTCAGTGTTTTCGTATCTATCTATGTATTTATCTATCTATCTATTCAGTCTATCTCATTTTGTTAACTCTCTTTCTCTGTCTCTCATATATATATATATATATATATATATATATATATATATATATATATGTGACTCTAAAAGCCAACACTCAACAATGAACAACTATGAACACGGCCACAATTAACTGACTATGTTTGGAATATAAAACATTCATATAACTCTAACTACGCAATGCATTTTATATATTCAGTTAAAAATAAAATAAAATTTATCCTCTATAATGGCTATAAGAATAGCTGAAAGCACTTGGATAAATGAAATAATAAGACATGAATTATATAATTTATCTACAACGAAAAAAATAACAAACTGAAAGAACACATAAAAAATAAAATAAAATTCTTTGTCGGTCATTTTCAACAAAATTGCATGAAAGTAGTATTGCTGCCTAAATACGCTACACACAAACACACACACACACACTAAAATATATATATATATATATATATATATATATAGTCATCCGCAGACAGATCTGTTTCGCTGTATCATGTATAATAACTACGGTTAGATATCCGATAGCTTCTAGTCAGGATTGAAACCCGACCAATTGACATCAGTCGGCGATTCTATCTCTGAGCTGTGGGTGCTAGGTTGAGGAAGGCATGTTATATACAATGTAAACACACGCCAGTAGCCGAGAGAACACAAGGGATATATATATATATATATATATATATATATGTGTGTGTGTGTGTGTGTGTGTGTGTGTGTGTGTGTGTGTATATATATATATTCCGTGTATTCATTACTAGCAGTATAGCCCGGCGATGCTCGAGTGTAATGAAAGCTTTAAAACTAATACATGGTCCTGGAGCTTAGACTCTTTGGTCATTGGCATGAAAAACTAAAAAGCAATAGTTGTTTCCATTTTAAGCGAAACCGTAGACTGAAAGAAAAATGAATGGATGTAAGTCAAATTTTGATTTCCTGATATCGATATCAAATTTTCTGCACTATTGTAAGAACTGCAACCTTGAAACTTCTGCAAATCGATTCTTATGTCTTTGTCTGCGAGTGTATCTAATTGGATTAAAATCGGACCACTCTTTCTATAACACTATTTTTCGATTGTCGATTTTCGATATTTATCGGGGGTAACTCGACACAAAATCTAGCTAAGAACACTCGTAGACGCTTATAGTACAACTGTGTAAATTTTCAAGAAAATCGGTTCAGCCATTTCGGAGTCTATAGGTAACGGATACACACACACACAGACACACACACACACAGACAAAGTTTCATTTATAAATAATTTTAGATTAGATTTATCTATATACCTCTGTGTGTTCTTTATCTGTCTATTTTTATTTCCAAAAAGGAGCTTTGTTTTGCATTCCGTAGTTTCTGTCTATACGTTAAATTCCAGCTAAGTTGTCTCCTACTCTGGCACGACTATGGAGGATCCACCTGCATGTGTCACTTATTTGATCGGTGCAAAATGTTAATATACATAACGCCTATCCGAATGCATTCGTATTATATCATTGCAGATGGTTTTCAGTTGTTGACACCGCCGAAAGCATAACATGAGAACCTGTTTGTCCAGATTATGTCCTTAAGGTTCTCGTCAAGTTTGCCTATAACCTGTTTGTCAACAAAACCTTCCTACCACACCTGTTGTTCATTGCAAAACAGGTGATTTGGTAATTCATTCTACAGTTAATTATAAGTTAGATAGTCTAATAATTATGATAGTTCACGGTAGGATTCATTATATACTTCGAAGGAAAGTCAGTTAAATGCCATACGGGATTCACGTTTGGGCGATCAAGTTTCGAAAGAGACATGACTGACTGAGCAGAATATTTTCTATCCTGCTCTTTAAACTATAACTGAAGGGAGAAGAGACGGATTGTGTTGATATTTAGTGGGGGATCAGTTTATTACTTCATAACAATAGTAAACTGATCCCCCACTTTATGCCCAGGAGAAGCTTTACATATATTTCCAACTATTATCTTCATTTAGTCAGTTAAGTATCATACGTGATACACGCTTTGGGTGATCATGTCTCGAAAGAGACATGACTGACTGGGCAGAAGATCATCCCGCAGTAGGTGGCCATTACTTTCTGCGGTAGCCTGGTTACCAACCAAGGCTATAGAACCCAAACTGTTTTGTTATTTAAGCCATGACTGGAGGAAAGAGACAGATTAATACCTTACCCAAGGGTATTTGTGCGAAAGTGAGTACAAGGAACTCAACTGGAATTCGAACTCGGCTTCCAGATTTTTCATTCTCAGCCGATATCCACTGCACCATAACGCATATCATAAAGAAAGTATAAATTATTAATTGACTCAATAGTGAACAAAAACTATATTGGTGATGAACAAAATACCTTGCGAATCTAAAAATACGGAGGCCAAAACATTGCTGCAAATATTTGCGTCTTTCTTAGCTTTGGACGGTTTCACCTGCTGCTGTCCACTCAGCTGACTGCCGATTTGACTCCGGAGTGAAGCGGTGGATCCATGTTCCATCCATTGTCGCATATTTAGGAAAAAAAAACTTTATTTCGATGATTGGGGTAGATTGTTCTCTTTCCTTGAGTCATTCAACTTCCGGATGTAGCTACCTCCATCTAACTAATTTTATTTGTTTGTTTTTTTTCACTACTACTGTTACCTGATTTTAAACTCACAAATCTTTGGGTCAAGTCACTGGATCCAACCAATGCTTTTATCCAGAGTCCAAACAATATAAATAAGGCAAGTCTATATATATATATATATATATATATATATATATATATATATATCGCTCATTTCAGTAAAAATTAAATTTGAGCAGTCTGGCTATTGGGCGCGTAATATGATATGTGCTAAAAAGACTGCCCTATTCCACCGAACGACCCGTGGCCCAGGGGTAGAGTCGCCAACTGACGCCAAATCAGTCGGGTTTCGAGCCTGGGTTGTGTAGCAATCGGAGTCTAACGGTACTGATGAGCTGTGATAGAGCGAAACAGATCTGTCTTCGGATATGTATTTTATTTTAATCATTTCACCCCAAGCAAGTCATTCCACTGCCACTATTGCGCTTGGGACTACATAGGGGGGGGGTAAATAGGAAGAGTGGTTAGATATAGGAAATGTCAGAAGCGGGGTGATAGATAGTTGGGTGGGTGGGAAGACTGTTTGAAAGAATGGAAATTAGTTATGAAAGAATGATCCGGGTATTAAAGGGATGTCGCCCTAGCTAGGGGAAGGTGTTCGCTGACATACACACCAAGCCCAAGGCATATGAACATTGGAGTCCTTCCTGAAAAGGGGAAGATAGCCAGGAACTTCAAACTCAGAAGAGGGGATAGAAGGGTTAAGGTTAGTTTCACATAGGGCCAATATACCAGGTGAGTTAATGTGAAGGAATGAATCAACGCCGAGGAAGTTAGTGCGGATACCACGTATGTTAGTGTAAGAGATGCAGACGGGTTTGGGCGTTTTCAGACTAGTTGGTTTAGCTTTGCTATTATGTTCGCTTTTTTCCATAGTGATTCAGTTAAGGAGAGGTCTTAGAATAGAGTCAGTCGGTCACTTGTTTGCAGCATGTGAAGGATGGAGACTGGCGCGGCCTACTACATAATGTGGCCTTGGGGTTGCCCACCGAACGTTCATGCAGGGACGCCCGTCCATGCGCGATATGGCACTACAAGAACCCCGGTATTATTCAACTGTTGATCAGAGCAGCCTCTCAAGACGCTACGCATGAGTTCGGGCTCCTAATTACCAGTCGGAAGCAGCAACCAGGAAACTGCCAACCCGGTACACTCAGAATGTAAAGACGTTGCCACTATACTCCCTAACTGTCAGCAGCTACCAGCTGAACTAACACTAAAACCGAAGAGGGGGATAAACCGGAAACCCCTTTCTGAACAAGAAACAAGGCGATCACCTCTACTCTTGATGAAAAAAAGGGGGTGGAGTGTGAGACCGGGCGATAGTAGGAAGTATCTACTCCAATTAAAAATAAAAAACAAAAAGAAAAGGGTGACTGAAATTTACTATGTTTTAACTTAGTATAAGTCGAAAATAACCTTCAATTGCAAAATAATTTACACGAACTACTTAGGTTAGTGACAAAACAAATAAAATAAAAATTCAACAAATAACCAAAAATTTAAAAAATAAATAATTAAAAATTAAATTAAATTAAATTAAAAATTACAGAAAAGACAGGCTGATTCCGGGTGAACTTACCACGAGGAGGTAACACAGAAAGTTGATTTAATTAAATTTCTGAAGTCAAAAATAAAATTTAAACATTTTTTCAGAATATAGGCGAGTTAGCCAACACGTGTATATATATATATATATATACATATATATATACTAGTTCCACATAAGTTTTGTGGTGAAGGTACATCCCAAAAAGCGTTGAAGACTAGTGGAATCCTTGACAGAGAACATGCTCATAGCAATAGATGAAAACTCGGGGTTTGCTTGGTGATGATGTTATACAAATAGTTTAGTTTTCGAGGTAATTTGTGGTATTGGATTTGGCACTATGTACGGCTTGCCACTTGTATCTAAGAATGATAGTCTACTAAGATGGTTGCAGACGCCTGCTCATGCACATTTGTGTTTGTTCAACATCCACAGAGCCAACCTATGGTTTAGACTGCAACTATATTAAGCGAAACATAATTACAGTTTCTGGGAGATTAAGATTGAAAAATAAATATTTACCGGCAAGATACTTTCATGCTAAGTAAAAGGTCTTCTCTTGTAAGCACATTTTTGGCATTTCGACTATTTTACTGTTTGGCATTTTGTCCATTCGATACTTTGTGCAGTCGACACTTTGTCCAAGATTACTATATTTGGTTCTGAGACCAAAACTTACGTACGCCGTAAAACAGATGAAAGACTGTTTTCTCAATGACTCAAGAAAACCGTGAAGTTTGGTGGCGGCAATGCGATGGCGTGGGGAAGGATTTCATCTGCTGGAGATGGCCCTATCATCCGCGTACATGGAAATATCAATGCTGAGATTTACAAAATGCTTCTTTAGCAGTATGTGGTACAAAAATAACACCATAAGATGGAGACGAGCGCTCACCTGCATCGTTGAGTACAGGGCGTACATAATACACCATCCAGAGTCTTGGAGAGGATTTCTCCTTCAGGCAGAGGTTAGATAATTTTTGCTAATATTTAGGATAACTCGGGGTTAACTAAGAAACTCTGGAAGTTTATCTGGACCGGGTGCCTACTTACTGTAAATTATTATTTTTATAATGCTTGAAACTACCCGATCCCTTATCGAAATATGACTTAGTTTGTGTTACATTAGGTTGGAAATCAAAAAGGGAATGGCCGTAGTCGTGTCACGTGGAAATAGAGACAAAGTTCATATCAAAATCTGATAAGGATAAAATAATCATTTATGACAGTACGCACAGATGAGTTGTCTTGATTAAGAATTTAATTAGAGAATTTGTTTTTCCAGAACATCAGTCAGTTAACTGCCATACGGGATAGAGGCTTAGGCTTTTCTCGAAAGAGACATGACTGTCTTGGCAAGAGATATTCCTGCAGTAGGTTGCCATTACTTTTCGATAGACTGGTTGCCACCGAGGATTTTAGAACCCAATCTGTTCTGCTGTTTAACCCAAAACTAGAGGTAAAATAGACAAAAATAATACCCTTCCTAATGGTATTTGCGCGTAAGTGAAGGCAAGGAATTCAACTGGAATTTGAACTCGGCTCTCCGTTTTCCAGTTCCAAGCTGATATCTACTGAACCACAATAAATTATTTGCTTTCAACTCTGGTTTGAACTCTCTGTCAGTCAGTTAAAGTGCCATACGTGATACACGCTTGGGCGATCATGTCTCGAAAGAGACATGACTGACTGGGCAGGAGATTATCCCGCAGTAGGTTGCCATTGCTTTCTGCGGTAGACTGGTTGCCGACCAAGGCTATAGAACCCAATCTGTCCTGTTATTTAACCCATAACTGGAAGGAAGAGACGGATTAATACCTTTCCCAAGGGTATTTGCGCGTAAGTGAATACAATGGATTCAACTGGAATTCGAACTCGGCTCCCCGGTTTCTCGTTCCGAGCCGATATCCACTGTACTACAACGCACATCCGAACTCTCTGTACATAACTGAATTTTGTATTTTGTAAAAGAGCAGACAACTTTTCTGGTATAAACATTTCTATGCAAGAAAATATCAATTTCGATAAGAGGGTAGCACTTCTTCAGTAGTATTTTTTGAAGAATGATAAAAGAGATGCTTCAGCTTTTTTAAGAACTAAAAATATTCGGTTCCGGTTTGCTGTACCAAAAAATCGTTCTATGCAACAGCACTTCATGGGATAGATTTGACTTGGTATCACCTTCAACTGCTTTTTCTTCATGAGCCATGTCTCTTCAAGACGTTGTCGATCATTGACTCCCACATGGCTTTGTCTATTGTGATCTCAGCTCTGCCATCCATTTTCTCAAACCAAACAAGTACGTCTCGCGCTGCTTTCCTCTCTTTTTTCCTTTATCCGACCTGTGAGTATTAAATTCTCCAGTTCCTCTTTCCTCATCACGTGTCCCAAAAACCTCATTTTTATTTTCCTGATATTAAGTACAATTTTTCTTCTCCTTTGCATCTTTTCCAGGACGCCATGGTTACACTCGCGTTCCGTCCATGATATCCTCAGCATCCTTCTGTAGAACCACATTTCTGCTACTTCAAAGCCTCTCCTCTATGCTTAATGCAATCGTCCAACATTTACTTACATACAGAAAGACAAATATAACATCTTAATCCAGGACACTTTTCTTCGCTTCTAATGAGATTTTCTTGTCTTTCAGTCCTCTGGTTAGCGTCTGAAATGTGTCGTTGGCTATGCCAATCCGTCTTTGGAACTATCCAGCACTCTTTTCTTGGTTTCTAATGAGATTTTCTTGTTTTTCAGTACTCTAGTTAGCGTCTGAAATACGTCTTTGGCCATGCCAATCCGTCTTTGGAACTATCCAGCATTCTTTCCTTGGTTTCTAATGAGATTTTCTTGTCTTTCAGTACTCTGGTTAGCGTTTGAAATGCGTCATTGGCCATGCCAATCTGTCTTTGGAACTATCCAGCACTCTTTTCTTTGCTTCTAATGAGATTTTCTTGTCTTTCAGTACTCTGGTTAGCGTTTGAAATGCGTCATTGGCCATGCCAATCTGTCTTTGGAACTATCCAGCACTGGTTCCTTTGCTTCTAATGAGATTTTCTTGTCTTTCAGTACTCTGGTTAGCGTCTGAAATACGTCATTGGCCATGCCAATCTGTCTTTGGAACTATCCAGCACTCTTTTCTTTGTTTCTAATGAGATTTTCTTGTCTTTCAGTACTCTGGTTAGCGTTTGAAATGCGTCATTGGCCATGCCAATCTGTCTTTGGAACTATCCAGCACTCTTGTCTTTGCTTCTAATGAGATTTCCTTGTCTTGCAGTACTCTGGTTAGCTTCTGAAATGCGTCATTGGCCATGCCAATCCGTCTTTGGAACTATCCAGAACACTTTTCTTGGTTTCTAATGAGATTTTCTTGTCTTTCTTTACTCTGGTTAGCGTCTGAAGTGCGTCTTTAGCCTTGCCACTGCGTCTTTGGATCTCCGTGTCGCCTTTTCTATCCTCTGTCAAAACACTTCCGAGTTATTTGAATTTTTTACTTGTTTTATTTTATATTCCCCAACTTGCAGTTGGCATATTAGTTTGCTATTTTTGCTGTTGAACATATATTCAGTTATCCGTAAGTTTATGCTCAGCTGTGGGCAGACCAAAATAGAATCACAGAATGTTTTACCGCTTCTGTTTTTACGTTGCCTGTGTTGCCTATTTAAAAAGCAATTTTAATATTTTATTTTATGTTTTATTTGATTAATGTGATTATTCAAGTGATTTTCCGTACTAATTAAAATTACGTTTACTGGCAATATCCTAATTCGAAGTATATGTGCTTCATCTGTATGCCTGTCTCTATTCATGGCGTGTTAAAATTCTTGTTCCGTTAGGTTTTCTGAATATTTTCTTTTTCCATTTTTCTATTTATTTATTGTTTGTTCTTCAAGAACTAAAATCAAAAGCAAATAACTCTATCTAATCTCTTTTGTGCTTTTACAACCCAATTTCCCTTTGCGGTTGAACTGTGGGCAGATTAATTCCTCTCGTTCCATACGTACCATCGCAGAAATTTTTCTTCACTTCATTTTTTTAGGTCACCTATGTTGCCTATTAAAACATTAATTTTAATGTTTTATTTTATGTTTCATTTGAATAATGTGAATATTACCGGTATTTCACGAATAAATTAAAATTACACTTACCACAATATCCTAAATTTGAAGTGAATTTGCCTCATCTGTAGACCTGCATGTATCAACTTCAACACTAACATGATAATGTTTAGAATGGCTCAGGCGAGATAACACATCAGCGGTGTATTTTAAGGATAAGATATGACGAAGCTTTCACTGA
Source organism: Ascarosepion bandense (assembly GCA_037127315.1). Classification (NCBI taxonomy): domain Eukaryota; kingdom Metazoa; phylum Mollusca; class Cephalopoda; order Sepiida; family Sepiidae; genus Ascarosepion; species Ascarosepion bandense. Next base: position 215,738 of record JBBBDQ010000564.1, on the reverse strand, counting down.
TGTTGGCGTTTTATCTTGTTGTATCGAGAAAAGAATTGAACTTATCAACGATCTGTGTCAATTTAGTAAGCAATGGAAAAGTTTCGACACTATCTGGCTTGTTCATTGGTTATATTTTATTGAGCTAACCACCCACTGGGTTGAATATTAGAGTTGCCTCTAATTCGAAGGCAAGCTGAGTGATATTCAGAGCAGACATAATCAATCTTTTCAGCTATTTTGTCGCATATTCGAGATTCGTCATCCTGTTGTCAATAAGGGGCGAAGATGAAAGAGCATATATACGCGAAATCAGGGTACACGTTACGGGGTTCTCCGCCATATGGGAACCCGTCCGAGGCAATATCAGTAGTCATTATTAGTGTCAAGTAGAACGGCATTTAAAATTCAGCCACTAGGATAGATATATCGATACAATCTTCTTCTTCTTCTTCTTCTTCTTCTATGTGCTCTGTCCTTTCAGGACGTAGGCGATCATGGTTCTCCACGTCTCCCTATCCCTTGTGGCTCCTAGTATGTTTGTTCCCGTTACTCCTGTCAACCCCCGTTCCGTCAACCACCTGATCAGACCCTGCAAATATGTTATCCGCTGCCGTCCTCTGTCTTCCTTTCTTTCTATCTGGCCAGTCAGTATCAGGTTCTCCAGGCTCTCCTTCCTCATTGCGTGTCCCAGGAACATCAGTTGTCTCTTCCTGATGCTCAGTATCAATTTCCTCTTTGTTGCCATTATTTCCAACACCTCATCGTTGCTTGCATGCTCAGTCCATGATATCCGCAGCATCCTTCTGTAGAAGCATATTTCCGCTGCTCATTTTCGATGATATTGTCCAGCATGCCCTGCCGTATTGAAGAACTGGCATCACGTAGCAGTCCAGCACTCTTTTCTTTGTTTCCAGTGAGATTTTCCTGTGTTAGTATTTTGCTCAGCTTCTGCAACGCGTCATTTGCCATGCAAATTCGCCTTCGGATCTCCGTGTCGCACTTTCCATTTTCAGTTAGGACACTTCCTAGATATTTAAATCTTTGTACTTGCTTGATTCTGGTATCTCACACATTTATTTGGCATTTTGGGTTGTACCTTTTGCTGATGACCATGCACTCAGTTTTCTTAAAGTTTATTTGTAATCCTTTTTTGTCGCTCTCCACCGCTACCTTCTGTAGGAGGTCTTGTAGTTTACTTTCCTTGTCCGCAATCAGCACTGTCTCGTCTGTGTACCTTATGTTGTTCAAGTTGTGTCCGCCAACAACAAATCCTGGCGTGTCATCTAAGGTCCTCAAGATATTCTCGCTGTACAGATTGAACAAATCCGGTGAAAAGACACATCCTTGTCTTACGCCTCTTTCTATCTTTGTAAATCTACTGAGATCGTATGCACGCCGTTTGCTGCCAGTACGAAGTGGAATTGGAGGCCACTCTTGATCATTGGTTTGGGTTATGGAAAGTTGGAACATAGACACTTCATTTTGTTGTAAGTGATGGTAGATCTGTTATCTATGCTTGTTTTTAGAGAGTTCTGGTTCTGTTGATCCATGAATTCGAAAAATGTTTTCACGTTTTTGACAATGAATTTCCCGAGATTACAATCCATTGCACTAGATTCCAATCTCTCAATGTCGATTCTGCATTGATTTGCTTTTAACAAAATTATTATTACCCCACTGCATACCTTACTCTCTAAAACCTTTCTGGCTCTAAATAATTAGGAAAATGTTGATAATCCTTGAAAAACCAATCATTTAAATGATACGTAATTTCGAGCAGAAGCTTTTACTTTAATTGAAATTAAAATTGAAATTACTAATCTAGGATTTGATAGCATATTAATTGCAACTGTGTTTAATTTTAGTGCCGAGTCTTATGGATTCGGTCAAAGGGGTAACATTAACAAGAAATAAAAGCGAATTATTAAAATGTTAAAAAAAATAAGATGACATATCTTTAGATATAGACAACTGGATGAAAATAATCTTAAGTGTAGAACACAATCTTTAGATTCCTAAAAAAATCCAATAATGGATCTGCTATATAATCGATCCTTAACAGGCATCTCTACATTAGTTAACTTTTCACCGACGTGACGTAGCTTCCCTGTCTTTTCTTTAAATATTTTAATGACAACTGCTCTGGAGGGAATTTTTCCCTGATGCGCCAACTGAATTTAAGCGGGCTACGGGATAGACAAGAAAGTTTGACGTTTTACTGTCGAAATGGTTAAATGCAACCGGTGTTTCTAGTCTAGATTTTCTTTTTCCCCGCACTTCAGGGATGTAGAAATTCTTCTCGTTTTATTGATCTGTGTTCACTATAATTTTCAAAAATATAAATGTAATCGCTATCTTCTGGCTTCTTGAATCTTGTTCATTTTTGTCATTCCCTCAATCCTCCATTTTGTTAGTTTTGTTTTTCACTCTCACTTTCATTCCATCTACTCCCAACGTTCTAGTTCAATTAACACCTTCCTCAGGATAGAATGATAAAAAATATAACGAGTTCAGTTAGAAGTTTTTGAAGGGTACTCATATCGATTAAAACATTAATACAACAACGATTGAGCTCTTTTTGAGTGTATGTACGGATAAATCCTCATCGCAGGAATACAGAGAAACATTTATCTGTCGACCTTCATTTTTTGTTTCTTCTTATGTGCCGTGTGCCTTCGGGGAAATGGCAATCCTGTCTTTCCACAATTTTCTATTATTTGTAGTTCTAAAGCATCTTTTAATTCTTCTTCTATGTGCCCTGTCCTTTCAGGACGTAGGCGATCATGGTTTTCTATGTCACTCTATCCCTGGTGGCTCTTAGCACATCTTTTCCTGTTACACCCCACAACACTCGTTCTGACATCTACCTGAGCAGGCCCCTCAAATATGATATCCTCTGCTTTCCCTTGTCTCCTATTCCCTCTATCTGTCCTGTTAGTATCAGGTTTTCCAATCCCTTCTTCTCCATTGCAAGTCCCAGGAACTTTAGCTGTCTTTTCCTGATGCTCAGTAATAATTTCCTTTTCGTTACCATCCTTCCAAAACCTCATAATTGCTCACATGCTCAATCCATGATATCCGCAGCATCCTTTTTTAGACCAACCTTTCAGTTAATTGATTAGAGGCAATGTATTTATATTTACAGCTGAAATGACTTGTTGCAACCGTAAGGTCTATGTTAACAATTTCTTCTCTCAAAATTTTCGCCTGTTGAACTAATTTCTGGCCTCTTACTTTTTAGTCGACTTTAACCTTCGAAAATTATATGCAGTGACGGACTGAAACATTTTTCTCTCATAACCGCAACAAAACATCTGAAAAGAAAATATATCAATTTTCGTTTTCGCTATGACTAAACGCTTAGGCTACTTAAAAATATATATATTATTTTTATTGTATTATGTTAATACACAATTCTAATACTAATCCTGAATTCATTTGCTTTGAGTTTAAGCTATCTCCAAAAGCAATACTATTACGTTCATGTTAACTTAGTGTAAAGGAAAAATATATGCTTTTAATATTCTTTAGGAAGCAGAAAACCATCTCGTTAAGCAGGTAATTCATAGCTGCTATGTCATATCATGTCTCTTCTATGATCTTGAATGGGAGACAATTCTGTGATGGATGGGAATATTATCGAAGAGACAAAGATGTGTTTCTACAAACGGATGCTTTGCACGTCACAGACTGTGAATGTCCGATATGAGGGTATCCTTATTTAAGGTAAGTAGAAACAAAGCAAACTACGCTTACCATTGAAAACAGACAGTCGAAATTACTGGAAAAGATAATTAGAAAACAAGAAATTGGAGAATATAACACTCAAAGCAAATGCGAAAAGAGAACAACCTTTAACTGAACCAATAGAGTTGGACAAGTAGATGGAAGTACGTAGTCAAACTTGTACTGTTAACGAGTTAAATGTTGCTTAGAGCTTCTAATGACAAAAAGTTGTGCAGTTGATAAAAATACGAATTCCTGAATAACAAAAGAATCCTGCATTCTGGTTCATTTTTACCTTAAAAAAGAAATTGAGTTATTTTTTTTATTTTCTTTCTAGGCCTCGTTACTTTAAAATTATGTCCGTTAGCTTTTGGGGAAATCTAAAATATCTCTTTATTTATTATGAAATTAATTACTTTAGAAAGATAATACTATGTATTCCCAAACACTATATACTATGGATAGCTTTTTTAACCGGAATAAAAGCTGAAATGCTCAATGAAAATCGAAATCATTTTTGATTCTTTATGAGTAAACCGTTAACTATACGTCAGGAAATCTACACTTTTTTCCCGGTAGACTGTAAATTAGTCTGGTTTTTCTAAGGTCCGTTCTTTGCAAAGACATTTCTTTTGCCATAGTTAATATATTTAGCGCAAGAAAGTGCAATACTTCAAATATCTCTTTTCATCGATGGTTTGTTGTTTTCGACCCACTGGGATATTCATCGAACACAAATCGCTAAAAGTGCCGTAAATTATTCTTTTTTTTTCGACGATTTTAGTTACTAATATCTTAATAGGAATTGTGTGCTTTTGTAGGTACTCCATAAATTATTTTTTTTTTCTGCGGGAATTTGGTATTACGACAAAAAAGTTCTGCATGCTAAATCTGCGAAAGAAAATGCTGATGCCAGTCTGTATTAAGTGATAAAGTTACCATTTTTCTCTTTTACACTTTTTTATTCATTATTTAATTTTCCGAACATTTTCTTTTATAATTTCATGTATCTTATTTTTATTTTTTGTACATATTATTTGTTTTTTTTATGAATTTCTTGTTTGCCTTTTCAGTTTCTGATTTACCTTTTATTTTCTGTCATTATTTATTCTGGGTTTCATCGTTCTCTTCTTAATTTTTCTCGGCAATCTTTATTAAAACGTCTGTGTAAATCATTCGTTCTTTCTTTCTCTCGTATTGGTTTATATATTTGTTTGGCTTTACTGACAAACATATAGTCTTTGAATATAAAGTTCTTTAAAAAAATATTTTTATATATCACCCCTGTCCTCTCTTCATGTTTGTTATTTCTCATTCATTGGCTGTTCTTTGTTTTTCATTCTTTCTTGTTATCTTTTACTTTATCTTTTTTCTTTCTTTTTTCTTTCTTTTACTTTCTTTCATTTTTCTTTTATTCTTTCTTTTGCATAACATTCTTTCTTTTTCTTTCTTAGTTTGGTTTTCTGATTTCCAGACTTCCTTACTACTTTCCGGAACATCTGCGCGAACCCGGATGCGCACGGACGACTTTTGGTCATTTGTCTTCTGGTCGTTATAGAGCAAACATCCTTTGCTCGATCGGTATCACCACAACCTCATGGAGGGGAACGATAAATTTCAAATAGCAGATTCATTTTTGTAATCACTTTGTTTTTCTTACTTAAATTATATTACAGATTCTTCTATAAGTTATTTATTTAGAAAATTCTACTTTTTACTTGTATATTCATTCTTTAGTTTATTTAGTAAAATAATTTTCATTTTTATTCTTATTTTTCTTCGTTTTTAGAGCAAAAATCTTGTATAAAACTGAAAATAGTTCTCCAAACGGAATACTTATTTTCTTCAAAGCTAAACCAAGACATCCATTTTGATTAAGCGGTTGATGATACTCTCGCGAGCAGCCATTTTACCTTTATGACTATTTCCTCATTTTCCGAGAGATCGCATTAAATTATTTCTCTTTCTTGTTCTCTCTGCTCGTTTCTGCATACATTATTTGTCGACCCACAACTTCCTTTTCCTCACTTTCAGTTCCATGTAAATCTTTTCTCTCTTTATCTTTTTCGAAATTTCTAGCCACTTGTTATATTGTCTGTGACTTTCCGCTTATAGCAGCATTCACATTAAGCGAAACGAATTGCTATTTTGCATTCTTGATAAATGGATACTAAATTCTTGTCCTGTAATTAAAGTTTGTCAGCATTTCAACTACCTCAAACCTTATCATCTGGAGTGCGTGAATAAGTATGATTTTTTCGTCACCCTCACGGTTCCTTTATTCTGCACTTCTTGAGCACTTACTTTCCGAGTGACGCCCACACCCCTGTTTTCACTCTGCAATTATCGATCGAATGTATTGTCCTCAGATATCAGTTAAACGGCTCTAAAGAAATAAGTTACTTAATATTTAGAACCTGCCTTCTTCATCCTCCACACCCTCCCTCCCGTCCTTCCTTCCTTCCTACTTTTGGTTCTCTCTTTATTTTTTGTTACTCTTCCTGTACTTTGTTTCAATTCATGTGTTGACTTTTCAACAGGAATTTAAATATATACAGGAATTAAAGTCTTTATTTTCTTCCTCTTTCATTCTTTGATAGGAGCAGAAACTCCAGGAAGACAACAGACAATGAATAATTCTTTTCACATCTGTTGTATGATAACAATGAAAAGAATATTAGACAAAGAATTTTAGGGAACGATGGATTTAATCAGTTTCCTTGAAATTGACTCCAAAATATCCCGATACCTAAGGTTTAAATTAATTTAAAAAAATGAAAAAAGCTTTCTTGAAGCTTTCATTTGGGCTCTAATTGAAAGCTAAATGATTAAATTTACTATCTCTCGTAAGCGAAATACTCTGGTGCATCTCAAAAGATATTATATTGATTGGAATTGATTTTCAGTTTCCTTTTTCAGTAATATCGACAAAGTTTTTTTTTGAGACATTCTAAAAGTAAGTTACTCATCAGTTTTGGAAATGTTACAAAAAAAAACATATACTGTACATAATCTTTATTTGAAGGATATTAGCTGACTTAAAGTATAATTAATTGGATATAAAACATTATTTACTTTAAGTATAAAGTAAAACTGAAAATATTTTCTAACTGGACAGACTTACAAATAAACAAAAACAAATTACAGCAAATAGTACAATGTTCCACGAGTTTATATGTACTTATATGCGATTTTAGAAATTTAGTTATGGGGGTTATATTTTAAAATGAAATATACTAAATTATACCATTCTTCAGTATTTTTCAAAGAAATTCCTTCTAATTATGATACAGAAAATTAATTATTTTACATAAAGTCAGAATTTTATATATATGTATTTTTGTAAAAGGGGTTTTGTCGAGATTCATATGTATAACTGGTATACATATTTTTTCATCAAAAATATATTGCTGTTAATAGTTTTCTTAAAAAATACATTGTTGGCAATACGTTTTGTTCATAAATAGATTGCTTGTAATATTCATTTTTTCTTCAAAAATGTATTGCTAGCAATATTTTCTTTTCCAAACTGTATTGCTGGAATTTTCACTATAAATATCTATTTTATAATTTCATCGTGTTTTGATCTCAATTCGTTTTTTTTACCCATAGCTGAGAGCCTAACAGTTGCTACCACTCAGGGTCAGCATGGACATGGAAACTACAGATATTAAATGGTGGTTCCATGATACTCAAAACTTTCCACTAAGAGACCTTGCTGCTGAATGCAGTTCATCATCAAAGCCGAAATCCGGAAGAATAATATCATTACTCTCATATCTAGGACGCTGTAATACATATATATTAAAAACAGAAATAGGGGTTGTTTCCAACGAGGGAAATTAGGATAGAAGTAAAAGTGTGAGAAGCCGTGAACGTTTTGTTTAAAGTGTAGATTTATTGTTGCTATTATTATAATTATTACTTGTTTTTTTGTATGATATATTAAGTGTCTATAATAGTATTTTCGGCGACACAAATAACATTATGGACACTTAATGGAAGCCACATCACGTCTGTAAGAAGGCGACTGATGGTGGACGGTCAAGTCAGGATAGAATATATTGCATATCATCTCCTAGATTTTGTCTAGAACCTAATAATGAATTGCATGAACACTCGACCGAATGTGACAACAATATTCAATGCTCGGACGTAAGGTAGCTTTTTAACTGTGCGAAATGAATTCTGACAGGAAAATATCCCTTGCTCACCATAGTCACCCACCTTCCTAGCAGTAGATGCAAGTATGGATTCGATATAGTCATTTTGTTTAAGATCATTTGAGGCAGTGACACCAAGGAGGGAAATTGCTTTGCCGGCACTGTCATCCGTATCAAAAGATTTGGAATATTGCCCCTTCAAAACAACATTAATTTCAGGATTTGATAAGAAAGATTAGATTAAATCAAACAATTGTCCAGCAAAACTTGTATAGTAATCCAGCGTGCTAAACCCTGTCATTTGCTTTAGAGACTTCACGAATAACATTACGAGCTTCGCCAATATAATCATCAATGCTAGCTTTCACCAAAAGGATGCGCATTCTTCAACATGAAGACTAAAATCTTTGTTCCAAGGAACATCACAACAGAAACCACTGCATTATCAGAGTTGCCAAGATTGTCGAGCTGCATGGCGTGGATAAAACTGTTTAGTAGGGAGTCGATTCTAACAATGTCGTTGGGGAAACGCATAATTGCGTTAGAGATTGAGTGACTGAAAGATTCGTGGTATGGACACCAGCAAACCTGTGACAGAGATTTTTAACCACTTGGCATGGTGGGCATAAAATCACAGAACACAAATGTATTAGCAAACGGATGCGAGGAAATAGCCTAGTCTATATTGTCTGGGAAGCTGTCCAACACGAAACACTCAGGAGATGAAGGAAAGAAAATACATAGATAACCGAGTTTAGTAGAAAGAGACCGAGACCCATGTAAGAATGGTCTGGAGATTAAAGAGAAACAGCCACTGCTAGAGAGAGATGTTCACTGACATAAACGCCTAGCCCATGCATATGGACATTAGAAAACAGAGAAGGGGATTGAAGAATTAAGTCTATTTTCAGAGAGAGAAACGATATCTGGGGATGTTTTGCGGAGGAAGGATTTCACTCTCCAAAAGTTGGTACGGATATCATGCACGTTAGAGAAAGAAATTTTGAGGGGTTTGGGTGCATTTTGGTTGGCTGGTTGAGATTTACATCTTTGATTGTGTTGCAATGATTTAGAGTTATTCTCAGGCCTGGTGAAGTAGTATCAGTTGGTCATCAAATGCAACATGTGTTGAAAGGGAACTGGCACAGACAGCAGTATAATGTGTCCTCAGTGTTGTTCACTGGTGGCACTTGTAGGGACACCAATCCATACGTGACATGGTCATACAAGAACCCCCACATTATTCAGCTGTTAACCATACCGGTCTCTTAAGACGCTACGCAAGAGTTCAGGCTACTAACACTCGGAAGCAGTAACAAAAATAATACTGCTAGACAGGTCTCCTCAGAATGAAGAGATGTTTCCACAATCCGCACATATCGTAAAATACTTACAATAGCAACGCTGTTAAGAACTGATAAAATAAAAGAAACCGTGAATCTCTTCCTAAACGGAAAACAAGTGGCTAGCCTCTACATCTGTTTAGAAGAAGCTTGAGGAAGATGTACCGGGCGATAGCAGCGTCTATTGACTCCAATTAAAAAAAAAAAGGAAAGCAAATTCACTAAGTTTTAAATTAGTTAACGTCAGGGTGCCATTTACTGGTTCAGTAGAGGATTTAAACCACTGGCGGCGTTACTAAGAAAAGAAAAGAAATAGGTTAACATTACAGATTGCCAGTAAAGTGAAAATGATAAATTTCAGCCAAAATTCAGTTTTTGCTGTTTTCTTTTCCGCAAAAAAGGTAAATTTTCTATTTGTTCCCCGAAGGCCTTTACCCCTTCAAATCTTTCCAAAACATCCTTAATTCCGTGCAAATGTAAATGCTAAACTCAAATCGATAATTGTTTATTGACGAAACCTACCTTTTTTCACGTTAACGACCAGAAAAATATCAAATTTCTTGACGCTGTTTATGTCACCCTTATAATCACGCTTCAAAAATGTTATTCAGTGCAGAATGACTTTATGCGTATTTTGCCGATTTTTCAGCGTATTTACTTCCTTTTTGCAATTACTACGCGGAAATTGAGTTTCGAAACCAAACAAATCGTGGAGTATTTGCTCAGAGGAAGTAAATAGGCCGAAATAAATATACTACGCATCAAGTCATTCAGCGGTGAATCAGATATGAGAACGGTGGTAAGAGGTGAAATATAGACCGATTTTTTCTGGTCGATAACATGAAAAAGGTAGGTTTCTTCAATAAACAATTATCGATTTGAGTTCAGCATATACATTTGCACGGAATTAAGGTTGTTTTGGAAAGATGTGACAGAGTAAAGACCTTCGGGGAACAAATCAAATATTTACAAAAAAAAATTGACCGAATGATTAGATTTAATTCAAACTAACCTATATATGACAGGCTGGTTAAAGTAGGAAGGAAACATTCAACACAGGGTCGAAATGGCAGATACTTTTCAAAAGAGAAGAAAAATTAATCGCTACTACAAGACACATTTAACAAGATAAACATTCATGTCAGGACAGGCATCATTTAAGTATATTATTAAAAATAGAAAAATAAGAAAGAACCAGAGAAATGGAACTGAAGAAAAAAATGAAAATCACTTCCATTTAAAGAAGGAAAAAAGAATTCTAACGCCAATTCAGATGGGTCTCAGACAAATTGGCACTGTCTTATTTTCAAAAAAGAAAAAAAACGGAGCACAGCACTACTGATTACCAATGAAGATGATCCATTTCAGCCAAAATTTATTTTGTTTTGGCAAAAATCAAATTGAGCGTACTGATTAAATTTCATCTAAACTACTTTATATATGACACGGTGTCTGGATGGACGGGGAGTAGAAATAGACATTTGCATACACCACAGCATGATTAGAGTTGCCAATAGAGAATAGCTGCATAAAACGACAAGAGTCTGGGATAGAAGCAAGAGAGATAACTAGAACAGAGGCGTGTTCACTGATGTTACTGGGGAAACTAGTCGGGAAATCCACTAGTTACGTTAGAGATTGTGTAATTGAGAATTTCAACAATTGGACTTCAGCAAGATCAGTGAGAGAGGCACATTTATAAATCTACCATCCGCCAGCGCATTGAATACTGTTGCCATATCTGGTCGGGTACCCCTGCTATTCTCCTTGGGGTTCTCGACAAGGTACGGCGGAGGGTCTGTAATGTTATCGATACCGACTTAGCAGACCGCCTGGAGTCTCTCTCTCCCCGGCGCGACGTTGCTTCCCTTTGTCTCTTCTATAAATACTTTCACGGCTTCTGCTCCAATGAATTTAGATCACTGGTGCCCCCTAGGTTCGAATTTGCACGAGATACTAGATTAGCAACTAGATCCCACCCCTTTACAGTGAAACCGATAAAATGCAACCGCAACTTGTACTCCAATAGTTTCTTTTCTCGCACTTCCCGACTGTGGAATTCCCTTCCACATGACTGCTTCCCCGACGGCTACAATCTCCTGGAGTTTAAATGTAAGGTCAATAGACACCTAACAAACTAACTCGCTTCCATTCTTTCAAACATTCTTCCCACCCACCCAAATATCTATCACCCACCTTCTGACATTTCCTATATCTAACCTCTTTTTCTATTTACCTTCCCCTATGTAGCCCAAGCGCAATAGTGGCAGTGGAATGCTTTGCTTGGGGTGAAATGATTAAAAAAAAAATCCAGCTACATTGCATAAAGGGCACTGAAGTCATGGAACACGCTGAAGAGAAATGGCCTTGTGTAAATTATCTGAAATACTGTCTAGCATACAATAGTCAGGAAAGGAAGGGGAGCGGTACAGAATATAGCTTATTGAGTTTAGTAGAGAGAGACGTGAACACATATTAACCTGAGCCTCTAGGTTTGTTAGTTTTATTAGATTCGCAGAGATCTTGGATATTATGAAATTTTTCAGAGAGGAACGATTCCACATTGCAAAAGTTGGTACAGGTACACGAACGTTAGAATAAGAGATGTTGAAGTGTTTAGATGTTTGTTTTGGTCCACCCACGTATATTGAACAGGTGAAGAGGCTCATCCCTTGTTCCCTGTTTAGGGTGTGGTTTCCGGATTTCTCTTTTCCAATCTTTTCACTGTTACGTAGCCCCCTGCACATCAGTGGCGTCACCCCCTTGCTCGGGATGACATGATTAAAAAAAAGACTCGTTTAGTTTTATATCTTTGATTGTGGGATGTCATGATTCAGATTTGCTTTGTAAGGAGAGTCTTAGCATAGCAGTAGCCGTAGCAGTCAGTTAGCATATGCAACATGAGGGGGAAAATGAATTGGCGCAGACTGCAACATAATGTGGATTCCGGGTTGCCTACCAGAGACACTTGCAGAAAACACTTATCAACGACATTACAAGAACCCTGATATTACTCAACTATTAATCAAAACAGTCTGTCAAGACGCCTCACGAGATTTCGGGTACCTAACAGTATTTATTCATGTAAAATACACGAATTGTGGCACAAAGCCGAAAAGGGAAGGGGTAGAGGGTGGTCTTCAGTTAACTATCCTATACCTAGCTAAACACTATCGCGACCCATTCACTCATTACAATTTGCTCAATCACCAAAACTACCCATCCATATCCTTCACACACCACAATACCACATATTTACGAGGGGCACCTAAAAAAAGAAGGGAAATAACCCATGCCAATAAAAATGTGTTTATTTCGGGTAACTAACTACCAGTCGGTAGCAACAAGAAGAAAACTGCCAACCAGGTAATTTCAGTATGAAGAAACGTTGCCAATATCCACACACATCACAAAGAACTCGTGAAAGCACCAAATTTAAGACATGAGGGGGGAAAAAAACCAGAACCCCTTACTAAACAGAAAATAGTGGATGACTCTCTATCCCTGCTTAACGAAAGTGAGAAGCGTAAATATATCTACTCTACTAAAATATTAAAAAAAAGTTTTAACTTAGTGTGAACCACGAAAACATAGTATCAACTATAACTGATTCAATAAAACAAAAATAAAACCGGTAAAGTGATTCTTTTAAAAACTAAAACATAAATAAATAAATGAATAAAAAGACTAAAAAATAAGCATCCACAGAGTAAAGTCAATTACTTTGAATCTTCAAAAAAATTAACCGATTTATGACATTACGAAATTTTACATTCAAATAAAATATACGTTATGACTCGTAACGCTCAGAAATAACTGAAAATATTTCCATGCAAATTAGCAATGTAACTTGCAGATATTAAATGAGGAAATTATAGGCACATATTTGTTAAAATAAAGTGAAAAACATGAACAAAATATGTTTGAATAATAAATGTTAGGGAAAACTTCATTTATACTTTAAATTTTTTTTTTAATCATTTCACCCCGAGCAAGGCGGAAACGCCACTGATGTGCAGGGGGTTACATAAATGTAAAAAGATTAATTAGAAAAGAGTGAGGAGTACAAACTAGTTAGAAAGGAGCAATAGAAAGCTGAGAAAGCCGGTGCGATGACAGATACATAGGTGGAGAGAAAGGGAAGGTTATACAGGGGAGGGGAGAGAGCTAGAGGTCACTGGTTAGTAGATGAGTATTAACTTTGCATTTAAATTTCTGGAGGATGTAGCCGTCAGGAAAGCAAGAATACGGGAGTGAGTTCCCCAGGCGGGAAGTGCGAGAGAGGAAGCTGCAGGAGTAGAATTGTCGTCTGCATTTGGCTAACCTGATTGTGAATGGGTGGGACCCAGTTGCCAGTCTAGTTGCACGAGTAAACACCTATTGAGGAGGCATCAGTGACTTGAGCTCATCCGAGCTGAAGCCATGAAAGTATTTATAGAAGAGACAAAGGGAGGCCACATTTCGACGATGGGGAAGTGGCTGCAGTTGAGTCGCCAGATCAGTACCTATCACATTACAGACTCTCCTTTGGAGCTTGTCAAGAACACTGAGGAGAACGGCAGGGGCACCTGACCATAAATGGCAGCAGTACTCCATGCACGGACGGATAGTTGACTTGTATATATGCAGGATGGATTCAGGTGGAAAAAACATCCTGGATCGACATAGTGACACAATCTTCTTCGCAGTCGACATATAGCTGTATAGAAAAATATGGAAAAGAAATCGACGATACTTTGTGAAAGATAAGCAAAACTGACAATATGACTCGTAAATAATTTCTATACAATTTCAAAACTTACATCATCTTTCATAAAAAAAGAAATGTAACGCTAAATACAACATAGATTTATTATTTACACCAATAGATAAATGTGGAATTAATTTTTTCAAATAGTGTGTATTGAATGTTTTTAATATAATATTTCATAACCTTGTGACATAAAACTTATTGATAAAAACAAAAAAAATGATGATGGATACCACAGTCAGTTAAATGCCATACGTGAAACACGCTTGGGCGATCATGTCTCGAAAGAGACATGACTGACTGGGCAGAAGATTTTCTATTCTGCTATTTAAAGTATAAATGAAGGGAGAAGAGACGGGTTGTATTAATAATTGGTAATAAATGGGGGATCAGTTTTCTATTGTTATTAAGTACTAAACTGATCCCCCACTTTATACCGTGAAGATGCTTTACTTATGTTTCCAACTATTATCGTCATTCAGTCCGTTAAGTGCCATACGGGAAACACGCTTGGGCGATCATGTCTCGAAAGAGACATGACTGACTGGGCAGAAGATTTTCTATACAGCTATTTAAAGTATAAATGAAGAGAGAAGAGACGGATTGTATTATTAAATGGTAATAAATGGGAGATCAATTTTCTATTGTTATGAAGTAATAAACTGATCCCCCACTTTATACCCTGAAGATGGTTTACTTATGTTTCCAACTTTTATCTTCATTCAATCCGTTAAGTGCCATACGTGAAACACGCTTATGCGATCATGTCTCGAAAGAGACATGACTGACTGGGCAGAAGATTATCCCGCAGTAGGTTACCATTGCTTTCTGCGTGGATAACACAACTTATCTTAAATATAAAAAATATATATAGTAATAAATTTGATGAAATTGATTAAAATAACAATATTTTTTTTAATCGTTTCACCCCAAGCAAGGCATTACACTGCCACTATAGCGCAGGGGGTTATATAGGGAAAGGTGCTAAGAATGCGATTAGATATAGGAAATGTCAGAAGGAGGGTGATAGACGAGTAAGGAGGTACATAGGAAAAGTGTTTGAGAGAAAGGATGCGAGTTAGTGTGTTAGGAGGTGTCTATTGACCTTACATTTAAACTCCTGGAGGTTGTAGCTGTCGGGGAAGCAAGTATACGGAAGGGAATTCCACAGGCGTGAAGTGCGGGAAAAGAAGCAGTTGGAATAGAAATCTCGGTTACATTTTATCGGTTTCACTGTAAAATGGTGGGACCTAGTAGCTAATCTAGTATCTCGTGCAAATTTATACCTAGGGGGCACCAGTGATCTATGTTCATCGGAGCAGAAGCGGTGAAAGTATTTATAGAAAAGGCACAGGGAAGCCAAGTCACGCTGGTGAGAGAGTGACTTCAGGCGGTCAGCCAAGTCGGTACCGATCACAGATCACAGATTCTCCGTTATAATAAATATAAAAAATATAACAGTAAGTGAATAATTAAAAAAATCAAGGCTTCACTTTTAAAATACATCTCTATATTATTCAGTTATAATTCATTGACCCAGTCAAAAATAATTAACTTAATACCTCTCTAAATCATCTTAGAAGAAATATCGTAGAAATATAAAAGTTAACATAGTGTTCCACTCGCAGTAATCAAGTATCCAGTAGATAGCGATTGACATTCCATTTAAACCTTTTTTAGGTTAAAGTTAGCTTGAAAGCATTACAGCCGGAAGAGAGTTGCTAGAAAAGAAACTGTGAACATAAAACCTACGGCTACATTAACCAAGCCAATTGGAATTTTATTATATCTAGCGTTTATCGTGAAGAAGATCTCATCAGAAAAACTTTCATGAAAATATTTTCAAAAAAAAAAAACACAGGGGCAACCTTATGGCTGTTGGAAAGTGAGTGAAACCGAGACACAAGATCAGGACAAATAATATTGCCCCTTACTCTTTAGAGGATATCAACAATATCAAGGCAAATAGCAGATGCACTGGATTATATGTAATAGCAATTTTCCATGATATGCACGAATAGTAGACTTATAGATATGTAAGATAGATTCTAGAAAGAATATTTGGTCTAGCACGACAAAGTGAGCAAACTTCCTTAGCAGCTGATCTTACAGTGGAGAAAATGTTTTTTCTGAACTTATAGATGTAGTCTCAATATTTCTTTCTATATGTGCATGATTAAATAACACGTTTTATTATTTTAGATTTTAGGTTTACGACAGCTGAAATAAATTCAGCATTTATAACAATATAATTATGTGCTTATTTCTTTTCTGTATATTTCATATTGCCCTGGATAATATACATTGAGCTCTCTATTTTTATCGATTTAATATTATCATTAATTAGGTAATATCATTAATTATTTAATATTATCATTAATTAGGTAATATCATTAATTATTTAATATTATCATTAATTAGATAATTATATATATATATATGTGTGTGTGTAGAACAAACAAATTGGTTAACAGACCACTGTTCGTAGAAAATTGTTTTTGAAGTGCTTGATACTCAATAGACCAATACCAACACTTGCAAGTGTCGAAAACCGAATAACTGCCCCTTACAAAAGAAATATCTAATTGACTCCATAGTCAAACTATTCATTATTTCTACCACAGAAAATCCAACAGTGAAACATTTTCATATCGGTTGTAACAAGAACCAATTTAAAATTCGCTGGTATCAGCACATTTTATCTTTTAATAGTACGGATTATCGTAATAACACATCACTTTCCACATAATATTGACAATTTAAAATATCAATATCACTTTCCACATAATATTGACGATTTAAAATATCAATATCACTTTCCACATAATATTGACAATTTAAAATATCAATAAATCCGTAAAATGGAAAATATAAAAAAAATTGACTGGAACCTGTAAATTTTTACATGGGCCATGTTTTTCTATGATTAAAAGAAAAATGTCAAATTATTAAATGTCTTAAATTAAACCTAATAAACAAATATAACGAAGTAATTTCCCTCTGCTATCATCGACTTATAAATATATACCCTAAAATTTAGTTAATGTATTTTCTGTTATAATATAACTATCCCATAACGTAAAGTTTACCGCCTCGCATTAACAAATTTATTTACTCATCTTCTGATAAGTGTTCCAATCAACTGATATATTACTTACAAAGTCAACTAAATATGTTTGACATATTATATTTCAATAAATTTCATTTCCTATAAAATTTCACCCTTTTAAATGATAAAAACATGAATAAATACATGTGTAAATGTTCCACGAACACATTCGTCACCATTGCCGATATGTCATAATAAAATTTTATGCATTTAAATGTTACCTAATTGACATCATAAAAATGCTTTTCACGACATCTTATTCTCTACCCCGCTCACCACATCCTCTTAACTTATTCTCATACCCATCATAGCCTTATTTTCTATTTTGGTTAACCTAGTCCAACATTTTGAATTTCAAACCCTCTTACTAGACGGATAAGTAAACAACTGTATTGTTTTTAAATGTTAAATTTCTTTATATGACGATTCTTAACAGAAAACAATATTTCACTGCCTGATGATGTAGTAACGAAACGAAACAGCGCTTGTTTTTCTGTCCACTATATTTTATTATAAACATTTAGCATAAATATATTACTATATATATATATATATATATATATATATATATTGATTGGAACACTTGTCGGATGATGGGTAAATAAATATATTAATGCAAAGGGGTAGGCTTTACATTATGGAATATATTATAACAGAAAATAAATTAACTAAATTTTAAGGTATATATAATCGCCATAATATAGAATCGCCGATTGACACCAATTCGGTCGGGTGTCCATCCTGGGTAAAAAGCAATCAGCTGTCTAACCGTACTGATGAGCTGTGATATAGCGAAACAGATCTGTCTGCGGAGGACTATATATATAACTTAAATGATGGATCCTACCAACCATTTCTCAAAGAAAATAGTTCCCCTACTTATATTAATATTTCATCCAACCACCCCAAAAATATTATAAAACAGATACCCAATATAGTGAATAATAGAATCAACCAATTATCATCCAACATTAAAACTTTCAACGCAAGTAAAAATATTTACAATAAGGCACTTCAAAAAAGCGGATATGAGAACAAGTTAACATGTAATAAAACCTACAACAGACTCCGAATCATCCAAAAATAAAAATAAAGGAAACTGTAGACAAAGAAAGATAATTTGGTTTAACCCCCCTTATTGTAAACTAACTAACATTAATATTGGTAAATATTTTCTCAAGTTAATAGACAAACATTTTAATAACAGTAACCCTCTATGGAAGATTTTTAATAGGTACACCCTTAAAATTAGTTATTCTTGCACCCCTAATATGGACAGCCTTATTAGTTCCCACAATAGGAGTATTCTGGTGAACTTGTGCAATATTGAATCTAGGTCCGGAATTCTAAACGAATGCAACTGTAATTCTGTGGACGCCTGCCCGGTGGAAGGAAAATGCAAATCCACCCAGGTGATTTATGAAGCCCGCATTTCTCCATCTAACAAAAAAAAAAAAACGACTTTCGGACCTATATCGGTATGTCCGCCGGTTCTTTCAAACAAAGACTGTATAACCATAGGTATTCCTTTTCGAACCCTTGTCAGAGGTACCAGACAGTCCTTTCGCGGGCATTCTGGAAAATGAAAGAAGGGCTGAATCCTGAAATTAGCTGGAAACTGATAGGTTAGCCCGTAATTCCGAGGAATTTTTGTGATAACTGCTGTCTATGTTTACTAGAAAAAATTTCAATATTAAAATACCCCCACCAACACCGGCTACTGAATCTTAGGAGGGAATTCATCAGTAAGTGCCGCCACAAAGCAAATTATTCGAATACTTAAACTTAGAATTTAAATCCCCATTGACTAGATGTTAGAATATAAATTAAAAGGATTCAATTTAAGTTTTAATCTTAATTTTACCCTAACGTTAACCTTAAAAAGTATTTTAACCCCCTACCTTCCTATCCCAAGCTCCTTTAATTGCCTATCTTTAGAAAATATGGATTCTTTTACTAAACCCCTTTTTTCCTTGGTTAACACATATATGTATATATTTTTTTTCTCTAATATTTTTTCTCTAATATTTTTTCTCTAATAATTTTTAAACTGATAACTTCCTGTAATTGGCATTTAACTCGCTTCTACCTAAAAGGTTTAATCAAATAATCTTAAATAAAAAATTTTAAAATCTTATATTAAAACCCATTCCTTCTCGCCTAAATACACCTCTTCAAACAACCCAAAATCTTAACTTTAAAAAGTAATTTAACTCATTTAATTGTCTATCTTTATAAAATATGAACTCCTATTCCCCCCTTCCTAAATATACCATTTCAACACCCTTTAACCCCGCGACTACCAGCTCTGTTCTTTTCCACTTTGTGATCGTTGTTAACCAAAACCCCTTCACACTCTAACTCAGGGCCTTCGCCATTTGGAAGAACAATGTCGCTGACGTGACGTAGAGTCTCTATTAGAGATCCTATGTCGAAATGTACATCCGACACCTTTGAATTTTGAAGATTTTCTCTAATTTATATTGGTTCTGTATTCTTAATACATTGAGCCCTCTGCCTGCATCACTTTTTAATGTTAAAATTTTTTAATATTGATTAGAATCAGGTTCTTGGAATTTACCTTCCTACTCTTTCACTTCGGATTAAAGAAAAACAAAAAATATATATACATACAGAGAGAGAGAGAGAGAGAGAGAGAAAGAGAGAGAGAGAAAGAGAGAGAGAATTAGGAGAATTAAAATAAATTAAACGAATTTAAAAATCTATTAGTGATAACGTATTTCGTAAATATTTAAAAATATCCAACTCCTCAGACCAAAATTTATAAAAAAAATGAATGGTTTACATTTATCCAGACGAAAGGAATCGTGGGGTGCAGTGGAAGAAAGAAAAATTTTATCAATGGGGAAGGGGTTAGATAGGGGTTAATCTTTAAGCGAAGATATCAGGCCTAGAATGCCACATTTCTATCCAAGGAGAAAAGTTGACCTTGTTTATCTAACCCCCTCTTCCATTGATAAAATGTTTTCCTTCTTCCCGGGTCCCCCCGCGATTTCTTTCGACTGTATAAATCTAACCCATTCATTTTTGGGACAAATTTTGCTCTGACATGGTGGGTAATTATAGTATATCTACGAAAGAAAATTTCACAAATGGATTTGTAAATTCGTCAAGTTTATTTTCATTAAAATACTCTGTTAAACTCTAACATTGATTTCTCATCGGATTGCGATACCTTGTTGAACTAATCTTGCAAATTACCAAGGATGCTACTATATATATATATATTATGGACTGTCCCGTCGATTTCGACGTATGAGTGTCTAACTCAGACTACGACACAAAGAATTGTTTTGAGTGGTGAAGAATTGTGTAGCACCATCGACAATTTTTGGAACTACTAGTAACAAACAATGGGTGCAAAAGTTCGATATAGATCGCACGAACAGCAGACCTCAGTTAGTTAACCCATAACTGGAGGGAAGGGACGGATTAATACCTTTCCCAATGGTACCAGTGCGTAAGTGAATGCAGAGTGATCAACTGGAATTGGAAGTCGGCTCACCGATTTCCCAAGCTGTCACCCCATCTAAGTACTAACCAGGCTCAACTTCGGTGATCGAGCGTGAACCGGTTTATTCAACGTGATATGACCGTAATACATATATATATATATATATATATATATATATATATATATAAACTATAGTAATAACAATACCAATAGTCACAGAACTAACTCTGCCGAAACTAGTAATAATGAAGCTATATTTTAAATCGTCTTGTACAACCCACCGAGAACGAACTCGGAGGGAAAAGAAGGGGAAGTAAAAAAAAGAAACAAACGAAGTACATGAACAAAACGTCAAGCACACTAAAGAAAGGAAAAAAAATCCCAAGACGAAACCCTAACCCTAACACTAAAGCGCTCAATACGAAAGTAGAGCAAACAAAAACAGAAAATCTAAGCAAGAGCGAACAACCTACCACAGTTTCGCCCTACGGCTCGTCAGGGAAATAGATCCAATTTCCCTGACGAGCCGTAGGGCGAAACTGTGGTAAGTTGTTGGCTCTTGCTTAGATTTATATATATATATATATATATATATATATATATATGTGTGTGTGTGTGTGTGTGTGTGTGTGTGTGTGTGTGTGTGTACGTGTACTTTTATATGAATTTAAATTTTTGCAAAGCACAAAAAGGGAGTATCGGTTTTTCTTTGGTGTCTGCTGGCCTCCCTGAAACTTCTCATTAGAAAAAAAATGGAAAATACATGATATCACATAAAAATACGAACAAAAGAGAAAACGGAGAAAAAAAACGTGGAAGAAAAGAGCTAGACTCTGAGGAATATAGAAATGAAGACATAATAAAACATTACTTTAATATTTGTAGACATTTACTCCTTTCAAAGTTCAATTATATGATAAAATATGTGCTTGAAATAAAAGTGCATCAGATTTGTGAAGTAGGGAGATAAAAATTGAATGATCACAGAAAAAGCCAATCACGAGGATTGGTCGGATAAATTACCTGAAGTCATCGCAAGATTTTATTTGATATTTTTCTTCTCCATGAAGCCTCAACATGACAACACATGATTCCTCATATTACTTGCCACACCTTCTCTCTTATATTCGTTGATGCACTTACTGAACTCTAGTTAAAATTAGAAAAAAAAACAAACAAAAAAAACATTGAAATAAATTAAAAAAAAATAAAAACGAAAAGTATTTACGCCAGACGAGAGGATGTTCATCAAGAAAAAAAAGTAGGATTTTTACTGCTGCTGAAAGCGAATTCGCTTCTTGTTTTTTGAAATCGTTTTAGCATAACATCAAAAATACATCACTAATGATAAAATGAAAAACAAACAGAAAACTAAAAAATAAATCAAAACGATTTTACAAAAACTGTACAATAATTTGCAAGTCTAAAGAGAAATAAAACTACAATGTAACCCTGATATAAGAGAGTTGTTGGGACCGGATAAAGTTCTCTTTTATCCGGGTTTGATCTATTTTATATACATTACCACAGGCTCTAATTTAGGACCAGAGAAAATCTCTCTTATATCAAGGGTTATACTGTATTTCTCTTATGAATATTTTTATATATATATTGTTATCGCTTTTTAATATCATGTTCCAGCTGGTAGGCTCTTTTGTTAGATTTAAGTTTATAGCTAATACATTAGTTTATTTAAAAAAAAAACAATTCAATAAATTTACTAAACCAAAACGGATTACTGAGTTTTAATAAAACTAAAAAAAACATTATTATGGAGAGAGATTAATAACAGACATGAAATTAAGTAGACAGAAGATACCGATAGTCATTGCATTTAATTTTTTAAGATCAAATTTGATTCGGAAGCAAGAAGCCGGAATAGAGATCTACAAGTTTGATAGAATAAATTATAAGCGTAGAACTTATGGATTATCTCGCTATTTTGATAATGAAATGATGATTCCTTCGGCCAATAATACTTAAATTTATAAAATCAAGGAACCAGATAAGATAGTACGTCAGAACAATGACCATAAAAGAAAAATTAGGTCAGGGCGACAAATAACTGAAGTTGACACGTCAGAACTAATAACATTTTAGATACTTCTTTGGATTTTCTCAACAATCCTCTAAATTAGAAATTTTAGGAGGATTTGAAATATTAAGTACTTAATATTTTAAATCCTCCTACAATTTCTAATCTGTATATCGTTGCTTGAACCAGCTTCTAACGCTTCAGTGTGAGCGGCTTGGTGATAGTTGTCGTGGCTCTGGGTATAAGGAGCTCAGCAGAGTTCCACCAAAAATTTAATTCGTTACCTCTTTGTCACCGGGGCCTGTGGTACAGTTGGTATGACATTTGCTTAATAACTCAACTGTCTGTGTTTCAATTCCTGGTAGTGGATGCGCACTGCTGATGAGTCCCAAATATAGGACGAAACGGCCATCCAGTGCTTTCTGCATTTTGTTGAGGTTGAATAAAACTAGATGAATTACTTACTTAAAATCTTCTAAATATATAGGAAGAACACCGGACTAAATATGACAGCAATATTTAAAGTATGGACGGATAGTAGATTTATAAACATGTAAAATTGGTTCTAACGATAAGATTGTCTTGCACGGTACAGTGAGCTAAATTTCCTAGCAGCAGGGTAAGCAGTTGGTTTATTATAACCATTCCACAAGCTCTCATCCCAAAACCTTAGCTTGGAAAGCCATAATGAGACACTTCCCTTGTAGTTATCATCTGCCATACCCATGAAGTTCAAAATTATTTTTTTTGACGTTTAAAAGCGGCAGTTATGTTTACTTACACATCATAGCTCATTTGGAGCATTTAGTCAAACTTAATGATCTACTGCCCGATATACGTGTTAATTAGCAAGACTTGTATAAATAAAACCATTATTATCTATAAAAAAATCAATCTACAAAAAAAGTTTTTTATGGGTTTACATTGTCTGCAAATATTGTTGATAAGATGTAGAAAACGAATAAAAATCCATATATAATATATATGAGCAGTGAGCAGCGCTCCAATTTCACTTTCGTGTAAATACTCTTGGGAAATATATGAATCTAACACTTCTTCTCTGCTTTGTATTAATTAATAGAACTTGTATCAATAAAAATCATTTTATTTCCAAACAATTTTACGATATTTAAATATTTTCTAGGTTTGAATAGCCTCCCAATGTTTAATAATCCAGGAAAAAAAGAATAAAACAAATTCTTCTTACATTTTAGGAAATGGTTTGTTTGTTGGTGTAATTGAATTTCTGATATATTATATTTTAATTACTTGGAGGAAATTTCTCCCATAATCAATACTTTGATGGGTGTAATTCATTGTTTTCATAGCAGAAAAAAAAAAGCATCATGAATTTTTATAAAATAGACATTTAATAAACTAGCCTGGTATGCTATTTGGTCAAAATAAATGAGTACTTCATACTTATTTAATTTTCAAGCGCAATTAGTTATTATTTTGATACACCAAAAATTTTTATTAAATAGATAAGCCAGGTTTAGCAATATGAGAAAATAAATAGCAGAATATATCACATGATCATATGACAATATGATTTCCTATTAACAAGGAAAGAGGGCTTGGGAAGATTTATGAAGAACACAGAAAAACACTCTTTTACAAACTTAGTGATGTTGAGTATATATGGTGGAACAGGACTTAAGAGAAATTAAAAAATACAAAGTTTATTAAGGGCTACCAAGTTTTAAAATTTGTGGATGGCTATGATAGCCTACGTCTTGAGTAGAAACGAAACGTAACGAATGAGAAGGTGTTTTAGAAGAGTTAATTTAAGTTCATAATCGCTATGAAAGGTTTATGTGTTACAAATATACATTTTTAGGAGGAAGAGAGCGAAAGGATTATTTTCTGATAGAATATAACTTAAGACTAATTTTATAAAACACCGTCAAGTTTTGAGAGGGTACAACATGCAGTAAATCTGGTTAACACATTTGACACTCACCTAATATGTACAGAATTGTTCTAAATGCTTACTGATATCGATTAGAAATCTTATTAGAAAGTGCAAAAATTATCACCTAGAAATTTTGGAACCGAGTATCGTAGCTATTTCAAGAAAGATAAAGCGTTGGGTGAAAAAAAAAGACGAAGAGAAGAAGCTTAATATGTTCGATAACTTTACGAAAGCGACACACAGCAGCTATGTATGTTCATACGCCTCTATAAAAATTCCCTAATGATCAAATTAGAGCATACCTCAGAACCAGGCACCTGCTTTTGATGAGCGACCATCTGCTATACACAGGAATCCTTATGTTGTCTTTTCTTTCTCTTCTTTAAACACACATGCACACACCTTGAATTGCGGCGTAGAAGTCGATGTTACAAAACTAAAACAAATCATATCAAAATTAATGGTCGACATATATAGCAGGTACATATATTTTATCCAGTTGAATACAAGTCGCACAACATTACTAACAATGTATGTACCACATTACATACCTCCAACAGGCTACCACGTATATATCCCAATAAAATATGAGTTTGATGATCATATTTTTATATTAAAACAGAAATTAATCTAAAATAGTAACAAAATCCGGTATTATATTAAGACTGCATCAAATATAGCATCCAACTAAAGAATAAGTGGTGCTCTTTTTTTTATAATAACATACAATACGTAGGGTGAGTGTCTCCATATACGTGTAAGTGACCTGACCTTAAGTAATATTGGCACAGGTTATCGTATAATGTAGCTTAAATTCATCTACTATTACGCTTATGTTTGGGGCTACTAGTGGCCTCCCTCTACGATATATATAAACCGAATTCAGAATTGTAAGCGAGAAAATATTGAGGATAATAATTACAAACACGATGAAACAACATTCAAAAATCTAATAGGTAGAAATATTAAACTAAACAATAATAATAAAGAAATTTAGCTGATTATATATTATATAAATTAAAACGTTTTACTACAGAAAACCAATGTAGTGTATCAATTTACATGCCCGTTCAGAGACTGCATCTCTGATACTAATAACAAATCTACTAAATATAGTAGTTTTACAACAAGCACACTACACTATACATTTACCTGCCATAATTCTGATCATATTTCAATTTAACAACCTTTCTCAAAATAACATATCCGTGTATGTAATATTAGACAGATTTTAGTAGAT
>JBBBDQ010000564.1:0-185000 GCA_037127315.1 Ascarosepion bandense | reverse complement strand
TTTTGGTCTCAATATGTTTTGATTATTATGGTAATTCTACTTCGTTTAAGCTTCATTATTCTAGTATATTTTTCTATAAATTTTCCTTAACCAGTTCTGTTTGATATGAATTTTTTATGATATTTTTCATTTTTTCTCCTTGATTCGTCTCGATCCGTTGTCATGTCTGTCCGTTCTTCATTTTCTTTTTTCTTCTTTTTTTTTTTTAAATTAGTGAGTGTTTTATAAAAAAGTTTACTTTTTTGTATAAGGATAGAATCAGTGTAGTATCAATATATTTTCATATGATTTCCCTCCTGCTAGTCACCTTTTCGAAACTCAATGGAATTAAAACAGTGATGGAGTTTGCGTTTTAACAGTGACTGTTATTATTCATCTAAAATTTCGCTAGACTCACTCAACCAATGTTAGACGATTTCTGCATAGGTATTTTAAGATGCTCATAGGAAATCGAGCAAGAATTCATCTCAAGTCGCTAGATCTACATATATAAGAAAGTGGACTACCTAAGCTATTATCAAACAGCTAATCGTCGTGTACAACATTCAGCTGTAAATACATATACAGTAGCGGCCATAATATAAAGAACGGAAACAACAAAGACGTAAATATGTATATTTCTTAAAAAGTAATGCATGATTAGAAATGAAATTTTTACAGAATAAAGATTAAGGTGTAATGCATAAACATTATACAAAGTTACAAAAATTTACTTAACAGTTTTTTCTTTAAATAAAGATTAAATGGAAAAAAGAAAGTAAGCTACAGGACGAAAGTTAAGGAACTATCTTTTTAATACTTGATTGTGAACAAAATATCAACAAAATTTAATATTTGGTAAACATCCCCTTTAATTTCAATGATTTCTCTGCATCGTCAACCACATTATCTAATTAATTTCTTGCAAAATGACTTGCAAAAATCAGCAGTATTTTTCTCTCATTCGTCTTTCAGTAACTCCCGTAGGTGATCCTAGTTTTTCGGGTTTCTTTTCTGAGCCCTTTCTCAAATTATCTTCCAAATATTTTCTATTGGATTCAAGTCGGGGTTCTGGGCTGGCCACTTCATTAGGGCGATTCTTTCTTCTTCAGAT
Organism: Ascarosepion bandense; assembly: GCA_037127315.1. Taxonomy (NCBI): domain Eukaryota; kingdom Metazoa; phylum Mollusca; class Cephalopoda; order Sepiida; family Sepiidae; genus Ascarosepion; species Ascarosepion bandense. Next base: position 183,907 of record JBBBDQ010000564.1, on the reverse strand, counting down.
AAAGCCATGGCCTTTTGAGCCTTGTGGCAAGATGCATTGTCCTGTATGAAATTAGAAGATTCCTAAAGATTATGGTGTAATCTTGGTACCACATGCTGATGAAGAAGCTTTTGAAAATCTCAGCATTGATATCGTCATGTACGCGGATGATAGGGCCAACTCCTGCAGATGAAATCATTCCCCGCGCCATCACACTGCTGCCACAAAACTTAACAGTTTTCTTGGCAAATTCAGAAGACAGTCTTTCACCTGTTCTACGGCGTACGTAAGTTTTGCCCTCAGAACCAAATATAGTAGACTTGGACTTGTCACTGAAATGAAATGTCTTCCATTTTGTGTCAGTCCAAACATGTTCTCTCGAATACTCCAGGCGTGCCCTTTGGTTTCACTTTGAAAGGAAAGACTTTAAAACTGGAATACAGTCATGCAATCCTGCAGTTTTTAACCTGCGAGCAACCGTTTTCCTTGAGATCTTCTAATTTGTCTCTTCATTAAATTTACGAGCAATTGATGTAGCAGTTTCAAAACGGTTTTGTTAGGTATTCTTGCAATTCTTCGATCTTCTCTTTGCAATGTTTTTGGTGGTCTGCCGGTTTTTGGTTTTGCATGTAACCTTTTATCGGTTTTATACCTGGTAATTACACGATGAACGACACGTTTAGACCAGTGAACAATATCGGAAGTTTCGGAAATTGCCTTTTTCTTTTGATAGTTAACGATAATGAGTTTTTTTTTCTTCAAAAGTTCGCGTTTTGCGTGTGGAATTTGCCATATTACTTAAAAATAAAGTCTTAATGATAAGTGAAAATTTACTTATTGTTGAAAAGCTCTCTCAAGTTTTTTAAAAATGTAAATTAAAAAGTTTATGTAACTTATTAACATCTTTCCTTAACTTATGTCCAGTAGCTTATTTCCTTTGTTCATTTTTAACTTTATTTAAAAATAATATGTAAATTTTTGTAACTTTGTATAATATTTATGCATTACAACCTAATCTTTATTCGGCAAAAATTTCATTGCTAATCATGGCTTACTTTTTAAGTAATACGCATATTCATGACGTTGTTGTTTCCGTACCTTATATTAAGACGGCTCCTGTATATTTTCCAAAAATATAGTTTCAAGCCTATTTTCAAATACACTGATTATTCCGATCCGGTACATCTCTGTGAGAGGTAAAGTGCCACAACCACAATACTCTAGTTGCTACTTTCGTCGACTGTTTCGTTTTCAATTGTCCTTCTCCAAGTCTGTTTTCCGACCAGTGTGCCATGCTATTTAACAAATACTTAAAAGGGGAGAAGTGTTGTACTCATTGCTTAATGATATATACGTGAACAGGCAACCCGGCAGAAATTTTAACCCAATTCGCAAGATCATCCACAAGAATCACTTCTTCCGTCTATACTGAAGTGACACGTCTGATCACATTAGGTGCCTTCTTGTTTCTGTTTGTAATGAATGTTAGCGTGTTCTAAATGATGCTAAGTTGTTGTTTGCTGATAGAGTGATGCAATGTATAGCATTTGACATGTTTTGTTGTAAATATTACTGGAGTAACCACACGAAATTTCCCACCTAAACTAGTCCGTCTCTGTATTTCCAGTTATTAAGAATTCTGGGCAGCCATCTGACTTCAATAACTATCGCCTTATTTGCCACCCAACTGAGTAACATATATATATATATTGAGCACTCTGGAAAAATAGTAGATTTTGATAAACAGTAGCTACTCTGGCATGTATGCATCGCTCATTCAGTGAAATGAATTAGAGCGGTCTAGCTATTGAGCGCGTATAATGATATGCGCTAAAAATCTGCCTACTTTAACCGTACGCCCATAGCCCAGGGGTAGAGTCGCCGACTGACGCCATTTCGGTCGGGTTTCAATCCTGGGTAAAAAAACCAATCGGAGTCTAACCGTACTGATGAGCTGTAATACGGCGAAACAGATCTGTCTGTAGATGACAATATATATATATATATATATATATTCTATTTGTAAACGAGATATTACCCCTAATAACTCGTTTATAAATAAAAAAAATATTCAAAGTTTCTTCAATATAATTGTATTGAACACTTTTTAATACAAATGTGCACTGGTCTAACCTTATTATGACCAGACACTAAGTAATTAAACAATATATATGTAGTACTGTGAAAAAGTATTAGGACAAGAATTATTTTATCTTTTATGATGTATATTGACAGAAAATAAACAATTAATATCTTTCCCAAGTGTATTTGCGCGTAAGATATATATATATATATATATATATATATATATATATGTGTGTGTGTGTGTGTGTGTGTGTGTGTGTATATATATATATATGTGTATGTGTGTGTTGTGCTGTTGTTATGTGTATGTGTTTGTGTGTGTGTGTGTTGTTTTGTGTTGCGTGTGTGTGTGTGTTTGCGTTTGTGTATATAAACTATATTCAAAAACAGTCAACAATTTAATGTTAACATTTATTGCAAAACTAACAAACAATATTGGTAAAAAAAATTGTCTTTTAATTCACTTATCAAATTTCGCTTATAACAATTCAAAAGAGATAATTTGTATATTCAATCACTTTATTAATGTGCCGGTTGACTTGATATATTAAAAACAAAACTAAATTGCATATTGACAACTAAAAAAAAACAGAAAATAAATCTTGAAAATACGTAGCAATATAACAAAAATACAATGACATATTAACTATAAAAACTTCTACGCCGCGTAACCGTAGCCTAAAAATAAAAATCAAGCGACACAACACCAACAAATGTTCAAATAATGTATGAGAAAATACTAGAAATAATATAAAACAGATACGAAATGAGATAATTAATATATATATATATATATATATATATATATATATATATATATATATATATTATAGCATATAATATATATATTAGTATTAGTATTATAACATATGTGTAAATTCATGACATCTTATATTGATGAACCTTCCCAAAATTAAAAACAATATACATAAAACTTACACAACTATTTGAAAATCAAAAAAAGCCGAATACTCTCAAATGATATTGGAATAACTGTTAACGTTTTCCTCGAAACTAGAAGGATTGTTCAAATCGGGGTAAATTTAAATAACATATACTGTGACCTACAAAATATTATTTTGGTGAATCAAATATGGGTTTACATTAACGAAATATTATTCCGATCAACAACAGGAATGCAGACAGTGGCAAACAAAATTGTATTTACATTAAATAATATAATTGTATTTTAGGTAAGCCGACAGAAATGATTCGACGTCGGAGACAATGAAAAAGAAAAGTTTGGTTTGAGTCAGAACTGCTCTTCTCCAATCAAAAGATATAAAAATAATTTTGAAGAATGTGATGACGTCAAAGGCAGCTAGCTTAATGGCAATAATAATGGAAAAATCTAAACTAATTTATAAATGGAACTTTGTCTGTGTGTGTAAGTGTGTGTGTCTGTGTCCGTTACCTATAGACTCCGAAACGGCTGAACCGATTTTCTTGAAAATTTACACAGTTGTACTATAAGCGTCTGCCAGTGTTCTTAGCTCGGTTTTGTGTCGAGGTACCCCCGACAAATATCGATAATCGATAATCGAAAAAATAGGGTTATAGAAAGAGTGGTCCGATTTTAATCAAATTTGATACACTCATAGACAAAAACATAAGAAATGATATTCAGAAGTTTCAGGGTTGCAGTTTTTACAATAGTGCAGAAGTTCGAAAATATATATATATATATATAAGGCAAGATGTTTGTGTGTGTGTGTGTGTGTGTTTATCTGCCTGTACATCTGTATTTTTGAGCCCTTTTATTTTAGTTTTTGCTTCGCGTTTGGCTCTAAGTAGGTATAATTGTAGTTCGTAGTCTCAGCCAAAGAAGACAACTCCAGCCGTCGAATGTGCGTGCTTCTCTACAAACAATAGTCAATGAACATAGTAAAATATAATACTAAATTTATATCTATGCGTTGTTCTGTGTTGTCATTTATCCGTCAAGACTGCTGTTGTTCTAGGAGCAGCAATGCTTTACTATTTACGAAGTTGTATATAAGAAATAAAAAGCTTTAAAAACGATATTTTTGGCCTTCAAGTAAAAAGATAGCCACACACACACACACACACACACACACACACTCACACACATATATGCACAACACACATACACACACACTTATATATATATATATATATATATATATATATATATATATATATATATATCCCAAAAAGATAAGCAAATAGGTAAATCCAAAAACCTGATCCTGTTAATATTAATTTATTAATGTTAAAATTGATCAAGATGAATGGTTTGATGCAAATAGAATTATCTATTTACAAGACAACATATATGTAAAGTAATTTAAAACTTTTGAAATTTAATTTCGTTTGATGGCTATTTTCGGTAAGAAAATTATCATTTTGCAACATGTTGGAATTAATAAAGTTTTTGTTTTGCACCCTTGCTGATGACGCGAGAATTTTCTTGCCGAAATGGGCATCCAACGAAATTAAATTTCGAAATTGTTGAATTACTTTATTTTATATATATATATATATATATATATACAGTGACACGCATAAATATTGCATACGTTATTTTCTATTATGACTCTGATATTTGGTAAGTAATGTCTCGTAAAGTTGTTTTAGTTGTCTGTGAAAGGAAAATTAAAAACTCATCGTTGAATCCATATTTTTTTTATCAAAGCTTAAAATGACCCTATGCAAAAGTACTGGATATATCAATTTAATATTTTGTTGCGTAGCCTTTGTTTTGTTTCACTGCTTCCAGTCGCTTTCTATAGTTAGCCAAAAGTTTTCCACACTGATCCACCGATACTTTACCCCTTTCCTTCTTGGTTAATTCTTCTAATTGCTTGATATTTTGTGGATTCCGCTTATGATCTGTAACCTTCAAAGTATTTCAAAAATTCTCAATTGGATTCACATCAGGAGACTGACTTGGCCAATTGAGAGTACTAATACCATTTTTTCAAACCATTCCTTTGTAAGTTTTGCAGTATGTTTGGGATCATTGTCGTCTTGAAGCCCGAAATTCCGACCATGTCCTAAAGAAGTTGCATATTTCTGAAGTTTCTTCTCTAGAATCTCCTTGTACATACTACCATGCATACTACCATGGATAATTTTTAGCTCACCAGTGACCTTGGATTAAAAGCATCTCCATATCATAATGGAACCACCCTTGAACTTAACTGTGGGGGGATGTTATTGTGTTATTGTGCTTGTTGAAGGCAGTGCCATTTTTTCGACAAACACTTGACGCTGTGTTCCTTCCGAATAGTTCCACTTTCGTTGCATCCAACCACATTACCTTTTCCCCAAACTGCATACCTTTCTTTTCATAGGTTTCATCAAATTTTAATCGGTTATCGACATGTTTGGTCTTCAGTAAAGGCACTTTTCTTGGTGAACTTGAATGAAAGCCTCTACGATATAGAGCTCTACTAATAATATCCTTACTTTCATTAATTCCAGCACCCTCAAAATCAGTTTTAATTTCAGAAGAAGTAATGAAGTGATTTTTTTGGCACATTTCTGCTAATCTTCCTTGAAGTCCTTCATTTATTTTTGTCGGTCTTCCATTTCTTGGAAGGTTTGCTGTACTGTCGCCATATTTCTTATACTTTCGAATGATATTTCCTACTGTACTTAGTGCTAGATTTATTTCTTTGCTAATGTTTCGGTAACATGTTCCTCCTTTCTGACGTTCAATTATTCTATATTGCATATCTCTGGATAATTCTTTAATTTTTGCCATTTTTAATTCTTGAATTGCAGAATGCACATCAAAGTGTCAGATGATTAGTATCTTGTAAGCAATTGTGTGCCTCTCTGATTTGTCAGCAATAACATTCCAATACTATCGAAAATCTGAATATTTAAAGTCTTTTAAAATACAAAGTTTCGATTGAAAATTTAAAAAAATGTCATGTATGCAATACTTTTGCATACAGTAATTTTGAACTTTGATAGAAAAAATGGATCAACCATTTGAATGAAATACTAATATTCACCCAATATAATACTCAACAGTCACTACAGGTAGAAAGTGTTACTGCTGGAACGAGCATAAATAATGTCGAGGAGTGAAGTTAGTGTAATTATATAAACTTCACTTGCAGGAAAAATAATTGCTAAATCTAGATTTGAAAAGCTGAAGATTGCATTAATGGGCAAAATGTCCTGCTGTGTGCCTGTTCCAGAAAGTCTTTAGGTAAGAGATGCTAGAGTGTAACTTACTAAATACGAAGAGAATGGGACTTATTCACTCTGGTGGATGTCATATGTTTTGTCATTTGTAAATATCAGGGCTGGTTGAGTTGAGGAATGCAGTGCATCAGAACACATACCATGGAACCAGTAATAAAGCAGCGAGCAGCGTCACGTTTTTGCTTTTATTTTGAAGTGAAAAATAATTCATCATCCCTATGTTAGAGGACATTAAGCAGTAGCAACACAAACAAGTGTAGACTGGGTTAATCAAGCGTGGATATTGCTGAATACTCTATTTTTAGGTTGATGTAGCTCTTGTAAAGGAGAAGGAGAAGTTCTTTCATGATGCACGGTATGCGTGAATGAATACATCTCCAACTTTCAATCCAGATAATTGTAATAATAAAACAATCTAGACAAACTGCAGGGTAGCCCCATGGCCACATTTTGACTTGGGACATGATGACACATGATCCCTAGTTCCTTTTCACCACCTACAATACGATCTCCTTCGTTAAACTTTTTAGTGTATAGATCAAGTATAGATAACTGTAGTAAATTCCAATAGACAATTGTAAATAAATTTTGTCAAAATATATTATTCTCCTTATATCCTTGTCTCAAATTTTATCATTTTAAAAGATAATTTTCATGGCTTGATTCTCTGTTAGTAAAGATTCACAATGGAATCGTGACGGAGTAGTCAATTTAAATTAACTCGTGTCGGGTCGTGAATAGTCGCTGATAAGTATTTAATCAGCGAAAATCTATTTTCTCCTCTAAGGAATTGTTATATCGAGGGAACGATATGAAAAACTAGGTAAATTCAGAGGGGAGAGATTTATACAATACGGTAAGGGGTAAACAAATAACAGAGTTTATTGTCCGGAAAAGTCCAAGTAACAGAGAGTTTATAAAATGGTTAGTCAAAACGGAATAGAAGCGGAAGTTGCATCGTCTCGTACTTCCTTACTCCGATGCTTCTTAATTTATTCGAAAACTCAACTGTCGGGGGTGATAGGATGTTCCATTATAACATGAATATTACTGAATATCAGCATAAGGACTTAGATATTTTTCCAGTTGCCAGTCTTGTAAAACCGTCTAATAAATGCGGTTGAGGTACTAAGGAGGAATGATCATAACGATTCTCTTGAATATGTTTGTGGAAAAAATAGAGCGAAGTCTGGTTACCTCCGTGAGAATATTACTAAAATTTAGATGTCATGTTAGGGCGTGGAAGCGCATATATTTTTTCTTGCATAAAATGTATCACGGTCATATCACTTAGAAGTTACTATAGTCGTTGAGACATCAACTTCTACGGCGGCTATAGCAGCAGGGATACATTTAAACTAAGATATAGACCAGTACTTAGCCCGTCTCTTTCCAGGATGCTTTTAAATTCAGATTTGTCTCCATCTCCTACACATGTTCCTGCCTCAAGGTAAAAGAATTGTGTCTGATATTTAACCCATATGTGAGGCAATACCGAGGCATTCATTTTCCAAGCGATTTTCCGTGAAGTGAATGAACAAAATTGAACAAGGCACACCCGATTCGCTTCCAGCGCTGATAACAATTACACCGTTAGTACATAAAGCAACAAAACGCAATTAACGTTCAAACTGTAAGGATGTCCTCAAATACTTCATCGGTTTGATATCTTAGGCAACATTATCCAATTATGTTTCGCATTCAAAATAGAACATATTAAACGATTTGGACAAATCATGACATATAAATCATAACATCCGTTACAAAACATCCTATACGTTGCATTTTGGGTCTCATAATCAAAACGAAATATATATTTATTGAAATGAGCTAGTTTCTTTTTTTCAGTATGCTAATATCATAGTGAAAACTTAGATAAGATATTTACCTACTTCTTAGGGAAGGGAATCATTACGTACAGGAAGAGTTCTTAAGTCTGTAAATATTTAAAGAATAAAGGAAAAGGCTTTATGGAACAGATATATGTTTTCTAACTTATCTAATTGAGAAGATGGTTTTTTTTATCATAAATATCCCTACTTAAAAGAATAATGAAGAGAAATAAGATTTTCCTGTCTTCATGCAGCATGAGGAAAATTCCGCTCTAGAAGAAAACCTGTATTGTGTCAACATCAAGAAAAATAAAATTGCTGGTCTAATACAGTCTATATCCAAAGCAATCACAACTCCCACTATGGGTCATTCATAATGTATTTGCTTTTTCTTTTTAATATCAAGAATGAAAACTCCTTCCGATTTATTTTTCAACCTTTTTCCCCAGAATCTTCTATTTACAATGGATAATATACCCTTTTTATTACGCTAATAATACATTCTAAAGACTCTAAAAAGATATGACTCCTTTGTTATCATGCTAAAAAAAAATCTTCCAAGGAAGCAGTTGTGTCGTGTTTTATTTCATTTTTTTTTTACCGACTCTTTTATACTTTCTGTTGTCGTTTTCTCCATAATTTGTAGCGTTTCTTTACACCCAGCCGAAAGAAAAGCTTTTATGTCGATTGTGCCCATATTAACGTTACTTTCAGTTTCTCTGCCCACGAACGCCCACCCCATGAGATTTCTTCTTATCATAAAACGAGAACGGCCTCCATTTAATTCTATTGTTATAGGAATATTTATATTTAAAGTTTCACATTTTCTTTTGTTTATGACAAAAACTCATGTGTTGCTCATGTATTCTAGTTGATTTTTTTCTTAATGGTTTGTCATCTGCAATTTCTTTAGAAAGGCAAATATATCGGCTTTTGAAATTTAATTCATTCATGGATTCCCTCATTCATATATATATATATATATATATATATATATATATATATATATATTGGGGTATGTGGAGTGTTTCTATGTTTGTGTGTGTGTGTATTTCTGTGCAAATATACGCAGTTATATGAATAAATAAATTTCCGGTGTTAATAAAAGAGTGCTTGATATAATACAACCCAGCTATAAAGTACATATTAATAAATATACATATCCTACGTTCAGCTTGAATCTGAGTTTCCTGTACTATGCACTCATCAGGTGCAAATTATGAACTCATTAATTATAAGACTCTGATAATTGCATATTACATAAAACTCCGGGTCAATCTATAGATGTAAGATAATATGCATATTATATATATATATATATATATATGCACGTGTGTGTGTGTGTGTGTGTATGTAGGAGTGTATAAGTATTATATAAGTCTGTAAGTGTTAAAATATTATTTTAACATATGCTATATTTATGAATAAATTAAACAGTGTGCCGAAAGATATTCACATGACATTTTAATTGGGTGTCACACGCCATAAGTAAACATTAGACAAGGTTTTATGTTCAACTATTATGCCTATATACACAGTACTGTTTTGCTGTGTCACAGATCATGAGTACGGTTAAACATCCTATTGCTTCTAGCCAGGATTGAAACTCGACCGAATTGGCATCAGTCGGTGATTCTACATGTAAGCTATGGGCGATTAGTGAAGAAAGGCGAACTTTAGCTTGTTATGAGGTTCATTCAATAAATAAGGTGAAATTTTCGCTATAATGATTTCCAATAAAGATAGAAGCTTACTTTCTTTTATTTTTAATTTTAATTTAATTTTTTTTGCATATTGAAAAAAAAGACTTTGAGAGTTTTGGAGATTAACAAAGATGCTCTAGGATTGAACAGAGGTCAGTTATCAAGTTTTAGTTGCTGAATGGTGTACAAGCAGTTGAAATTCATAGAGGAACGTCAACTGTGTATAGTGCTACATGTTTCAGCCCCAAAAATGTCTACAGGTGGGATAAATTGTTTAAAGAAGGACGGAGCAGTGTTGACGATGAAGACAGGTCTGGGAGACCTACAGAAATGAGGTCTCCTGAGTTAATCGAATCAGTGAATGACCTCATTCAGTCTAACAGAAGGGTGACAGTGGATAACATTGCAAGGACTTTGAGCCTATCTGTTGGGATAGCAGACAAAATTGTCCATGATGATCTTGCCTATTCGAACGTGTGTGTAAACGGTGCAGTTCATCAACGAGCTGGGCTGGGAAAAGCGTTCACGAGAGGCACAAATTTCGAAAGTGACGATGAAGTCAGAAGTGCCGTGAGCGATTGGCTGAAACATCAGTCCAAAGATTTTTACGTTAGGGAAATACAAAAAAAAAAAAAGAAATCAGTGTATATGGGATGTCAAAGAAAGTATAAAAGATGGTTGGGAATGTAGGATAAAGAATATGGCAATAAGGCTATCTTTTTGTTTGTTTTTTTTTTTTTTGCGGTTGTAGCTATCAGGGAAGCAAGCGGGTAAAATTGAGTTCCATAAGCGGGAAGCGCGAGAAAAAGAACTGTCAGAGTAGAATAGCTGGTTTCAGTTCGATGTAAAAGCCAGCGAATTGATGGTAACATGCGTAAATATATGTGGTCAGGGAACCAGGAAAAATAACTTCTCAGACCATGTAATTTCCTTTATAATAGACAGAATGTGACTGAAGGTGGGTTATCAATTCTTGATCCATTATATTACAGATCCTTTTTTTTGTTTGGTTGAAGACCTTAAGATGAATGACAGAAACACTCGACCAGATATGACAAAAGTATTCATGGAGGAATGAATGGTAGATATATAAATGTGCAAAGTGTATTCTGACAAGAAAAACATTTCTGGCCCGAAACACTAACCCAACCTTCCTAGTAGTAGACGGAGTGATAGATTTGATGCAGTCGTTACGTTTGAAGTTGTTTGAGAGAGTGAGGCGAAGGAGGCTTAGTTTATTGCTCTGTAGGATACTAGCGTCACCCATTCTGATGGTAGGCAAGAAGTTACCCGATAGATATTAACAGAGAGCTGCTTCGTTTTGAAGGCATTTACGGGTCATTTCCTATCCAATTCCATAACAGTTTAACCAAGGCTTAACCATCCGCTGGGGTATGTGTACTTGATGAGAAAAACGTTGGCTATTTTCGGTGACTTGACCCAAAGATTTGTTTGTTCAATACCTGGCTACAGCAGTGTTGACAAATAAATTTAGAGAGTTGAGTTAAAGGGAGATAACTACATGACATCTAAAAGTAAAATTGCAAAGGGAATGAGAATGATATACCCCAGTAATCGGGATAAAGGTTTCAGACGGTTCAATTACATAGCACTAAATAACTTTAATCGAACAATGGCCGAAATGTCTTAAACAAGGAAATAAATATCGTCCAAACAAATAAATAATGCCAACAAAACATGTTTAAAAGAATTATAGCTGCCTATATAATTGCTCGCTCGCTATGAACACTAAGGACGATGAAGTAGAGTTTCGATGTCCTGATCTTTCTCATAGATTATTCAGTCAGTTAAGTGCCATACGTAAAACACGTTTGGGCGATCATGTCTCGAAAGAGACATGACTGACTGGGCAGTAGGTTGCTATTGCTTTCTGTGATAGACAGGTTGCCAGCCAAGGTTATAGAACTAAATCCGTCCTGTTATTTAATACATAACTGGAGGGAAGAGATGGATTATTACCTTTCCCAAGTGTATTTGTGCGTAAGTAAATGCAATGAATTCAACTGGAATTCGAACTCGGTTCCCCGATTTCTCGTTCTGAGCCGATATCTACTGTACCACAACGCATATCCCAGTAGATTATTATCAGGTTGAAATTTTAAAATAAGTGCGCTGCTCCAGCTTTTCGCGATAGAATCTTTTACTGAAGTTTTTGAAAACTCTGCTTTTGTTGAACCACATGTCAGAGGCCACGCAGTGGATGTAGACAAGGTCTCGGCTATCAAAGAGAGGGTATGATGGCCTTTCACCTTGACATGCTTCGACTTATTGGGTCTAGCGGGCTCAGAATGCTTTCACTGAGTATTTTGTCTCTTGTCATCTAGATCAAAACAGTAGATCGAACACCCAAATTAGTCACCAGAGACTCCAGTACTCTTAGACTGACGGCAATGAAGTCAATATTCTCCCTGCTATCAACACGTTTTTCTTTATGTTCGTCACTGAGTATCATGGGAACAAACATTAAAATTCTTCTTCTTATATGTGCCATGTTCTTTCAGGACGTAGGCGATCATGACTTTCCCCATCTCCCTATCCCTGGTGGCTCTTAGCACGCATTCTTCTGTTGCACCATACAACCCTCGTTCCATCATCCACCTAATTAGGTCCTTCAAATGTGTTATCCACTGCTTTCCCCTGTCTGTTTTTCCTTCTATCTAGCCTGTTAGTATCGTGTTCTTCAAGCCCCCTTTCCTCATTGCATGTCCCAGGAACTTTAGTTGTCTCTTCCTGATGCTCAGTATTAATTTCTTTTTCGTTTCAATTCTTTCCAAAACCTCGTCATTGCTCACATGCTCGGTCCATATCTTCATGAATACTTTTGTGTAAAGATTCCACACGAAAATCAAACCGTTTATTGTCTTCGACTACACTCGACTGTCTTTATAAAAAATATTCCAAATTTTGTCAACCAGCTCCGAAGTTTTTACGTTCTTTTTTCATTCGATAAATGTCATCATTTTATGCCTTTTCGCAACCGTCTTTAAAACACTTTTGCCAGAAAACAACTGGTATTTGTCGCATACAAGTAAATCTCTGAGATGTGTAGGATATTTCATAATTCCTTTTGGAGCTTTGGACTTGTTTGGCACAACACTTTACTGCAAATCTATCTCTAGATATTTTTCACGCTGCTACTGACTTCAAAAATCTAGTCGTGTGGGTTCAAAGAGCTGCTAATACAGTTTTCATTCAATCTGAAATTAAACAAATTTAGTAATTCAACTTATTGGAGGTAGAGAATGATTTACTAAAAACAATTAAAACAGAGTGATAAACGCTACTATGGTATAAAAAGAAAACTACAACACATATTAATCGGGCATTTAATCTCCTTCAAAAGATCTCCTCAAGCTAAGGAGACATACATAGTATCAAGTGTCATTTCCATTGAATGTTTTTTGGATTAACTATCGAACGTTGCACTGCATTATCACATATTTCTTCAACGACTTGAAACCCTATCCATTCCAGCTGTACTTAAATTATGAAAAGGGAAGACTCACAAGGTAGGTGAACTGAGGAATATGTTGGTTGTCGGAACGAGGAAGAGTGAAAGATAGATAGATAGATAGATAGATAGATAGATAGATAGATAGATAGAGAGAGAGAGATGGGGTTATTCACTGCAGGTAATACCACATTTTCATTTGCTAACAAGATGAAAATAAATGTACTGTTTAACCTTCATCCTTGGATATAGAAAAATGCAATCATTGGTTTCGTAATAGAAAACATCTTTTTCGGACAACTGGTTTTCGAATATGCGTGTACAGAGGAAATTAAAAATTAATTCTCGCGAAGTTGATAACAACATATGTTGCTGCAGGAAGGCATATTGATAGAAAATTTGAGAAGCAAAATCTCCAGGTTATATACATATGTAGTTTTCTCTCCCTCATTCTCTCTCTCTCCCTATATATATATATAGAGAGAGAGACACCAAATCAGTCGAGTTTCGAACCCGGCCAAAAGCAAGTAGATGTGTCTAGCCACATGGATGAGCCGTGATACAGCGAAACAGGCTTGTATGTAGATGAATAATATATATATATATATATATATATATATATATGATAAGCAGTGATACAGCGAAACAGATCTATATGCAGATGACTACATATATATATATATATATATATATATATATATATATTTTAAATCGTGTCACCCCCAAGCAAGGCATCCCACTGCACTATAGCGCAGGAGGTTACATAGAGCGATTTGGTATAGGAAATGTCAGAAGGAGGATGATAGACGACTTAGGATGTACATAGGGAGAGAGTGGGTGTGAGTTAGTGTGTTAGGAGGTGTTTATTGACCTTACATTTAAACTCCTGGAGGTTGTAGCCGTCGGGGAAGCAAGCGTGTGGTAGGGAATTCCACAGGCGGGAAGTGCTAGGAAAGAAGCTGTTGGAGTAGAAATTGCGGTTACATATCATTGGTTTTACTGAAAGAGAGTGGGACCTAGTTGCCAATCTAGTACCTCGTGCAAATTCACATCTAGGGAGCACCAGTGATTTAATTTCGTCAGAGCAGAAGCCATGAAAGTATTTATAGAGGAGGCACAGGGAAGCCACGTCACGCTGGTGAGAAAGATACTGCAGGCGGTCAGCCAAGTCGGTATCAATCACATTACAGATTCATCGCTGTATTTTGTCAAGAACCCCGAGGAGAATAGAAGGGGCACCCGACCAGATGTGGCAGCAGTACTCAATACACGGGCGGATGGTGGATTTATATAATTGCTTGATGGATTCAGGCGGAAGAATTTCCGGGCCCTGCACAGAGAGCCGACTTTCATAGCTGCGGATTTAGCAATGGATTTCGACGTAGTCATTCCACTTGAGGTCCGCTGAGAGTATCAGGCCAAGCAGGCGTAGTGATTTACTCTCTGGGAGGCAAGCCTGTTCCATGCTAATGGGAGGGAGGTGCTGTTGTCTGTGATGGTCAATTGACAGCAGCTTCGTTTTGGAAGAATTGAATTTTACGAGCCATTCCTTACCCCAATCCACCACGGATTGGAGGTCTTTCTCAAGCTCGGCAGCGAGGTTCGCCTTGTCGCCAACACCAGATTTTTATCGAGCGAGAGTAAACTGTGGTATCATCTGCGTACATGCCTACTTTTGATCTTTTGGCATCAGGGAGATCATTGATATAGATTAGAAAGAGCGTAGGGCCTAGGATAGTGACTTGGGGTACACCCGCGTTTGTAGGGTAATTCTGCGATGCATGTCCGTTTAATACCACCTTCACTGTGCGGTTAGAGAGGAATGACCGGATTAAGTCCAACAAAAATCCTGTTATGCCATAGCTTCGCAGTTTCCGTAGAAGGCCGGCATGCCATACTCTGTCGAATGCTTTAGAAATATCCAAGGCGACGGTTCGGGCTTCATCATTCTTGTCGAGAGTCTGGTATATATACTCGGTGATGGTCATTAGCATATCAGCAGTAGACCTGGTGAAGCGGAAGCCATACAGTTTGTCCGAGAGGAGCCCGTGGGCTGTGATATATATATATATATATATATATATATATATATATATATATATAATGTGTGTGTGAATAGAATAGTAGGAAAATGTTTCTTTTATTTAACATGTTTAAATGTAAGAAGCGTTTTTCAGAGATTTTTTAAAAACGGATGACATTATATATATATATATATATATATATATATATATCATGCGCTTAAAGTCTGCCTCCTTCTACCGAGCGTCCATAACTCAAAGGTAGAATTGCCGCCTGACGACTTTAGCATGAGGTTTTATTCATAATACCACATCAGCAGAAGATTTTGCTACCAGCTTCTCGTGACCCTCGGGTATTACACATCCTATATATATATATATATATATATAGCGGACAAGGAAAATTTAATCATTTGTTATTCAGCTTTTCCAGCACTATTTTTGAGCAGTGAAAACATGTCGAAAATTAAATGTAGCAAAATAAAATGGCTAAAGAATTGGCCGAAAGCGCTTTTCATAGAGAAATTTCCGTACTTTCTTAATTCTTAAAAGCAAACACGTAAGTATGCTTGAAAAACTGAATACAAAATTAATTGAATCTTTCTTGAATGCCGTATTTAATAAAAGATGTATAAAAGAAATGTTACTGCCAAAATTTATATTAATTTTTGCTATTTTATATTTTTAACATTTCACGCATAAATATTGTTCTTTTTGATTTTGTCGACTGTACATTATAGTCAATCAGTCAGTTAAGTGCCACACGTTTGGGCGATCATGTCTCGAAAGAGACATGACTGACTGGGCAGAAGATTATCCCGCAGTAGGTTGTTATTGCTTTCTGCGGTAGACTGGTCGCCGACCAATGCTCTAGAACCCAATCTCTCCTGTTATTTAACCCATAACTGGAAGGAATAGACGGATTAATACCTTTCCCAAGGCATTTGCGCGTTAGTTAATGCAATGTATTCGGCTGGAATTCGAACTCGGCTCCCCGATTTCTCGTTCTGAGCCGATATCCAATGCACCACAACGCACATTATAGTAGCTTCAGCAAAGATGAACTGAAATCAAGGATTTTAGCAAACTTCACTTAAAAAGAAATAAGAAGACCATCGAGTTGCAGGAGATTCTGAAATTGTCTGAAACCGCTGTTGAAGCTAATGACGATTTTATCGAATATATATATTCTATGTTATATATATATATATTTCAAGACATTTTGCTTAATTTTGGAAAATATAGCTGTTAAAATGTGTATTAGATATTAAAATGAGTATTATTTTAATTTTTTTTTTTTGTAATTTAGCCGAAAATTTATCAATCGGACTCCAGATATACATACATATATATATATATATATATATATATATATATATATATATATATATATATCTGTTGCCACGTCTTCACCGACATGAGTATTAAGAAATGATATCTTCACAAAAAAATGGTAAAGTTAAATGGTTGTGCTCTACATATAGCTTCCCTTCCAATTCTCAGTGACGAGACGAATAAAGATGACCAAGACAAATGAACGAATAAAAGAAAGACACACATGTTTTTATTTTTACAGGGTTAGAGTACTCCAGACTGACCGGTTGCACCTGGCTTCATCCAGACCAGCAACTGGAATATATATATATATATATATATATATATATATGCAGTTTAGTGGTAGTTGACATTTTTGTATACTTGTGCAGTGAACTGAATAGATAATGGTTCACTAGTAGGAGAAGTGAGTTACTGCATTAAACGAGCAACTCTGGATTCAGAATACAGGAAGCAGAGTGTAGTCTGAACTCTTTCAGCACAAAAACCAGCATCGACATAACTGTTGTTCTAAGCATCGTCTTGTTTTAATCTGAAACAGAGAACACCTATTGAATTCACATTAAGACCACCAGTGGTTGAGATGAATTTGGACGTCAATTAAGAGTCTGTACACAAAAATAAAATAAAGTCTTTTATCACTCGAAGGCATTTAATTCTTATTAAAATTTCATTAGAGAATGAGATATGTATAAAAATAAGAAACGCATTGTAATATTTTAAAGTACATTTTACCTTTATTTTAATTGGTCAAACATGCTTCACGTGCATTCGACCTTTCAACCAACCTCAGTATATGTGGCGATTCGAAATCACTATATATATCAATGAATTAAATGCCATACATAATATACGCTAGGGTGATCATGTCTTGAAAAAGACATGACTGACTAAGGAAATGATTTTTCCGCAGTAGTTTGCCCTTACTTTCTAGGGTAAACGGAATGATTGCTGGTTGCTTGTTTTGTTTTTTTATGGCAAATCAACCTTGGCGGGTCATTTTTTGCCAACTATAAACGAGAGAGAGAGAGACAGAGAGTGAGACATGGGAAAGAACTGTTAAACATATTCTATAGGTTGGTTGGTTGGTTGTTTTCTTTTATGGTATATAAACATCGGCGGGTCATTTATTCCCAACTAAATTTTTATTTATTATTTATTTTTATTATTATTTACCTTTTTATTCAACTATTTATTGTTGTTTATATAAGTTTTTGTGTCTAGTAATACTTTTTTTCTTTTCGAGTATCAAGATTCATTGAGATTTGTTTTTAAGGGAAGGATCCCCAAGTCCTACCCTGTTATTTAACCCATAACTGGAGGGAAGGGACGGATTAATACCTTTCCCAAGGGTAATAGTGCTTAACCCTCTAGGGCCATTCGTATCATATTTGATACAGTATGAAAACAAGCCTTGAAAGAAATGTTTTCCTGAAAAATGTTTTAAGAGAAATATTTTATAAATTTCAAATGAAAGCAGTACTGACTGCTCAGTCAATGAATACCAAATGTTTCATTATAGGGAAATGCTGTATCAAATATGATACGAATGGCCCTAGAGGGTTAAGTGAATGCAGGGAATTCAATTGGAATTCGATCTCGGCTCACCGATTTCTCTTTCCGAGACGATATACACTGCACCACAACGCACATCCGTCACTAAAAGTTTACAGCACCTTGTATTCCCAAGCGGTCACCCATTTAAGTACTGACCAGTCTCAACGTTGCTTAACTTCGGTGATCCAGCGAGAACCGGTGAATTCAACGTGATAGGCCGTAAGCCCTTAGACGGAATGACAAAACAAGGCTATAGAACCCAATCTGTCTACAACATCACACAATAATAATAAAAATTCATAGGATTTTTATGAAGTACTAAGCTTCAAATGGCACGTGACAAAATCTGGGCCCAAGCGGGATATTCGTTTACAAATTACAGTTATGTAAGTGAAATTCATGATGCTTATTTAAAAATAAATGCAAACGTCTGAATTTTGTGAGGTGATAATGCATTGCTTTCTCATAGGAAAATACTGTTGAAACAAAGTAATGACTTGATAAGTATCATTCAGACTCTACTCGGTCGAAAACAACGGTTAAGAGGTGGTATGTTGACTTTAAACGCGGTCGTACAGACAAACATATTGCTGAATGCTGAGGTCGCCCAAAATCGGCAGTTGTACCAGAAAACATCAAAAAATGGCACCAACGCGTTTTGTCCGATCGTGAATTGAAGTTGCGTGAGATAACAGAAGAGTTGAACATATCAAAAGGCAGTGTAATCATCATTTTGCATTAACATTTGTCAGTGAGAATTTCGTATACAAAATGAGTGCCTCGTTTGCACACAGTCGATGAAAAACAACAACGCGTTGACGATTAAGATCGTTGCGTGTAACAGTTTCAACGTCCCAAGAAGGAGTGTTTGTGAAAATATGTTTCAATGAATGAAACATGAATCCACCACTTCACTCTGGAGTCACATCGGCAGTCAGCTGAGTGGACAGCAGCAGGTGAAAGGCATCTGAAGCGATCAAAAACGCAAACATCAGCAGGCAAGTTTTTGACTCTGTATTTTAGGATGCACAAGTTATTTTTTTCATAGATTACCTTGAAAAAGGATGAACCATCAATAGCGAATATTATATAGCATTATTAGTGCTTTTGAAGAAAGAAATCACCAAAAAAACGCCACAAATGAAGAAGAAAAAATGAATCTTTCAATAAGAAAACTCATCATGTCATATCGATCGCAACGATTGCAGAACAACGTGAATTGCACTTTGAATGACATTCGCATCAACGAAAATTTCCAGATTTGGCTCCGAGTGATTTCTGGCTATGTAAAAACCTCAAAGGAATGCAACAGGGAAACAGATTTGGCTCTAAAGAAGAAGTGATATCGGAAACTGAGGCGTATTTTGGGGTCAAAGAACAACTGTTCTTCAAAAAAGACATTGAATTGTTAGAGAACCGTTGGAATCAGTGTATCACCCTAGCAGGAAACAGTGTAAATAAAAAAAGTAGAATTCTGCCTAAAAGTTGTTGTTTTATCAGCTCGGCCAGAGATGAGTTAAGTGATACGAGCAATCAATACTTGTCCTAAAACGCATTTACGCATAAATAAATGCAACGAATTCAACTGGATTTCGAACTCGGCTCCCCGATTTCCCGTTCCGAATCAATATCCCCTGAAATAAACAAAACCTTGGAATAGTCAGTTGGTTGGTTGGTTGGTTGATTTATTTCACTAACATATCAACCTTCCTTAGGTCATTTAATGCTGAAAATCGTTTTGATTAGTTTTATTTAGTTTATTTGTTTTTGTTTTTTCATATTTTTTGGGGTGGGTGGGGATTGTTTGTCTTTTTTTCAATAAATTTGTTGGTAACATTTTTCATTCAATAAAGTTTTGTTGGTAACGTTTTTCACTCAAAATAGTTTTGTTGGTAAGATTTTTCATTCACAAAAGTTTTGTTGATTAATACTTACATAGCATTTTGAGACCTATTTGGGGGTCACTTATTTACCCATAGCTGGGACCCTAAAAGGTGCTACCACTCCGGGTCAGGGTGGAACTGGGAACAACAGTAATTAAGAGGTGTTTCCATGCTCCTCACAACCTCACAATTAGAGGCCTTGCTGTCGGATGCAGTGGAATAGTCGGAAAATGTTCATGATTAATTAACTGATGAATTAGCACACAGCTAACGAGAGTCACCTGTAGACGGACATGTGAAAACTGATACAGTATCCATTACAACGTACAAAATGCCATGTAAATATTATAGAAAAAGACGGGAATCGATTTGAACGCGTGAATTAATTTGTCGTCGCCAATAATTGATGACATGAGGCAGGTATCAGCTTACCGACAGCGAAGAAAGCTACCTACTGATAATTACCTCAAGACGAAGAAAACTTGACGACACAATTAACATGGTATCTATTACTCACGGTTATAGCATCAGCATGAATTTAATTTATTTTGTTATGTGATTATAACAGTGTCTTTTGTTTTTTAATTATGTCAACTTTCCGATTAAAGACAGCTTGCCTTTTTGGCGTTAAAGAAAAAAGAAACACTCGCATTGTTGATTTCAGTTAAGTTCGAAACAGGATCAGCGAGAATTAATATCTTTATTAGTCAGCATCCCTCTTTATCAAGTCGGCTCGATCCATTTGAAATTATGCTTCGCAGGAATACTAATCGCTTTTTGAATATTCACGCGAGCAACGTATACATCTCGTGAGAATTTCGTCTTGCGTCAGAATGTCGGTTTCCAAAGGTGTTTAAATCATTTATTCTCTTAGTGATCGTTTTCTTTCAATTTTGACTCATTTCTTCATTTTGCTTTATCAGGGATATAAAATCTCATATGATCCGACCATATTTTCCTCGTCGATTTCTGAATATATTTTCCTGAAGGGAGATAACTCCGTCTCCAGCTTCACATACTGTGACGTATTTCCTTTTTCTGCCGTCTTCATTTTGTCGATATGGCACTTTATTGATTCTTTTCTTTATTTTCATCAAATATCTTCTTTCATTCTTCCTTTCTTCTGCTTCACAGCGCGCGCTGTATTGCAAAGCGCGATACCGTCAAGTTCATTATGGCTTTTTATTTAGCTATTCATTTTGTTGCTTTTTTATTGTTGTTTATTTAAATACTTTATTGCATCGGGTAAGTGCAGCTTAAAAGAAATTTTAAGCAGAAGCATATAAGGAATATATTTCGCCAGATATCATCTTTTCTTTTTCATTACCGTTAAAAACTGTGGAACGAGTTAGATGAAAAGGACAAATATATACGCTTTGCGTCAAATATGTGGAAAGTGCAATAATGTTTTTCAATTTTTTATTTTATTGTAAACGTATGAGATTTGAAGAACACCCCCAACACACACACACACACACACACACACACAAATACATATATATATATATATATATATATATATATATATATATAGTTTAAAAAATTGGTTAAAATTAATTAATTGTGCCAAGTTTAACAAGTGAGAAACGATCATTTTTTTCTGACAAGTGTCCCTAAACTTACGCGCAAGTGTTCTTAGGAAAGGTATTAATCCGCCCCTTTCTTCCAGATAAGTTAAATAACAAGACAGATTGGGTTCTACAACCTTGGCTGGCAACTAGTTTATCGTAGAAAGTAATGTCACTGCGGGATAATCTTGTTTCGAGACATGATCGCCCAAAACATGTATCACGTATGGCAATTAATTGACTGAATGAATATAATAGTTCGATACAGATTTAAGGCTTCTACTGGACATAAATTAGTGGATCGGTTTTCTATTGTTATGAAGTAATAAACTGATCCCCCACTAATTACTAATTATTAGTACAATCCGTCTTTTTTCCCTTCAGTTATACTTTAAATTGCAGGATAGAAAATCTTCTGCCCAGTCAGTCATGTCTCTTTTGAGATATGATCGCCCAAAGCGTGTATTACGTGTGGCACTTAACTGACTGACTGTCCCTAAATCTATTTTCTAAATATAGATGCTTGAGTTTTTCACATTGAGAAGAAAAGTGCAAAACAGTGTAAAAGCGGGAAAGTGAAGAACAAGAAGAAAGAAGAAAGAGACATTATAAAACGAATCATAACCAAACTAAATATATCAAGAAATTTAGCGAGACCCTTCGTGTGTTATTCAGCAATAAGCAGCAAAAAAGATTTCCATGAAACAATGAAACTAGGTAAATCTTTAGAATCAATAATTGTCTTTCTCCTAATGTTTGTTCAGATTCTTCTGTGTATATCTACGTTTCTTGATTAAAACTAGATGATCGTTTTCGAATGTGAAAAATTGTGTAACATGAAATTAAATTTAAACGAAGGAACCAAAAAAATCTTTTATCGTCGCTTATACAGAAAACATGATAGGGACTTTCATAAGATTTAGTATGAAAAGACCGAAATAGTGAAGAACAAGGGAATTTGTGCATGTACGATCTTGTATGCTTCCATAAGTAATAACTTTGTCTTCATTACTATTGACATAATTAAATGAACATTTGCTCAAAATGTATGGCAATCAGAGATTAATTGAGAAAAAGGAAGAAAATGACTATTGTGTGATGGCAACGTGTAGGTGTTTTAATTTTGAACAGATATTTTAAGACTTAATTGAACATACGTTCTTGTCTGAATGAAGTAAAAATATATCGAGGTTTGAGTTTGAGTTTGAGTTTTGTTTAACGACATATCAAGGTCTGCGGATTATTTAATGCCAAAAATAGTAGGAGTTTAGGGGTATTTTTAACATTCGGTTATAAGAAGAAAGTTGATTTAGACAGATTTAGATGAAAATTTTTATTTTATTTTAGAAAACTGGAGACGTTTTCTAGTTTTGTATTAAAAATGTTTTACTGTAAAAAATTTCCTTTAAAAATGTATTATGGTAATATTTTTTTTCGTTCAAAAATGTATTGTTGGTAATATTTTTTTCGATAATGTATATTTTTCTATAAAAAATTATTTTATGTATATATTTCTATAAAGGTTTATTTTTAATACTTCCTAGTGTTTTGACTCCTCTTCTAGCGATACTTATTTGCCCAAGGCTGAGACTCTAACAGGTGCTAACACTCCGGGTCAGGGTGGACCTGAGAACAACAGCAATTATGCACTTTACAACCTCTTAATTGGACGCCTTGCTGCTGGATTCAGTTTACTGTCATACCTAGAACCAAAAATATATCGGGTATATATTTATGAACTTTTTGGTACTCTGGAAAAAAGTCAACCCATGCCTGAGTTGGGTGTTCATGAATACATGGGTGGAATAGTTACGGTTTTCTGCTAGTCGAGATAAAAAAAAAACAGTGTTTAAACGAATTTTTACAATATCAAATTTCTCGCTTTGTGCTATTCAAAATTTCTTTAGTAAAATAAAAAAGCCGAGAAAATAATAATTCCGTTAGAATTAATTGAAACCAGCAAGTGATTTAAACCTATTTTATTGATTCATATGTTCATGCTGTCATAAATTAGAATGATTATAATAAATAAATTGCTATTTCTTACTTTTGGAAAGTAGATTTGTGGTGATACAGAGCAAAAGCGATGGACCAGATGTTTGCACTTCCACGACCAAAAACAAATGGCCAAAAGTTGTCGCTGCGCTGCCGGCTCCGCGCAGATGTTCCGGTTGAAAACTAAAAATCTATTAAATATTAAATTTCCAGTTCGCGAGTCTACGCGAATTTTATTTACCAGCCAATGTGTGAAATCCCAAATGAGCTGCTGTGATCCAAAAAGAAGATATAAATATCGTATGCAGAAAGCATCGACAGGCAGACCGACTCTAGGAGAAGAGAGTAATTAGTATCTCCCTTGACCAAAGTCAAGCGGCTTACTACGCTCGCCTCCCTTACCTCTTTCCTTCTCCCCTGCCTCAAAAACTGCTTACTGACCTAAGGAGAGAATACATCAAAGACATTCCTTACTTACATGCTCCCAAATTCCTAAGAATTAATTCTGTTTCAGCATTTTATTGTCATGAACATTTTAGCCTCGGTTTGACCTATACTTCACGTATTACGTCAATTGTAAAATCATTAATTGATATGTCTTTATATAAAATGTTAATTTTCTACTCAAATTGCCTTTCTTGATTTGTAATCATTTTATGACTTATAGTGGGCTATCTACAACAAGGCCAAATTCCGTTAACCTGCAACTGTACTTATTTTATGTTTGCTAACATTAACTCAAATTCGTTAACAAACCCTACGGTGCAATGCTCTAAGAAAACTTTCTCACAAATAATTCTGTCTGGTTGATCATTAACAAGTTCGTTAATAAAGAAGATGAAAAATAGCTGAAATAAAAAGAAAGTTAAATGTCGGCCTCAGTTAAAACTACCATAGTTTGCAAATGTTATAAGCTTTTTGTATTTTCAATTTTATAAAAAGAATAACATTAAATTGCCATTGTTTATTAAGTCACTCATGAATTACATAAACAAACGAAAGATATTTTATTAAATTTTACAATATTAACAAAATTCTTTACCGAAAAATTCATTGAAAATTTGAATTCAGTGCAGAACAGCATTTAAATTCTTTCCTCGTCATTATTTAATTCCTTTGATCAGCAGATTTGTTTTTATGAATAATTTACGTGGAACCTTTTACATTACTTCCGTCTATTCATTTTAAACTTTGAATACTTTCCATAAATTAATATAAAACATGGAACGTATAACTCTGAAACACGAAGACATCAATTAAAGAATCGCTTCAAATGTATAACAGCAAAAAATATATTCATTATTCAATGATTTCTAAATAAATATCTATTTTTACGTAAAGAACTCACGAAATATTTGATGAAATATAATTCATATATATCAAAATCCAAATCCAAATAAAAATGTAAGAGCATGTAGGTAAAATCCCAAAACCCAGATCCTATTAATATTAATTTATAAACTGTAAGGGCATGTAGGTAGAGTCCCAAAAACCAGACCCCATTAATATTAATTTATTAATACTGAAAATGATCCAGGTGGAGGGTTCGATGTTAATATTATTATCTATTTACGGAGCCAAATATGCATAATTCCGAATTCTATATTCGCTGAATCAGTCAGTTAGTCAGTTAAGTGCCATACGTGATACACGCTTGGGCGATCATGTCTCTCTCGAGACATGACTGACTGGGCAGAACATTATCCCGCAGTAGGTTGCCATTGCTTTCTGCGGTAGACTGGTTGCCGACCAAGGCTATAGAACCCAGTCTGTCCTGCTATTTAACCCATAACTGGAAGGAAGAGAAGGATTAATACCTTTCCCAAGGGTATTTGCGCGTAAGTGAATACAATGGGTTCAACTGGAATTCGAACTCGGCTCCCCGGTTTCTCATTCCGAGCCGATATCCACTGTACCACAAGGCACATAGCACGGTTGAATTCTGATTAAATTGTGATTTTTGATTCTTTAATGCAGTTTTCTTCTAATATCTCAGTATCTGCTCCTTTGTTTTTCGATATCTGGACAACAAATTTTTAAAAAAATTAATCACCCATTTTTTTCTTTTTTAAAAAAAACTTCCTGTGTATGTATATATTTTTGCCTTCTTCCGGCATGTGAATTATTGTACCATATTTGAATTAAAATAAAATTTGTCTTTGATCGTTACTGAAGAACCGAGAATTTTCTCGCTGAAATAACTATTCAACGAATGCAGAATTTGGAATTTTTATTGCAAGATTTTGTAGAGGTTAGCTGATGATGCTACAAACATGATGGTAATTGCATCTGTCCAGGAAATACTGTACAATATCGTACTAAAGTAAACAGTCATATCGCAATTTGATAAAACAACGGATAAAATGTTTTTCCTTTCGGGAAATGAGCATAAAAATTTTGGTACTCGCTCTCTCACTCTCTCTCTATCTCTCTCTCTCGCTCTCTCTCTCACTATATATATATATATATATATATATATATATATATATATATTATAAATTATACTTTAGAACATGTACAGAATTTCTCTATATATAATATCTAATCGCGACGAAGGCACGTTCGTTTCGCTTGATGAGGTATTGGGGATCCAATGCCGAAACGAACGTGCCTTCGTCGCGATAATATATAGAGAAATTATGTACATGTTCTAAAGTATAATTTATAATGAATATTCACAACTCTATATAGTATATTTTATATCGAGCACTGTTTTAAATTAATGTTTTGGACGTCGAAAGAATTCTTCGTTCTGTACCCACTCGGATATATATATATATATATATATATATATATATATATTAGAACATGTAGAAACCACAAATTTCGTTCTAAAGTATGATAATAAATATTAATTGGTTTACTTTTATATTGAGCACTGTTTTAAATTAATGTTTTGAACATTGCAATTATTTTCTTCGTTCCTTATTCATTTGTTATATATATATATATATATATATATATATAGAGAGAGAGAGAGAGAGAGAGAGAGAGTACTTACACGTGACCACAAGTGGAACTCATATATTTGAGCCATCGTTAAAGATGTTGGTAAGAATGCTGAGTTCCCTTTGTCGCTCTAGTAAGTATCAGATTTTTATGTTATTTTCTAACTTTATAGGATCCATATCAGGGCAAAAATAGAGTATTGTTGTCATATTGGGTTAAGAGTTTCCAAGTCCTCACATTCCAATCTTGTTAATGTTCGAAAGCATTTCTGTGTCCATGTTGGAAAATAATCTAACCTCGTTCTCTTAAGCAGGATATGGCGATTCTCTCATTTCTCTATCGCCACTTCCATGTTAAATGCTCGGTCAAATGCTCTGTTTTGGTTAAATGCTCTGTTTTGGTTCTACCAGAGGTAACCTTCGCGGCTAGGGCTCGTCATTTCATTAACATAATATAAAACCACCCACATTCCAGATTCCACGAGTGAGTTCCACTCAAACAGGTTTTTCACGCGGAGGACTAATCTTTGAAACAGACACCCAATAAGATGGTTATCATAAAACTACAATATTAACCTGTTCAAGTCTAGAGTTAACCGTTATAAACCAATCCAATCATTCTAACTTATTCTTAACGCAACACTATACTTGGAGAAGTCCTAGGCTTTTTACAGGGTTAACATTATTGTATATATATATATATATATATATATATATATATATATATATATATGAGAGGGTCGGGCGTGTGTATAAGAAATATAGGTTAGCTGTTAAGTAGCCATACCTGCAATTTAATATGTTATTATTGAAATGTTTTATTTAGAATTCTTTCTGATTTTATGATGTTTTAAACTATGAAATATTTACAATCGGTAGAAATAGATTATATTATTCGATGTTATTATCCCATTCATAATAATTAAAAAATGTATTTTTTTACTGAAAATCATCAATTCATTGACCAGAAAGTAATTCAGTCATTTCTTATTTTTATGTGCCGTGTCCCTTCAGGGTGTAGGCGATTATCCCCTTCTACATATCTTTATTCCTAGTTGTGCTAAGCACGCTTTTTTCTGTTTCATCCTCCCAAATCCAGCTCTGTCCTCTTCTTGCTCAAGCCCATCAATAATGTTACGCGTTGCTTTGCTCTGTCTCTCCTTTACTTTCCCTGACCTGTGAGTATCAGATAATCCAAGCCCTTCTTCCTTATTATATGTCCTAGTATGACACATTCATTTAAGTGTCAAAAAGTTGACTGGCTAAATTAATTAAATGAAAATTAATTAAATAATAATTAATTAAATCATTCTGAGTATCCAACATTTTTAAGAACCAGGTGTAGTAAACCGAGGTCATTATGTATAAACATATCTAGACCGAAGCGGAAGGCTGACCTATAAACTGTTACTAAAACAAAACACTTTGCAGGTGTGACGACCTGTCAAAAATTACTTCAATAGAGACCACACACAGCAAAAAATGGAGTCGGTTCATTCTTCGCTACCCAGAACCGAGTCCGTTGCCACTGCATACGCCATCATTGACACTGACTAATTACAGTTAAGATTTCTTCGAGCTAAGGAGACTTTTTCCGCCAGTCAACTACATTGCCCCCTCACTTCGCGGTGTTTGTTTTGCCTTCGTAAAAATTATTGTATACCTGTGTAAATAAATGTTTGTTACTGTTTATAACAAACACTTTTCGTCATTTCTTTGATGGTGTGGCAACTATTCTTCTTCTCCGACGCCAAATTCAACACTCCATCGACTGAATTGTATCCATCCCCGCTTTCGCGGATCTTAAGAAACAACGTGGGCGCGGAAGGAATCAGAGAACAACCAGTATGGAACATGTGGTAATCACGAAACTATCGGCCAACCCGGTATAATGAAAATATAGTACCACACTAGAAACTTCAGCAGGTTTTTCATGTTGTTAAGTATGAGTTTCTTTTTCGTTTCCATCCGCTTAAAAACTTCATCGTTGCTCCCATATTCAGTCCATAGTATCCTCAGAATCCTTCAGTCAAAAAACATTTCGATGCTTCAAGTCTCATTATTATCTTTGAGAAGATTGTCGAGCATTCACTGCCATATAGTAAAACAGACATCACATAAAAATCCAGTACAGTCTTTGTTTCTACTTTACACAGTTTCCAGGAATGCATCTTGGTCTTGCCTTTGGATCTCAATGTCGCAGTTACCGTCTTCTGTTAGAACACTTCCTCAGTATTTAAATTTCTCTACCTGATTGACTTTACCCATTTGCAGAATGCTAATGAATAATTATGAAAATGTTTAAAGACCTGTAAAGCGATGGAACAGTTTAATAAAACGATATTACAGAGGGAATGGAAAAATTAATGTTCGTGACAGGACCCAACGTAAATGTAGGTATGTATGTATATATGTACGTATGTATGTATAAAAGCTACTGTTAGTATTCAAATAGAACACAAAATACATCTTAAACAGTCAAAACATGAAGAGATAGTAGGTTCGAATTTGCACGAGATACTAGATAACAACTAGATCCCACCCTTTTACAGTGAAACCGATAAAATGCAACCGCAACTTCTACTCCAACTATTTCTATACTCGCACTTCCCGACTGTGGAATTCTCTTCCACATGATTGCTTCCTCGACGGCTACAATCTCCAGAAGTTTAAATGTAAGGTCAATAGACACCTCCTAACACACTAACTCGTTTCCATTTTTTCAAACACTCTTCCCATCCACCCAACCCCCAGCCTCCGTTTCCATATCCATCTATCACCCCGCTTCTGAGATTTCCCATACCTGACCACTCTTTCTATTTACCTTCCCCTATGTAGCCCCGAGCGCAATAGTGGCAGTGGAATGCCTTGCTTGGGGTGAAATGTTTAATAAAATAAATCTTAAAAACACTTAAAACAAAAGCGCTTGTGCCAATGAAAAATATAAATCTCACAATACGTAATAATTTAAGATCGCAAGAAAGATTAAATAAAAGATTATTACAATTTTCTTTGACTAACTTATTCGATGGAAAGTGTTAAAAAGAATGCTTTCTGCACCCCCATATATATATATATATATATATATATATATATATATATATATATTTAATTTATAAAAGAATACTACTTTGAAATATGTATTACCCATAGCAGTAATCTAAATTTTTGATAAATCATATTATTCTGTTAAATTAAATAAATGAATTTAACATTGATTTCGTCTCTTTTAGAATTTACCTGGATTGCATACCAAGTTTACTATATATATATATATATATATATATATATATATA
Source organism: Ascarosepion bandense (assembly GCA_037127315.1). Taxonomy (NCBI): domain Eukaryota; kingdom Metazoa; phylum Mollusca; class Cephalopoda; order Sepiida; family Sepiidae; genus Ascarosepion; species Ascarosepion bandense. Next base: position 154,051 of record JBBBDQ010000564.1, on the reverse strand, counting down.
TATATATATATATATATATGAACCTATCTGGGAATTTAAAATGTCAGAAACCCAGGTGCCTAATTTGTAAACATTTGGTAAACGACACAATATTCTCTGTACCCAACACCAAAATCAAATTGCAGCCACCACGCCACACTTGTGACAGCGAAAACATTATATACTTCCTCTTTTGTTCAATATGTCCCAATAGTGGATATATTGGCGAATCCGGTAATAGCTTTAGATTCCACTTCAATAATCACAAACTTAATATACGCCAAAATAATCAATATTCCCCAGTAGGACTACATTTCAATCAGCCGGGTCACACCTTAGAAAATTGCAAATGTTTACTAATAGACTCCAATTTTAGTTCTACATACGCACGCAGAAAGAAAGAAAATACTGGGTTTTAAAATTAAATACACACAAGCTAGGGTTAAATAGGGACTTAGGTGCTTTGAATCTTTACAAATACTTCAATAACTAAACGTTTTTAGATACATTTAAAAATATTTTTTAAACTTTTTTAGATACAATTAAAAAATTTTTTTATCTAAAACAAATTTACAAGCATTATTAAAGATAGGTTTACGTTTACAAACATAATTTTTTAAAAAATCTGTCGCTTTCAACGTCACTTGCTGTAAAAACAAAAAATCTCTCACCAAACGTGTCACGTGATGTAAACAAACGCGTCACGTGATGTAAACAAACTCTTCATCGACGCTTTCGCGAAATCTCGCGAAATCTCGCGAAATATGTTACTAATTCAAATTTTAAAATCATTTGTTTCTGATATATATATATGTATCTCACATTTAGAGTTGGTGCTAATAATATAATGCTCATTATATATATATATATATATATATATATATATAGTGAGAGAGAGAGAGAGAGAAAAAGAGAAGTGCACTTATTGTAGATATGTAGTGGCAAAGAAAGAAATATACAATAAAAAGAACTAATTATTATCATATAAAATTTATTCAGCATTTAATTTTTCTAGAACCGAAAATGTTCAAATTTAGTTAAATTAATAAGCGATTTTAACGGGGTATAGGAATTACAAGATACTGTTCATTATAAAAATTTTAACTTCACTTTATTTTAAGATTTAAGCAATCAAGGCATTTAAATTGTCCAGGGTATAACAATAAAGTATATCCTGCAGCAAAACCTCTGATGGGGATTATGACTACAGAAATGAGAACAACAGTTCGAACGTTGGAAATAATGCAAATAAAACAAATGTTTGTTTCACTCACGCTTTATTCTCCTCTCACACTTGAAATTCTTACTTTGTGCATCATAGGAAACTGGATGCAAATGTTAATACTTACTTTCATATAATTAATTAATTAATATAAAATACTACAAAATATGTGTGTCCATTTTGCAAGGGGTTAATATGTGGCTAAAGCCGCATCGACAATTCTGAAGGAATTTTGTCTCACATTTCGAATACTTAAATAAATCAGACGAATGCTGGAAAATTCCAGTCAAACAAATAGGTCGTCATCGGACTGGGATTGGACAAATTCCGGAAATATTCGTAAAACTTAACTGTACCGTGCTATTCCAAATTGTAATGTAGATTTGAACAAACGTTGATGAATTCTCTGTGCCAAGGAACAGGAACAAGATGTCGGTAAAAGTACAGACATGGCTGTAGAGGATTGGCCGTTTTCTATGCAGACAGTATTCAGACGAACGTTTTTCATCAGAACGGAAATTGGCGAACCATTTAAATATTTCGAGGGAAAACATTTCAGAAAATTTCCTTCGAAAGTTTAGGAAAAAAAAGTTGACGTTTGAAGTTGCGCGCCTACAAGAACATACGTACAGTATTTATATCAGTAAAAAATTAACAGAATTAAAATATATTGAACAGTTCACATACAATCTGTTTTATATTGTAATATTTGCATGCATTTTGAGGATGAGGATTTCTAATTATTTAACTTGTTTGAATTAAGAAAATTCTCCTATCTTTGTTGTTTTTATCACAGAGTTTTAGCCGTTTTACCCTCCAGCCTCTCTCAGGTGCATACCAATCGTGATAATCTACTGGAAATGGTTTTCTGGGATATAGACATATCATTATTTAGATTATTTATTTTTGAGCTCTTATCTTCATCACTGTTGCTGTTATCACAACTTTTCTGTCGTTGTACTCTCACGTGTTTTTTAAGTGCATACCAATCTGTGTAACCCACAAAAAAGATTTTTTGTGTTAATGTCTTCTCATTATTTACACAATTTATATTGGAACTATTATCATCATCACTATAGTAGTTATCACAATTTTTCTGACGTTGTACACTCCCGCCTCTCACAGGTGCATACCAAGTTAGATAACCTGCTGGAAATGGTTTTCTGGGATGTAGACATCTCATTATTTGCACTATTTATATTCGAAATATTATCACCATCACTGTTTTAGTTATCACAACATTTCTGATGTACACTCACACCTCTCTCGGGTGCATACCAATCAGCGTAACCCACAAGAAATTTTTTTTGCGATAAATTCTCTTCATTATTTAGACTATTTATATTCGAACTATTTACTCATGTTTGTTGCGGTTATCACAAAGTTTCTGACGTTGTACTCTCCGGCCCCTTTCAGGAGTATATCAAACTGATTAAACCACAGAAATTGGTTTACTCTACGCACACTTAATACTATTTTATTGGAACTATTGCCTTCAATTTTATTGTGGTTATCACAACGTTTCTGCCGTCGTACAGATCAACCCTCTGGTGGTTACCTGGGATGAAGACTTCTCATTATTTATAATGCTTCTATTCAAATGGATGTGCGTTCTGGTGCATTGGATATCGCCTAGGAACGAGAAATCGGGGAGTGGAGTTCGAATTCCAGCTGAATTCATTGCATTCACTTACGTGCAAATACCCTTATTAATCCGTCTCTTCCTTCCAGTTATGGGTTAAATAACAGGACTGATTGGGTTCTATAGCCTTGGTCGGCAACTAGTCTACCGCAGAAAGCAATGGCAACCTACTGCGGGATAATATTCTGCCCAGTCAGTCATGTCTCGAGAGAGACATGATCGCCCAAGCGTGTATCACGTATGGCACTTAACTGACTGACTATTCAAATTATTGTCTTCATTATCATTATTATTTTTTTGTTGTTTTTTTTTTTTTTTTTTGGTTATCACAACTTTGCAGAAGTTATAAACTCCGGCCTCTCTCAGGTGCATATCAATCTGATTAACCCACTAAAATGGTCTAAAGTGATGATAACTTATTATTTACACTATATATATTCCAAATTTCCTTCTTTTATTTACTGTGGTTCTCACAACGTTTCTATCGTTGTTCCCTCTGTATCCTCTCAGGTGCATATGAATATGTGTAAATTACAAGAATGGTTTTCTTAGATTAAGTTTTCTCATTATGTGAAGTATTTATATTCGAACTATTGTCCTATTTTTATGGTTATTACAATGTGTCTGCCGTTGTTCTCGCCGCCCACTGTCTGGTGTTAATCAATTTGTGTAACCTAGAAGAAATGGTTTTCTGGGACTAAGTCTTCTCTTTATTTTCTTTATTTATATTGGGAATATTGTCGTTAAAAATTTTGTTGTTAACACAAGGTTTTGGCCGTTGTACCCTAAGGCTTTCCACAAGTATAACCTACAAAAAATTGCTTTCTTGGATGAAGACTTCTCAATATTTACACTGCATTTATTAAGAATATTTTTCTTGTCATTTTTGATGTTATAATAAGGTTTTCGCAGTTCTACCCTCCGTCTTCTTTCAGAGGCACAGCAATCTTGGTAACCTAGGGAAAATAGCAGAGTTTTGTAATTTACTTGAAGCATTGTGCATATATGTTGTATGAGTGGGTATCACAAAGCGTTTAATATAATAAAGGAAGGTAAAGAATGTGCTGGTTATTACCTATTTATTATTCATTAATATTTCGATATCAGAATGTCATCTGCAGAATGATAGGAACCAAAATGGTGGGGTGATTAAAATATTCTTTGTAATGTTCGGTTATAGTGAGAAGGTAGATTAATTAGATTTTAATGAAAATTTTTTGTTTCTATTCTTTTTTTATTTTAGAAAACTGAAAATGTCTTCTAGATTTTATTCAAAAATGTTTTGCTGATAATAATTATTTTCCTTTAAAAATATTTTATGGTAATAATATTTTCTTCCAAAATGTATTGTTGATAGTATTTTTCTTTCAAAAATGTATGTTTTTTCTATAAAAGTCCATTTTTAGGTATATATGTCTATATATGTGTATTTTTATACTTTCATGGTGGTTTGATCCCATTTTTGGGGTAAACTATTTGCCCATAGCTGGGACCCTAACAGGGGCCACTACTCCGGGTCAGAGTGAATCTGGGAACAGAAATTAAGAAGTGTTTCAATGCTCCTCACAACCTCCACATCAGAGGCCTTGCTGCCGGATTCAGTTTAACGTCATAAGTCCGTGTTAAGGATTTTCTTCTGTAACTTGTACATCCAGTAGGCGATCATTTATCTCCACAATTTTCTATTCCTTGTACTTCTCAGCATCGTGTGTTCACTTATTTTTACCCTGTCATTCATTTACACAAGCCAGTTTGCTGCATCCCTCTCTTCCCCTTATATCTTAAATTCTCCGAGCCTTGTTTCCTAATGCATCCAAGATACTTCAATAGCAGTTTTTGGATTATTAGATTGGTGTCCTGTTTGTTCCCATTTACCGTAAAATTTCTTAGTTGCCTTCTGTTTTCGTTTAATGAATTCTCAGCATCTTTCAGTAAAACACTTTGCGTTAACCTGAGTACATAATCTGGGCTGAAATATCCAACGCTCACGATCATATAAGAAAACTGATATGACATAGCAGTTCCGTATTTTTATTCATTCTAACGAGATTATCTTGTTTCTTAATACTTTTTTTTAGCTTTTAGAATGCATCTTACTTGGTTGTTTGATTTACTTTCTACAGCTTATCAGAATTATACAAGTTATTTATAGCCATCCAATATTTTTAGACTAATAATTTTAGGAGATATTTTTTCGTTTTTTATAGAAGTTTTACTAATTAATCTATATCTAAAAGGAGAATTAACAGGTTTATACCTTTCCTAATTTGCTTGTAAGTGAATATAAAGAACATTACATGAATTCGAAATTGGCTCTCCTATTAATAATTCACCGAAAATATGCATTAAACTAACTACACATAAATGATTACTGCAATTGGTATTCCGAATCACCTATTGTCACACATGATATTGCTTAACTTTAGTGACCATTGGAGAACCTGTATTTCAATGTGATGTGGACATTGTTGTCTCTTTGTCACATTTATTTTTCGTTTGTTTAAACATTTCTATGATAGATTTATGTACTCGAAATGTTTTAATGTCTCCAATGTATTAGTTGCATCCTGATCAGATTCTTTTGTCAACAGCCATACTTTCCGCATTATTACAATTGGTGTTTGGTCTATCCTTCTTGTAAATTGTTTGTTACAGTTTATGTGGATGTCCTATAAACGGAAGAAATTAACGGGTCCAACAATCCCGTTCTAGTTGTTCTAGTTCAGTTAGTATTGACTCAGCTATACGCTGCGTAAAAACAATGAAATGACGCATTCTGTTCAGAAGTCTCTTTTTAATTTCGTGTATTGTTCAGGAATAAATACAGATTGATATATCAGCTAAAATTAAGAAAATATGTTTTGGCCAAAACGATAATTGAAAAATCAAACTCAGACATTCCTTCTTCTTCTTCTTCTTCTTCTTCTTCTTCTATGTGTCCTGTCCCTTCAGGACGTAGGCGATCATAGCTTTCCACGTTTCCCAATCCATGGTGGTTCTGAGCACGCCTTCTCCTAAAACACCATGCACCCATCGTTCCAAGATCCACCTGATTAGGTCCTTCAAATATGTTATCCGCTGCTTTCCACCGTCTCTTTCCCCCTCTATCTGGCCTGTTAGTATCAGGTTCTCCAAGCCCTTCTTCCTCATTGCATGTCCCAGGAACTTCAGCTGTTTCTTCCTGATGCTCAGGATTAATTTTTTTTTGTTTCCATCCTTTCTAAATACAAGAAAAATGGGTGTTAACTGAAAATGTTTATTCGTGATCCACACTGCTTATTTAAAATAAAAATAGAATATCAAAGTTTCAATGATAATAAGTCGCGAAATAAAATATAAATAATGACATTGGGATGTATTTTATAGATTCTACGTATCTGGTGATGACAAAAATGTTAAACACGTAATCAAATTTAGTTTCTATTTCTTAATTTTCTTAATAATTCTTGATTTCACTCTCGCTTGGTCATCTGTGACGTCATGAGCTGTAATGCGACATTCGCTTCCAGTGTCTTAAATGCACGAGTTTGTTGTTGCTTGGAAATCCTCCATGTAAACAAAAACAGTTTGTCATTATGGTTTATCCATGTTTAAATATATAATGTAATTTGACATCTTTGAAAATGGCTTATGTAAGCCTAGAGCTTAGATTTGATTAATAAAAAATTATGTATCAATTTTGTAATTTTCTTTCTTCATTTAAAGATAATGCCATTAAGATTATCAGAGAATATGAAAAATATTTACATAAAATTTACATAAAACGTGTCTATATTATTTAATGAACCATGCATTAATATATATATATATATATATATATATATATATATATATATATCACGGCTGATGTGCGCTATAGCAACAAACTGATCTTTTTCTTCTATGTGCCCTGTCCCTTTAGGACGTAAGCGATCATGGTTCTCCACGTCTCCCTATCCCTTGTGGCTCTTAGTATGTTTGCTCCTGTTACACATCGCAACCCCCGTTCCGTCATCCACCTGATCAGGCACTGCAAATATGTTATCCTCTGCCTTCCTCTGTCTCTTTTTCCTTCTATCTGTCCAGTTAGTATCAGTTCTCCAAGCTCTCCTTCCTTATTGCATGTCCCAGGAACTTCAGTTGTCTTATTTCTGATGCTCACTATTAATTTCCTTTTTGTTACCATTCTTTCCAACACCTCATCTTTGCTTGCATGCTCAGTCCACGATATCCGCAGCATCCAACAAACTGATGTATTTCACAAAAAAATTAAGTGAGCTCAGTATCTTTATACTCCACTTCTTTTTTAACAAGATAAGATTTTATGTTCTTTTTTCTTTTTAAGGATTATGTTTCTTGTTTCTTCTTAAGTATCTTTTTATTCGCTTTCATCCGTTTGTTTGGGATGAATTGACAAATACTAAATTTCTGTAGATATATGACAATAAAATATATATGAACGTATGCCTAGAGCTTTCATCGATAAATATTTTTTGTGTTCATGTATATAATATATATATATATATATATATATATATATATATATATATGCATATGTCGAAGTGTGAATGCGCACTTGTGCTTCCATACATAAAAACACATTCAATTGCTTTCATTCTCCAAACCTTGCAATATAAGTCAATAAAAACTAGAGAGAAAACAAAATAGTGTCATTCTCTTTCCCTAAGAAATCTCATCCGCCTCCAGCGGTTGATATACTTGTAACTCTTGTGATATTTGCGTGAATAATGTCAAGGCCTAGTTTAATACATCAGAATTTAATCTTCAAAACGAATCATTGTATTAAGTGTCGTGCGTAATTTACACTTGCTATCCGGAGTCAGTCACTTGATCCGCGATTTGGAATCTAGTTTCAATCTAATCGACATTTTCATATATAAAATGCAACAGTTCTCAGTTTTATTTTAGATATAAAATGGTGATTAGAATCTGTGTTATTTATATGTTAAACTAAAAAACAACACTGAAAAACAATCTGTACAGACTGAATTTAGTTCTTGGAAAATAAAGAAAGGTGATAAAATAGAAGGGAAAAAACCAATGTAACGTTATGAGGGGAAAAAAGACGAAATTAACAAAATGAAATATCATCAAAGATTAAGGGAAATAAATGAGAGAAAATAGAGAATTTTTTAAGACAGTTGACAGATAGATACATAGATAAATATTTACTGATATATATATATATATATATATATAGATAGATAGATAGATAAATAGATAGATAGATAATGAATTTACTGAGATAGTAAACAGATTGACATAGATAGATAGATAGATATTTACTGATATATATATATATATATATATGTATATATAAGAATTTACTGAGATTGATAGTGAACTGATTGACATATCTATATATATATCGATAGATAGATAGATAGATAGATAGATAGAAATAAATTTTCTGAGATAGTGTATTTACTGATATATATATATATATATATATATATATATATATATATATATATAAATACAGCGAGAGAGATAATCAACTGATTTTAACAGATAGCTAAGAAACAGATTGTTTTACACACACATGCACATAAAAAATAACATATATATATATAGGTTATTTTTTATGTATATATGTGTAAAACAATCTGTTTCTTAGATATCTGTTAAAATTAGTTTATTATCTCTCTCTCTCTCTATTTATATATATATATAAAGAGAGAGAGTGAGAGAAAGAAGGAGAGAATAATATAAACGGACAAACAGAGATAGACAGATAAAATATGGAATCAAAACCATAAATAGATAATTAAAATGAACAGAATGCTGCCTTGCTTGCTAGATAGATGCGAACAAATTGAAACAAACTTAAACAAACTTAAAACTGAGACAGAGAGATAAATTGATAGATAAATAGTAAAACACAGAAAAACGAAAGCATAGACAGAATAAAAAGAAAATAAATAACGTGTGTAGGAGATAAAAACAGAAAACAATAAGCAATTAAGCTTTATAAGGAAACAAAAAAATGCAATCTATCTAACCTCCGTTTTTGCTTCTGTGTTAGCATAAATTAAAAGCCACCAAAAAAGGTTTTGCTCAAGAAATCTACAAAAAAAACAAAAACAGTTAAATAAAAATGAAGTTAAATAAATTTGCAATTTACAATAAAACCCAGAATATAATATTATTTTATAATGTTTTCATATTTTGGATTCAATATAAAAATTTGTTATGTTATTTATTGTTGTTGTTCGTTTAATTCTGGAAAAAGCATTTTGATACTTAGAGAAAAAAAAAGCACATAAATGCACACCAACTTTCATTTCTGCACACAAACCTCTTTTTTCCCGTGTATATATGTTTTGTTTCTGGATATTTGTTTGCAATAGAATTATCAGGAAACAAAAACTTATGCTAATTAATATCTGTAAAATGCTGTTTTAGAAGAAAACTAACATATATGTGCTTACTCTGCTACATATTTAATAACCTAGCTTTTTATTTGGGTACATAGACACATAAGATAGTACAGACAGATCCTTCCTTAAAGAAATTATATATATATTTATATATATATATATATCTGAATTTTGAAAAATTTCTCTAATTTATATTGGCTCTGTATTCTTAATACATTGATCTCTGCCTGCATCACTTTTTAATGTTAAAAATTTTTAATATTGATTAGGATCAGGTTATTGGAATTTACCTTCCTACTCTTCCAATTCGGATTAAAGAAAAACAATATATATATACATATATATATATATATATATATATATATATATGTCTCTCTCTCTCTCTCTCTCTCTATATATATATATATATATATATATATATATATTAGGTTCATACAACCATGGATGAAAACGCCATAATTCCTTGTAATTTTAAAAATTGAGAGTTAAAAAAAAAACAAAAAAAAACACCGTTTCGTGAGCGCTCATAAAAAAAAACAAAAAAAAAACGGTAAACAGTATAATCAGTTCTTGCAAATCGTCTGAAGACCTGAAGACACCACTCATGGTAGAAAAGGTCGCGTAATAATTCGCTTACAAATGTAAAATATTCAAATATTCTACAATATAATTTTATTGAAAATTTTTAAATACAAATGTACACTGTTCTAGTTTTATTATAACCAGAAACTAATTAATTAAACAATCAACAGATATATATATATATATATATATATATATATATATATATATATATATATATATATATCTGTTGATTGTTTAATTAATTAGTTTCTGGTTATAATAAAACTAGAACAGTGTACATTTGTATTTAAAAATTTTCAATAAAATTATATTGTAGAATATTTGAATATTTTACATTTGTAAGCGAATTATTACGCGACCTTTTCTACCATGAGTGGTGTCTTCAGGTCTTCAGACGATTTGCAAGAACTGATTATACTGTTTACCGTTTTTTTTTTGTTTTTTTTTATGAGCGCTCACGAAACGGTGTTTTTTTTTGTTTTTTTTTTAACTCTCAATTTTTAAAATTACAAGGAATTATGGCGTTTTCATCCATGGTTGTATGAACCTAATATATATATATATATATATATATATATATATATATATATATATATGTATATATATATATATAACAGCTTAAATATTTCACCTCCATAAAGAGTGATAGACAAATATATATAGATAGAAAATCGAATATATTTTCAGAATAAAATATTAGATAAATAGATATATACATATAGAAACTGTGATAGTTGCTTAAAAAAGTGGATAGATATATTTTTAAATATTTCTAAATATTTAAATTGAATAGACTTTACTTAAATATACTTTTAAATTCAATATTTAAGTTATTTTTACAATCTTCAAAACAAACTATTCTTTTTTAAGCGTCTGCGTTATCTTCTTTTACCCCAACAACATGTCTAATGCTAACTTCCAGGTAAGTAACTCATTGCATCTTCACAGACTAATCAATAAATAGAAATACAGAATCTTTTGTCAGATATTTGGTTCTCTCTGTTGTGTGAGACAATTTTTTCATTACAAGAGTCAATCTAAGCTTATATATAAATGAAACTTTGTCTGTGTGTGTGTCTGTGTGTGTGTGTGTATCCGTTAACTCCGAAACGGCTGAACTGATTTTCTTGAGTATTTACACATTTGTACTATAAGCGTCTGCGAGTGTTCTTAGCTAGGTGTTGTGTCGAGGTACTCCAGATAAATATCGAAAATCGATAATCGAAACAACCGGGTTATAGAAGAAGTGGTCCGATTTTAATCAAATTTGATACACTCATAGACAAAGACACAAGAAAGGATATTCAGAAGCTTCAAGGTTGCAGTTCTTACAATAGTGCAGAAAATTTGATATCGATTCCAGGAAATAAAAATTTGACTTACATCCATTCATTTTTCTTTCAGTCTACGATTTCGCTTTAAGATCTATTGCTTTATAGTCTTTCGTGCCAACGTCCAAAGAGTCTGAACTCCAGGACCATGGATTAGTTTTAAAGCTTTCATTACACCCGAGCAACGCCGGGCTATACTGCTAGTCTTACATATTTATGTTTACCATTTATTTTACTTTGTTACATCTCCGTTACTTCTCCTGTATATTTAGAGATTATTGATGAAATCCAAAGAAGATTATGCAATATTATTCTACCTGTTCTGGCATCTCAGCTTCAGTGACTTTCCCACTGCTGTAATGTAGCTTGCCAGTGCTTTTTCAATTCATACTTTCATGGTAATTCTTCTGCTGAACGCACCTTCCTTGTACAAGACTTTATCAATTGAAACGTAGTACTAAATTAGCTGCAAGGTCTCGTCGTTTAGCAGTTGAACGAGCTAAAGATAACTATAAATTCTATGCTATTTTTTTTTAAGACATCTCATTTGTGGAATTCTCTTCCTGCGTCTTACTTTCTATTGAAATTTAAATTAAATTAAATTTAATTATTTATCTTGTGTCATTTTAATTCTATTTTTTTCGCCTTAACAGGGTTTCTTTTTATGGATTCTTTAACACCCAGTACTCTTTTGCGTCATAGTTATTTTATTGCTTTGCTTGGGGTGAAATTATTCAAGAAGTATATATTACATTTCTGAGAATCAAGGATGCTTATTCAACGGATTTTTTACACAAATTCAATGACAAACCCAGGATCCAGATGACGTTTATCGTCATACCCAGGACGCTCGCCTACGATTTTTGTTATACAACTTGAATGAAAAAACCTAGGACACAGATCACGTTTATCGTCATACCCAGGACGCTCGCGTACGTTAAAAGGGGGCACGCCACATAAACAAGGAGACTACAGGATGATCACACGGATGAGAGAGGCTATGAAAACTGAAAGTTCACACCAAGCACAACTACTTATTTAAAATAGCAAAAGTTAAAACAAGATCTGTTAATGCTGGGAAAGAATATTTTGACATAATGGATTAACAATTATTGATTTTGCTTTTGCTGCACTGGTTTAACAGAGATCCATATACCAAGAAGTTTAACGGAATACGAAGATGATACAGTGCTGATAGCAGACACAGAAAGGAAACTACATAAACCTCCTACAGAAGGTAGATGAAGAGAGTGATAAGAAAAGACTACAAATAAACTGCAAGAAAAACAAATGCATGGTCATCAGTAAAAAGGGCAGCCCAATATGCCAAATACAGGTCGAGGATACTAAAATCAAGCAGGTACAACAATTTAAATACCTAGGAGGTGTTTTAACAGAAGACGGAAATTGGGACATTGAGATCCGAAGGCGAATTGGCATGGTGAAGTTGAGTAAAGTAATAAGAAACAGGACAATTTCGCTAGAAACAAAGAAGAGAAGACTGGATTGCTATGTTATGTCGCTTCTTTAATATGGCAGCGAACGTTGGACAATATCTTCGAAGATGAAGAAAAAACTTGAAGCTGCTGAAATGTGGTTATACAGAAGGATGATGCGGATATAATTGACCGAACATGTGAGCAATGAGGTTTTGGAAAGGATGTAGACGAAAAGGAAATTAATACTGAGCATCAGGAAGCGACAACTAAAGTTCCTGTGACATGCAATGAGGAAGTGGGGCTTGGAGAACCTGATACTAACAGGCCAGACAGAGGGAGAAAGAGACAAGGGAAAGCAGCGAATAACATATTTGAAGGACCTGATCAGGTGGATGACGGAACGAGTTTTGCATGATACAACAGGAGAAAACATGCTAAGAGCCACCAGAGATAGCGAGATGTGGAAAGCTGTGATCGACTACGTCCTGAAAGGATATGTCACATAAATGAAGAAGAGTCTATCATAGATTGTTGCGTTGGAACTAGACATCATCATGTCCCAAATCTGGGGTCTCTTTGTAGGTGAGCACCTGATCATTTCCCTCCGTATATATAAGTTGAAAGCTTGAGATATAATCATTCATGCATAGCGTATCTTAGGAAATAGCCTGTACCCTTTCCACGTCAAACCCCTGGTGATATCCTCCACCTTTATTTCTTTGGGAAACCCTCTGAAATGGTTGTTAACGTCGGTCTAGGTAGGTTTTTGTTCAGTAATGAGAAGTCATAACCGCACTGGCTGCAATCTAGGTAGCTGCATAGTGCTAGATCAGCGTTAAAAAAGGTTTAATTGCTCTTTGACTGATCAGGCTTAGCTACTCTCCTAAGGATATGCGTTGTGGTCCAGTGGATATCGACTCGGAACGAGAAATCGGAGAGCCAAGTTCGAATTCGAATTGAATTCGTTGCAATCATATACGCGCAAATAACCTTGGGAAAGGTATTAATCCGTCTCTTCCCTCCAGCTATAGGTCAAACAACAGGACAGATTGGGTTCTATAGCCTTGGTTGGCAACCAGTCTACAGCAGATAATCTGCGGGATAATTTTCTGCCCAGTCAGTTATGTCTCTCTCGGGACATGATCGCCCAGGCGTGTATCACATATGGCACTTAACTAACTGACTCTCCTAATCAAGAACCCTTGTGGTAGATACCTTTTTAGTTTACATTGTATTCATTTTCACATGACATAACTAAAATAGGTCTTATAAGGTTTATTAAACTTTACCGTTTATTGATGACCCGAAAGAATTCAACGGCACTTAGGTTTATTTAAACTCACATTCTATGAATCCTCGTCTGGGATTATTTATTTTCCACTTCATAATCCCTTTGCATTAAAAGGAAACGTCACGATTATCTCGTAAATGTATTGCTATTTCCCTGGCACGTGTAAGGAGAACGATATTCACTGGTTCAAGCAGCCGTGATCTTTGTCGCACAGGATCGCCAAGATATACAAGGATGGAATATCCCCATTCCATTTCGTATTCCAGTTGTAAGAAATACAATCCACTCTTCACAAGAACTGCTGCTTAATGGAACCGACTGTCAGCAGAATTTTTCCCAATCACTGAGGATGTTGTAGAAGTAATGAGAAAGGACGACTTAGAGAATCTGATACTCATAATACTTTCATGGCTTCTGCTCAGACGAACTTAAGTCACTGATGCCTCCTCAACAGGCGTTTACTCGCGCAACCAGACTGGTAACTGGGTCCCACACATTCACAGTCAGGTTAGCCAAATGCAGACGACAATTCTACTCCTGCAGCTTCTTCTCTCGCACTTCCCGCCTGTGGAACTCGCTCCCGTATTCTTGCTTTCCTGAGGGCTACAACCTCCAGAAATTTAAATGCAAAGTCAATACTCATCTACTAACCACTGGCCTCTAGCTCTCTCCCCACCCCTGTATAACCTTCCCTTTCTCTCCACCTATGTATCTGTCATTGCACCTGCTTTCTCAGCTTTCTATTGTTCCTTTCTAACTATTTTGTACTCCTCACTCTTTTCTAATTAATCTTTTTACATTTATGTAGCCCCCTGCACATCAGTGGCGTTTCCGCCTTGCTTGGGGTGAAATGATTAAAAAAAAAACTGAGAGCGGGCAAGAAAGACAAGGAAAGGCAACGAGTGATATACTTTATGGGTTTGAGCAAGGGGATGACAAAGCAGGGTTAGAGAGGGATACTAAAAAGAAAAAAATATATTATTTCTCTCCTAGTTAATAGGGACCCAATTAATATAGACGGGGTTACAAGGAGAGAAAAGACAGGGTACATGAGGTATCGATGAAAGGATAAAAGATTAATGATATTCAAGAATATAGAAGATTGCAACCGACAATGAATTTAAACTTTTGGAGTTTATGGCTGTTAAAAATTAAAGTAAACGAATGGGATTTCCACAGGTTGGAAGTGCAAGAAAAAGAATTCTTTAAATAGAAGTGACTGTTACATTTAACTCTTTTTACTGTAACATGGTGGAACATAGATGCCAACTCAGTTAAATTCATGTGGGTGCGGCACCAGGGAAAATACTTGTCGGTGCAGTTCCAAAACCACTCCAAATTGGTTAGAAAATGTCTGAAGTTGTGATGTCTATCAGAATTGATTAAATAACTGGTTCTTCTTTGAATATTCCTGACCATATATAACGACAGTAAAATATTGAATCGTGAAAATGTTCACGGATATTAGTTTGTTACAAAATAAACACCCAATTTCAGAAACAGAATTTCGTTCTTGAAAAATTAGCTGAAATGTTGAAATTAGTCAGAATACGAGACTTTAGCAAATATCCGATCGGTCAAGGAGATTATTTATTCCTTGCTCATAAAAAAGTTATCATGCAACGAAAGCTGAAAGCTGATTCCACCTCTGATTTAGACATAAAAGTTTTTCAATATAAATATGTACTGAACGGCTTGAAAAATGATAATCGTTGGGCGAAAGATTAGTAGAACATAAAGGATATGGTAAACTCTCGTATCCTAAATCTGCGAGTTTTTGCATCGTCATTCTTGGAACATGTGGGCATTCATTATCTTGGATCAGAATTGGACCACGTCGATTCACCAATACTGATCTCATTTTGTTGCAAACGTGCATGCATTTCAACAAGTTGATTGCTGTAAATTCTGTTTGATGCTTTTGTTGGTTTCCAGGAAGCTGTAGTGTATAACAAATTGCAGACCGGCATAATCTTTTACTGATGCAAAGTTAACTTTAAGAAATGGTTTGGGGACTCCTCAGGAACAAGCCATTGACCTGATCAGGTACGGTTATCATAAATGATGCACTTTTCATCACATTTTGCAACTCGGTCAAGAAAGGCATCAATGGTGTCACGAAGGAGGAACGTCGAGTACGCTTGCAAAAACGCCTAGTTTGTATTTTCCTTGAGATCATGAGAGACACATTTACCAAGCTTTTTCTCCGTGCCAATACTCGGCAAATGGCGTAATATTGTTGGATGGTGACAACAACCGTCTAAAATATTTCTGTGATAGTTTGGCATGTTTTTGTCAACAACTGCTCGCAGTTGTTCGTTGTCAAGACTGGAGGGCCATCCCCTACATTCTTCGTCATCATTGCTCTCATCACGAGTACAGAGTTTATAAAGCAACCTTTGTAATGTCCAATCTCTTGTGAACCCATTACTCCATTCTCTGTTGATATTATCAGAAGTCTGAAAAGAACTGTACCTAAATTTGAACTTATGCATAAAAAGTAAACGAAGACAATTTTTATAATCAATCACTTCTATGCGTCAGGTATGTTTCTGTCTGAAAAAAAGTTAAGAATTATTGAAAAAAAAAACACATTTCTTTTTATGTCTACCAAAGTTCACCTAGTATATGGTGTGAACACAATGTTAAAATGGCTTTTTAAAATGCAACACCTGGAGCGGTTATTACATTTGTAAGAACGTAAAATATAATGGTTTCAATAATCTCCATTCAGTCTTTGAGGAAATCGTCTGTGAATGTACTCTGATGAAGTTATTACAATTTAGAATAATTGTATGTGATATTATTGTAACGAGACGATATAATAATTGTTCCGTTATTTAATTAAAGAAAATGGCAAATTTGAACCGTTAAATAACACTCAATAAATTAGCATTTTATCCCGCTAAGTTTACTAAAATCATACAGGTACCTAAATTTAAATTCCTGGAAAATGTTCTAAGAGAAGACGCAAAGTAAATTCAAAGTTCTATTGACATGGCCAAGGATGCATTCAAAAAACTGAGTAGATTATTAAAGACGGAAAAATCTAACTGGAAATATAAAACGAAAAAGCTGTATTGGCATGTGATGTGTTTCTTTTAATATGTCAGTGAATGATTGACAATCTCAACAAAGATAAAATAAAAAAAAAACTGGAAAGAACGGGAATGTGTTTCTACAGAAAGAGGATGACTTAGCCCGAACATGTAAGCAACGACGAGGTTTTGGAGAGAATGCAAATTAAAATGAAATTGATAATTAACACCAGATAAAATAGCCGAAGTTTTGAGACATGTAATGTGGAGGTGCGTTGTGGTGAAGTACATATCGACTCGGAACGACAAATCGGGGAGCTGAGTTCGAATTCCAGTTGAATTCATTGCATTCACTTACGTACAAATACCCTTGTGAAAGGTATTAATCCATCTCTTCCTTCCAGTTATGGGTTAAATAAACGGACAGATTGCGTTCTATTGCCTTGGTTGGCAACCAGTCTACCGCAGAAAGCAATGGCAACCTACTGGGCATAAAGTGGCGGATCAGTTTTATGTTGTTATGAAGAAATAAACTTATCCTCTGCTAATTAGTGCTTAATAATATAATGCATCTCTTCTCCCTCTAGCTATGAGTCGAATAACAGGACAGGTTGTGTTCTATAGCCTTGGCTGGTAACCAGTCTACCGCAGAATGCAATGGTAACATACTAAGTGATAATCTTCTGCACAGTCAGTCATGTCTCTTTCGAGACATGATCGCCGAAAGCGTGTATCACGTAGGGTACTTAACTGACTGACTGAATATAATACTTGAAAACCTGATTAAGACTTTTACTGAGCGAGGGATCAGTTTTATGTTTTACGAAGAAATAAACTAATCACCCACTAATTAATACTTAATAATATTATACCTATGTTCCACATTTAGTTATGAGTCAAATAACAAGACAGTTTGGGTTCTATAGCTTTGGCTGGCAATCAGTCTACCGCAGAAAGCAATGGCAATCTTCTGTTCAGTCAGTCATGTCTCTTTCGAAACATGATCGCCGACGCGTGTATCATGAATGGCACTTAACTGACTGACTTACTGAATGTGGATGTAAGACCTGGAGAATCTGATGCTCACCAGACGGACAGTGGGAAGAGGAAACAGGTGAAAGCAACGCATACACTTTTACAGTGAAACCGATAAAATGTAACCGCAATTTCTACTCCAACGGCTTCTTTTCTCGCACTTCCCACCTGTGAAATTCCTTTCCACATAATTGCTTACCCGACAGCTACAATCTTCAGGAGTTTAAATGTAAGGTCAATAGACAACTCCTAACTCGCATCCATTCTCTCAAACACACTTCCCATTTACCCAACCCTCATCCTCCGTATCCTTACCCGTCTATCACCCCCTTCTATCATTTCCTATCTCTAACTACTTTTTCTCATCACTTTCCCCCATATAATTCCCTGCGCAATAGTGGCAGTGGAATGCCTTGCTTGGAGTAAAATGATTATAAAACAAGTAGTTGATGGACTTGAGCAGATGGATGGCGAAGCAAGTTTGATAAAGTTAACAAGAGAATGGTTGTTGGGCGCTACGAGGTGTAATTAGATGTGGTTGTGTCATAATCGTCTACGTTCCGAAAGGAAACGGCACATCGAGGAAGAATGCTGATGTCAAACTGATTTAAAGATGCATCTTTGTTATCTAAAACAGACGTTAGATAAATGAAGACAACCATGTCAATTTTGTGCGTTTTCTTATATCTTGAAAAGCAATAGAATAATTCGAAAGCCTCCTTCGAATTATAAAATGTATTTATTGATAATTTATGAAAATAAAACTTTTCCAAATCTGTATGAGACAAATTACATGTTGACAAAATAAGAAAATACAATCATCTATATGTAAAATTTGGAGCTAATTTACACCAAACATATTTTCATGCGCTATATCAAATTACAACTAATAACTCTAATATTTTCCCCTAATCTTAAGCAAGTTAAAAGGAATTTATTTCATTCGTGCACATTGTTTTCTTCTTTTGGGAGAATTTGCCATGAATTGAAAAACAAAATTCTTTTTTATATTTTCCAATGAAATTCACTTTTTTACAAATTTAATCAACAAAACCATATTATCTTTAATGTCGTCTACCTCTTTTCATTGGACAAAATTATTATTTTTTTGTTTGATTCAAATAAAAACTACAATGTCTGGCTGTACATTTCTTTTTTGATGTTCTATTTGTTCAATATCCAAAACGGTTATTTAGTTTCGAAACTTAAAGTAAACTCTTTTTGCGCGTCTGTAACTCAATCGATAACAAATCACAAATCTATTCACTGAAGAGATCCAACTATATTTTTCTTGGCAGCAATGAAGACCCAATACATATGTGCTTTTCAAAACCAACAAATTGGCAATTTCCAAATATCTTAGAAGCAAAATATTTTCAACATTTCTCAATCTATTAGAAATACGTTAAGAATTTTAATCAAAACTCGACAATTTATCATTGATGTATTGAATGTAAATTTCAGATTTTGGTGAAAATATTTCCCAAAGTTCTAGTCATATTTAATAACTCCTAATCCGTTGAGAATGATGGTGAGGTACAATGATATTTTTATTAGTTAAAGTGATGACTTCTAAATGAACAAATTTCAATCATTACAAGAAAACGCAAGAAAAGGACAAAACTCGTATTGTGACCACTGTGAAAAGGAATTTGAACGCTTCTAGTACGAAATATAAGAAGAACATAGGCTGGGGTTACAGGCAAAAGACACATCTCTGCTAAAGTATTTGCAATATACGCACACAGGCACACACACACACACACACACACACACACACACACACACACACACACACACACACATATATATATATATATATATATATATATAATTATGTTAATCATTTTTTACCATAATTAAATTAGACTAGTACACAGTTGTATTAAAAAGTTCTCAATCATATATGCAGTAGAGTATTGATTATTTCACATTCGAAAACGAGTTATTTCCGCAACCAAGGTTTCAACCATTCGGTATTTCCAGGAGATTTAAAATAACTAATTTTCCACCGTTTGTCGTATGTTTAAATATCTTGTAAAATCTGTTATTATAAATCGCCTGAACATACCGAAAGTTTGAAAACTAAATTTCGGAAATAACTCGTTTCCATATATATCTATTTATGATATACATATATTAGACTCTCCCGTATAATGGTCAAACAACTCCCTTCTTAGAACCAACAGCCATACTAATCACACATATCATTAGATTATATGGGTAAAAGCTTGGGCAGAACAAACCACAATATTTTGGAAGAGAATTAATTCACAGTATGCCACAAATCCTCAAATCAACTTCTGCATGTTTTCATTTCAGAGTTGTCTTTCTTTTATACCATTTGACAGCCAAGGCTAAAGACCCCAGTGTGTCCTGCGATTTGCCATATACATGCTAATACCCGTTTCCCAAGGTTATTAGCATGTAACTGAATGCAATAAACTCCCGTGTCATCCGAACTCGGCCCTCAGATTCAATAATCCGAACAGCTATCAATTACTCCATCCTTTCCTCAAATTTATGACAAATACTTTGAAGCATGAAACAGATGTCGCCTCTTGGTTTTGATTTAGGGTCCACTTTTATATTTACTTACATTATATCACTGATATTAAGCGCTTCAGCACACAAACATATATATCGTATTCTACTCGATCACTAGAACTAGTAACGGCGTACAAATTCATAAATTGCACCCCCCTGAATACATAACATCTTTGCTAATACACGCTCAAACACACACAGAAAGACAGACCGATGCACACATACACACAAACAACCCCACACACACAGATATATATATATATATATATATAGTCATCCGCAGACAGATCTGTTTCGCCGTATCACAGCTCATCAGTACAGTTAGACTCCGATTGCTTTTAACCCACAATTGAAACCCGACCGAATTGGCATCACTCAGCGATTCTACCTCTGGGCTATGGTCGTTCGGTAGAAGAAGGAATACTTTTTAGCGTGTATATTTTCATCATACCCGCCCAGTAGCCAGAGTGCTCTAATCCATTACTGAATGAGCGATGCGTACATACCAGAGTAGCTACTGTTTTTTAAAGTCTACCATTCTTACAGAGTTATTTACATAATATGGGGCTGAACTGCCATATCACGTTAAATACACCGGTTCTAGCTCGATCACCAAGTTAAGCAACGTTGAGCCTGGTCAGTACTTAAATGGATGACCGCTTGAGAATACCAAATGCTGTAAGCGTTTAGTGACGGATGTACGTTGTGGTGCAGTAGATATCGTTCTCGGAAAGAGAAATCGTTGAGCCGAGTTCAAATTCCAGTTGAATACCCTGCATTCACTTAAGCACTGGTACACTTGGGAAAGGTATTAATCCGTCCCTTCCTTCCAGTTATGACTTAAATGACAGGGTATGACTTGGGGACCCTGCCCTTAAAAAAACCAATCCCAATGTATACACGAAAAGAAAAAAATATTACTAGACACAAAACTTATATAAAAAAAACCCAATAAATTGTTGAAAGAAAAAGGTATTACCAGCAATAAATAAAACAGATTTAGTTGGTAATAAATGACCCGCCGAGTTCGATATGCCATAAAAACAAAACAACCAAACCAAACATAATCTTGGTATTTAGGTAGAAAACTTTCGTTAAGGTAAATGTTATAAAAATTACACTTGATTGATTTGCATTTACAGATCACGAAATAACACTTCCAAATTAAGGAAGAAATTCCGTTAGAAATTATACAAATCAAATAGGATTCAAGTTTCGACTTTCTTAAATCATTATCAGAATTGTCTTATATAAATGAAATGTTTTATTTTTTATTCTGCAGAAATTTCACAAATATTGACAAACATAAAGATTTCATAATACATGCAATTTTACTTTACATTCATGTCATGAGAATCATACAATATCGTCTAATCATATTACACGAACTTGTTCCAATTAGAACACAGTTCCACAAAAGCCAAAAATATATTAATGTTCGAACTATATAGGGATGATTTCAGAAACTTCCTTCCGGACATGAAAACCTTGAAAATGAACGAATAGGAACACAGAAATTTATCATTAAAAACAAACTATATGAATGAATTCGTTAGAGAGAAACCGGAAAACAACATCTGAAAAACTTTCCAAAACTTTTGGATGTCGACATTTAAAATCTATTGGATATATAAATAAAGCCTGTAAGTTCCTCTCGCATGAACTGATAGAGAATCAAAAAAATCGATTCTTAGATTTGTGTTCCATCTTGTTCTTCCGCCATGAAATTGAGCCTTTTAGCATCGATTCATTACGTGTGACGATAAATGGAAACTTTTTGACAATAGTAAGCAAATAAGGCAATGCTTAAATGCAGATGACCTTCCAAAACTAAATCAAAATCCAAAACTGAACAGGCTGTGTGGTGTCAGACCAAAGACACGATTGGTTATTTTTTTATGCAACAAGGTAAATCAATTACAGAAAACCGTACTGCAATCAAAATGACAGCGGTAAAAACTTTAAAAAATAAAGAAGTAAAAGCCTAGACTAAGGAATAAAGATAACAAAATCTTGCGTCATGGCAATGCACGCCCACACATTTCAGAATGTACCGATCAAATTTCACAGCATTTGTTTGGAAATTTTACAACTCATTCATCCGAAAATCATCGCAGAGATTATGTTTTTAAAATGTCTATATGCGATAAAAGATTCTCTTATAATAACGAAGTAGTCGAAGCATTTGAAAAATTTATTAAGGTTTAAGATTTGTTTTCTTTTAAATAGGATAAATAGTTACATTGGAAAGGCACCGTTGAACGAAAGAGACATTATTTCGATTAAATCTAAGTATATTTTGACAATTATCAGAACGCGAGATTGCATATGTCAAAAGATCAAATCCACAGAAGAATAATAACGCAACAGTTAATTTACTGAAGCCGATAATTCCGACGCGCAATATATCATTCACTTATGCACAAATATTCTTAGGAAATTATTTATCTATCTCTTTTCGCTCCTGCTGTGGGTTGGATAGTAAGAGAAAATGGTTTCTCTAACCTTGGTTGACAACCAGTGTACTGCAAAAAGAAATGGCATATTACATCGAGAAAATCTTCTGCCGAATCAGTCATGGATCGCTCAAGCCTTTATCACGTACGGTATTGAGCAGACTGACTGACCCGCATGCATAGCCTTTTCTTAGATTTTCCGCAAATATTCATTTTCACTGTAAGAATTCCTGTTATTTGATGCTGATTTATTAAATATCAATTCAATCGGTTGTCGCCATTTTATATTTTTAATTTCGCGCATGCGCGTAGTTTTTTTTTTTTTTGTCTACTGTACAGTATATAGGTTTCAGTGAGATAAAGAACAAACTGATGCAATTCACTCAGCCAGAAATGTGGAAACGGTATTCTGTATTGTTTTGAATACGAACATTTCAGAGCGTTTGTGTTTCATTCTAAGAACCTAAGAACAATGGTGAGGATTCTAATGGTGATTAAAAAAATATAGGAGTACGGAAAATTCCCTTTGATCGACCTGAGAAGAAAAAAAGACTATGAATTTGTTGTTAAGGGCTTCAGCTTTAAGATAGAGGCCTACAGTAAGATCTTGGAGGAGGTAATGTTATTATGTATTATACATTTTTAGTTTTATTATCGTATGTGAGAGATGCAGTTGATTGAGAGACCAATACAAATCCTTTTAGCACGAAATACAAACTGAAGACAAGGAATATGGTAGTATTTATCAACTTACACTATGATAACGTCTAGAAGATGAAGGAGATTCCGATGTCGTGGTTAAAGCCAATGATAATTTTCCTGGATAAATTTACTATTCTGTATTTCAAGATATGTTTGTGCGATTTTTCAAAATGGGTGCTTTCTGTAGAGTTAGGTGATCAGATGTAAGTCTTGATGTGTTTACAAAAATTGTCTAATAGCTATGACTGGTTTCTCATGCTTATGTGGCATGGTGCAGCGTATTGTTGCCAGAAATAGGTTTTTCCAGCAGCCACACTCTTGACCCAGGGTAGCACTACCTCTTCAAGGCACTTAATGTTACCCTCTGTCTTAACTCTGGGGCCCTATAGGAAGATGAATGGAAGCATGAAGTCACCATTACTAGTGATCACTCTAAATATCATGCTACTGACTGGATATATCATCCAATTCTTTCCGAATCGTTTACGCCATCTTCAGATTAACACACAAGCACTCTGAATTGTTCTTACGAATTTCTAGCAGTACAGCATGACGTTTCCAAATTTTTAGAAAATTGAATTGTATAAATATGCTCATTTTTCTTGCAAAATATGCTGAACTTCAGTCAGTCAGTTAATTGCCATGCGTGATACACGCTTGGGTGATCATGTCTCTTTCGAGACATGACTGACTGGGCAGAATATTATACCGCAATAAGTTGCCATTGTTTTTGCGGTAGACAGGTTGCCAGCCAAGGCTATAGAACCCAATTTGTCCTGATTTTTTAATCAATAACTGGAGGGAAAAGACGGATTGACAACTTTCCCAAGGGTATTTTTTCATAAGGGAATGCAAGTAATTCATCTGGAATTCGAACTCAGCTCCCCGATTTGTCGTTCCAAGTCGATATGAACTGCACCACAACACATTGCACCGCCGACAAAATGAAAAAGAAACGACGCTCATGCGGAAATTAAATTATAACTTTACAACAATTTACCCATCGCACCCTGTATTTCAGTCGGTTTAGAAAAAGATACACCTGAACATTTTGATGAAGCACATATTAAACGTTTTTTTTTCTCTCCTTGACGTTAGCGTGAATGTTATTCTAATTCCATGACCAGGAACAGAAAAAGTTATTTAAGTTTTGTCATTACTTTTCATTTAAGAAGTCAGCAAATCTTTGTCCTGCGATCTTTCGTACTCTGAAATCCAAAATTATTTTCATAGATTGCGTGTCACCAAAGACACTGCTCAAAGTTTTTCTGACACATTTTACTTTGAAGAACACTTCGTGAACCGAAATATGAAAAAATAATTTCATTTAATTTGCAATGTTTTGTAGCAGTAAATTTGCTCACCGCAAAATAAATACAATTTTTCTTTCATAATTATATTTTAATTAAAATTGAATTTTAATTTTTTTAATAAAAAATAAAGCAGAATTAGTTTCATTTACATGCAAATTAAATTGCTTAAATTGTTCTCTAAATTATTTGTTGTTAAAGGAAAACGTTTCCAAGTCGAGCATATCGTTATTTCTAGCAAAGCGGCAAGGAATATATGAGTTAATTTAATGACAACATATTAAGATAATCCGATAAACATAAAGCTGTTTATTCATTTGCTTTCACTTCGAAATAATCCTTAAGGGGACGACAGTTTTGAAGGTCACTGAACATACCTTAAATACTGAGTGTTAAAAAATGTGTAGCCTTTATATCAAGGAATATGTTACTTTTACAGTGAGCACCAGTTTATGATTTCAAATTTTGCATATATAAGACCTACCCTAATAGTATATAATATACTAGGCGGGAGTAAATTTCAAAGACATTTAAGATTGTAAATTTCCAGCATTTTATTTTTTCTAAGACCGCATCTGGTTTATAGGTTTCGCTGGACCATTTAGCACCAACTTTATTAATAATGCGTTGGGGTGTAACGGATATTGACTCCGAAAGAGATATGGGGAAACGTGTTCGAATTCCTTTCATTCCATTAAGCACAAATACACATTGAAAATGTTATAATTCGTCTATTTTTCCCAGGTATGGCTTGAATAGCTGGTCAGATTAAGTTCTATAGCCTTAGTTGGCAACAAGTTTCTTCTTCTTCTATGTGCCCTGTCGCTTCAGGACGTAGGCGATCATGGCATTCCACGTTTCTCTATCCCTGGTGGCTCTCCTGTTACACCATGCAACTCTTGTACAGTCATCCATCTGATTAGGTCCTTCAAATATGTCATCCGTTGCTTTCTTTCTATCTGGCCTGTTAGTATCAGGTTCTCCAAGCTCTCCTTCCTCATTGCATGTCCCAGGAACTTCAGATGTCTCTTCCTGTTGATCAGTATTAATTTTCTTTTTGTTTCCATCCTTTTTAAGACCTCATCATTGCTCACATGCTCGATCCATGATATTCGCAATAACCTTCTGTAGAACCATATTTCAGTTGCTTCTAGTTGTTCCTTCATCTTTGATTATATTTTACAGCCTTCACTTGTTTATCTTAGATAAAAAATGGCAACCTACTGCAGGAAAAATTTTTACTCGTTAATCATGTTTTAAAAGATACATGGTCGCCCATGCGTGTATCAGGAACGACAATAAACTGACTGACTGACGCATCCTATCGTTTTGAGTTGCAACCCTCCTATCGTTTTTAGTGCAACCCTCCTATCGTTTTTAGTGCAACCCTCCTATCGTTTTTAGTGCAACTCGAGGCTTGTCTCGCTAGAACCTATTACAACTGAGTAGTGAGTCTTCAGACTTTCAGCCTTGTACCACATCAAAGCGGCGCTTATTAAATTAACTTTCGTTTTAGAGCTATTGCTTATAGATTTAAGATCGAAGTTTGATAAATTCTTTTCGGTGGTAACTCTGATGGAATTATGAATAGAATTATGGATCTAATTTCATCAGTAATGTTGCGTTTATTTTATCTGTGGATTTCTCTCTCTTTATTTTGTTCATTTTTTAGACTTTGCGTTTAGCATTATACAAGAAATAATTCGGAATGTAAATGTTTTTTTTAATGTATTTCGATTCACTGATTAGGAATCGGGAGTTGAACATTATAAGAGTTTTCTTTTTAAGTAGAAGCCTATAATTATTGGTTGGAATTTTGGAATTTTCTTGTTTTTTATGCCTTTCATTGTGTTATATGTGGATATTTTCTTTTATTTGATAACCAAAATTGCCTTAAAAACAGAGACGTTCAACAGACTAGAAGACCACAAACAAAATATCAAAGTTAAAATTTGACGAACAGCATTAACAACATCAAAGATTTAATAAGCAGAATACAGAAATTTTGTAGAAAGCATTTTCTTTACCCTCTAGAATTAATAATAAGTAAGATTTTTACCATCTAAGCGCGGAGCAAGTATTTACCAAATCTGTACAAGCAATTTCTTAGAACATATACGCTAAGGAATATAAAAGAATTTCAGATTGATTAACTGAATGCAGTGAGACAAGTAATCGGTTGCTGGAGAAGAAGAGCTAGTACCATCAGTACCATCATGTGTCATACGTGATACACACATGGGTGATCATGTCTTCAAAGAGGCATTACCGACTGGCCAGAAGATTTTCCTGAAGTAACTTACCATTCATTTTTGTGATAGACTGGTTGCCAACCAAAGCTAAAGAACCCAATCTGTCATTTTATTTAACCCATAACTGGAGGGAATAGACGGATTAATAATTGAATGCAACGAATTGAAACTGAATGCAACAAATTGAACTGGAATTCGATCTCGGCTCTCTGATTTCTTGTTTCGAGCCGATGTCCACTGCACCAAATCGCACATACCGTTCCCAAATTTAACTATGAAGGTAAGTGCATATAACGTATCCAACTGGAATTGAAAGCCCATCCCTCTTTTTCATTCCCAAGTTGTTATCCACTACGCCACCCGCATATCTAAGCTTACAGCTCCGTGTATTCTCAAGTGGTCGCCTGTCTAGAAATTGAACAGGTATAACTTTGCTTTCATTCGGTGACCTTGCAGCGTGTAAACCCTGTGTACCCCTCTCATATATCTAACTTTACTATATTTGACGTTGCTTAACTTGGTTGTTAATAGTTCGAAATAAGCACATTTAAAATAAAGATTGGGAATGCGTGAGAGAAGACTGATTCTATTTTATTTCGAATATATCTAGAATGATTTAATGAATCTAACAAAAACTGAGAAACCTCAAGAAGAAATGGGTGCTAAGTGTATTACGAATCGTTCTATTTCACGAAATGACGACATCAGTGTTCAACGTAAAGCCCAAACGTTAAGCGTTTTAGCATGTACAAAATCGATTGAGCATAATAAATAATTTAAATATCAGAGAACTGTGAGAAATGGACGGACTGCTGGCGGCCAACTGTTGTATTAATTAAAAGAATGAATTTTAATTGTTAATTATTTCAAGCATACATTAGGATTTGCTCATTGCCGACAGGTAAGTTGAGTTTCATAATAGGCGCGTTTATTTGTGGGCGGCTTGCCGGCTTTTTATTTGCTTTTCTTTCAAAGGTAATTGTCATTTGTGCTTAGTTATGATATCTCGATTCTACTTAAGTCTTCAATTACCTCTTCTCTTCAGTAATTCAATTGTTGATTAAGAATTGGAGAAATTGTGAATTTCAGGCATGGTGATCAGACTAATCAATAATGGTTGGAGATTTTGAGAAATGATGCAATTACAGTTGTTCCTTTTGCTTTTACTTCTCTTTCGTTCTTCAATCTTGTGATGTTTCTTCTTCTTTCTGTCTTTTATTTGATACTCAGTATGCCCCAGGGGCAAGCTTCTTCTTACAGCTTTTTCAATTCAAATAACTCTATTTTCATTTTCAAATCATTGTATTCTTCTTTCTTTCTTTCTTTCTTTCTATCTTTCTTTTCGTTTTCTCTTTTGCATTCTTTACTTATCCGTCTTTATCATTTTCCTTCCCTCGTTTGAAATTTTTCACCTTCTTTCATTCTTCCACTTTATCCGTCTTTTTCACCTTTATATGTTTAGAATCAAGCAGGTACAAAAATTTAAATACCTAGGAAGTGTTCTAACAGGAGACGGAAAGTACGACACAGAGATCCGAAGGCGAATTGGCATGGCAAAGGACGCGTTCCAGAAGTTGAGTAAAGTACTAACAGACAGGAAAATTTCACTAGAAACAAAGAAAAGATTGCTGGATTGCTATGTGATGTCAGTTCTTCAATACGGCAGTGAATGCTGGACAATATAATCGAAAATGAGGACAAAACTGGAAGCAGCGGAAATGTGGTTCTACAGAAGGATACTGCGTATATTGTGGACTGAGCATGCAAGAAACGATGAGGTGTTGGAAAGAGTGGCAACGAAAAGGAAATTAATACTGAGCATCAGGAAAAGACAACTGAAGTTCCTGGGACACGCACTGAGGAAGGAGAGCATGGAGAACCTGATACTGACAGGCCAGATAGAAGGAGAGACAACGGATAACATATTTGAAGGACCTGATCAGGTGGATGACGGAACGGGGGTTGAGAGATGGAACAGGAGCAAAGATACTAAAAGCTACAAGGGTAGGGAGACGTGGAGAACCATGATCGCCTACGTTCTGTAGGGACAGGGCACATAGAAGAAGATGTTTTAGTTATTTCCTCATTTCTTGCAGTCTCTGTTTTTTTCTTATTCGCCTCCTTCCTGCCATCTTTATTTTTCCCCATCCATTTTCGTAGTCTTTTTCACGCCTTTCTTAATTCATCAATTTCAGTTGCGTCTCCGTTCCGTCTTTCATTTATTTAAATCTCTATTCTATCAATTTTATAGTTTTTCATCTTACTTTTATGATCCATTATTTTCTTATCTCATTCCTTCGTTAATCAATCTTTCCTTTTATTTCCCGCCTGGATATTTGCTTAATTAATTCCCGTTTCTTTGTATTTGTTTATTTTTATTCAATCAATCCACACTTCTTTCTTTTTTCCTACTGTATATCTCGCTCTTATTCTTTCTTTCCTTCCTTCTTTGAATTTTCTACTCTCTCATTATGCATCGTGTTTTCTCAACGTATAAGCGTTTACCTCATTCTACAACTTCGTGTCGGTAGTAGGTGTTAATATTTTTTGTTCTTTCTATTATTTCTCTTAAACCCTGTTCTGCAATCCATTTAGTCATGCTTTGTATTTTATGCGTTTTTTCTTCTCTCCTTCCTTTCTTCAGTCCGTCTTGTGAGTATCAGATTTTGCCAAGCCTATTTTCCTCATTATACGCACTAAAATCTTCAATTATCTCTCCCTAATGTTTTTTTAGTTTCCATTTCTATTTCACTTTACTCGAAAACGTCGTAGTTGCTCACATTTTTGGTTCATGGCATACTCATCATCCTTCAGTAGAACTACATTTCTGATGTTTCAAGTTTCTTCTTCTGCTTTTAAAAGATTGTCAAGTAATGACATACAGGAAGACAGATATCACACAAGAGTTTAGTACTCTTTTTTTTTGTTTCTAGTAAACATTTTTCTATTTCTTAACACTCTGCTTAAATTTTCGAATGTATCTTTGGTTATCCGGATATGCCTTCGGATTTCAGTGTCACACTTACCATATTCTGTTAAAGAAATACAGGTTTTTAAATGTCCGTAGTTTTTTTACAATGGTACCTTCAATTTTTCATTTCTTACCATGGGCTCATCCAACCATTTGCTAACCATTCATTCTGCTTTTTGCTTTTTATATTTAAACTTTTTTTTCCGTCATTATCTTTTGTGTGGGTTTTTGTATTATTATTCTTCTATCTAATAAAATCACTGTATCGTCTGCATATTTTGTTAAGATTGTGACTGTCAGTAATGATTGGTTGGTTGTTTTTGTTTTTATGATTGTGACCGTCAGTAATGATTGGTTGGTTGTTTTTGTTTTTATGATTGTGACCGTCAGTAATGATTGGTTGGTTGTTTTTGTTTTTATGATTGTGACCGTCAGTAATGATTGGTTGGTTGTTTTTGTTTTTATGATTGTGACCGTCAGTAATGATTGGTTGGTTGTTTTTGTTTTTATGATTGTGACCGTCAGTAATGATTGGGTGGTTGTTTTTGTTTTTATGATTGTGACCGTCAGTAATGATTGGTTAGTTGGTTGTTTTTGTTTTTATGATTGTGACTGTCAGTAATGATTGGTTAGTTGGTTGTTTTTGCTTTTATGATTGTGACCGTCAGTAATGATTGGTTAGTTGGTTGTTTTTGTTTTTATGATTGTGACCGTCAGTAATGATTGGTTAGTTGTTTTTGTTTTTATGATTGTACCGTCAGTAATGATTGGTTAGTTGGTTGTTTTTGTTTTTATGATTGTGACTGTCAGCAATGATTGGTTGGTTGTTTTTGTTTTTATGATTGTACCGTCAGTAATGATTGGGTGGTTGTTTTTGTTTTTATGATTGTGACTGTCAGTAATGATTGGTTGCTTGTTTTTGTTTTTATGATTGTGACTGTCAGTAATGATTGGTTGGTTGTATTTGTTTTTATGATTTTGACCGTCAGTAATGATTGGTTGGTTGTTTTTGTTTTTATGATTGTGATCGTCAGTAAAGATTGGTTGGTTGTTTTTGTTTTTATGATTGTGACCGTCAGTAATGATTGGGTGGTTGTTTTTGTTTTCATGATTGTGACTGTCAGTAATGATTGGTTGGTTGTTTTTGTTTTTATGATTGTGACTGTCAGTAATGATTGGTTGGTTGTTTTTGTTTTTATGATTGTGACTGTCAGTAATGATTGGTTGGTTGTTTTTGTTTTTATGATTGTACCGTCAGTAATGATTGGGTGGTTGTTTTTGTTTTTATGATTGTGACCGTCAGTAATGATTGGTTAGTTGGTTGTTTTTGTTTTTATGATTGTGACCGTCAGTAATGATTGGTTAGTTGGTTGTTTTTGTTTTTATGATTGTACCGTCAGTAATGATTGGGTGGTTGTTTTTGTTTTTATGATTGTGACTGTCAGTAATGATTGGTTGGTTGTTTTTGTTTTTATGATTGTACCGTCAGTAATGATTGGGTGGTTGTTTTTGTTTTTATGATTGTGACTGTCAGTAATGATTGGTTGGTTGTTTTTGTTTTTATGATTGTGACTGTCAGTAATGATTGGTTGGTTCTTTTTGTTTTTATGATTGTACCGTCAGTAATGATTGGGTGGTTGTTTTTGTTTTTATGATTGTGACCGTCAGTAATGAGTGGTTAGTTGGTTGTTTTTGTTTTTATGATTGTGACCGTCAGTAATGATTGGTTAGTTGGTTGTTTTTGTTTTTATGATTGTACCGTCAGTAATGATTGGGTGGTTGTTTTTGTTTTTATGATTGTGACTGTCAGTAATGATTGGTTGGTTGTTTTTGTTTTTATGATTGTACCGTCAGTAATGATTGGGTGGTTGTTTTTGTTTTTATGATTGTGACTGTCAGTAATGATTGGTTGCTTGTTTTTGTTTTTATGATTGTCACTGTCAGTAATGATTGGTTGGTTGTATTTGTTTTTATGATTGTGACCGTCAGTAATGATTGGTTGGTTGTTTTTGTTTTTATGATTGTGACTGTCAGTAATGATTGGTTGGTTGTTTTTGTTTTTATGATTGTACCGTCAGTAATGATTGGGTGGTTGTTTTTGTTTTTATGATTGTGACTGTCAGTAATGATTGGTTGCTTGTTTTTGTTTTTATGATTGTGACCGTCAGTAATGATTGGTTGGTTGTTTTTGTTTTTATGATTGTACCGTCAGTAATGATTGGGTGGTTGTTTTTGTTTTTATGATTGTGACTGTCAGTAATGATTGGTTGGTTGTTTTTGTTTTTATGATTGTGACCGTCAGTAATGATTGGTTGGTTGTTTTTGTTTTTATGGTTGTACCGTCAGTAATGATTGGGTGGTTGTTTTTGTTTTTATGATTGTGACTGTCAGTAATGATTGGTTGGTTGTTTTTGTTTTTATGATTGTGACTGTCAGTAATGATTGGTTGGTTGTATTTGTTTTTATGATTGTGACCGTCAGTAATGATTGGTTGGTTGTTTTTGTTTTTATGATTGTGACTGTCAGTAATGATTGGTTGGTTGTTTTTGTTTTTATGATTGTACCGTCAGTAATGATTGGTTGGTTGTTTTTGTTTTTATGATTGTGATCGTCAGTAATGATTGGTTGGTTGTTTTTGTTTTTATGATTGTGACCGTCAGTAATGATTGGGTGGTTGTTTTTGTTTTCATGATTGTGACTGTCAGTAATGATTGGTTGGTTGTTTTTGTTTTTATGATTGTGACTGTCAGTAATGATTGGTTGGTTGTATTTGTTTTTATGATTGTGACCGTCAGTAATGATTGGTTGCTTGTTTTTGTTTTTATGATTGTGACTGTCAGTAATGATTGGTTGGTTGTTTTTGTTTTTATTGATTGTGATCTTCAGTAATGATTGGTTAGTTGGTTGTTTTTGTTTTTATGATTGTGACTGTCAGTAATGATTGGTTGGTTGTTTTTGTTTTTATGATTGTGACCGTCAGTAATGATTGGGTGGTTGTTTTTGTTTTTATGATTCTGACTGTCAGTAATGATTGGGTGGTTGTTTTTGTTTTTATGATTGTACCGTCAGTAATGATTGGGTGGTTGTTTTTGTTTTTATGATTGTGACTGTCAGTAATGATTGGGTGGTTGTTTTTGTTTTTATGATTGTACCGTCAGTAATGATTGGGTGGTTGTTTTTGTTTTTATGATTTTGACTGTCAGTAATGATTGGTTGGTTGTTTTTGTTTTTATGATTGTGACCGTCAGTAATGATTGGGTGGCTGTTTTTGTTTTTATGATTGTGACTGTCAGTAATGATTGGTTGGTTGTTTTTGTTTTTATGATTGTACCGTCAGTAATGATTGGGTGGTTGTTTTTGTTTTTATGATTGTGACTGTCAGTAATGATTGGGTGGTTGTTTTTGTTTTTATGATTGTACCGTCAGTAATGATTGGGTGGTTGTTTTTGTTTTTATGATTGTGACTGTCAATAATGATTGGTTGGTTGTTTTTGTTTTTATGATTGTGACTGTCAGTAATGATTGGTTGGTTGTATTTGTTTTTATGATTGTGACCGTCAGTAATGATTGGTTGGTTGTTTTTGTTTTTATGATTGTGACTGTCAGTAATGATTGGTTGGTTGTATTTGTTTTTATGATTGTACCGTCAGTAATGATTGGTTGGTTGTTTTTGTTTTTATGATTGTGATCGTCAGTAATGATTGGTTGGTTGTTTTTGTTTTTATGATTGTGACCGTCAGTAATGATTGGGTGGTTGTTTTTGTTTTCATGATTGTGACTGTCAGTAATGATTGGTTGGTTGTTTTTGTTTTTATGATTGTGACTGTCAGTAATGATTGGTTGATTGTTTTTGTTTTTATGATTGTGACTGTCAGTAATGATTCGGTGGTTGTTTTTGTTTTTATGATTGTGACCGTCAGTAATGATTGGTTGGTTGTATTTGTTTTTATGATTGTGACCGTCAGTAATGATTGGTTGCTTGTTTTTGTTTTTATGATTGTGACTGTCAGTAATGATTGGTTGGTTGTTTTTGTTTTTATGATTGTGATCGTCAGTAATGATTGGTTAGTTGGTTGTTTTTGTTTTTATGATTGTGACTGTCAGTAATGATTGGTTGGTTGTTTTTGTTTTTATGATTGTGACCGTCAGTAATGATTGGGTGGTTGTTTTTGTTTTTATGATTGTGACCGTCAGTAATGATTGGTTGGTTGTTTTTGTTTTTATGATTGTGACCGTCAGTAATGATTGGGTGGTTGTTTTTGTTTTTATGATTGTGACCGTCAGTAATGATTGGGTGGTTGTTTTTGTTTTTATGATTGTGACCGTCAGTAATGATTGGGTGGTTGTTTTTGTTTTTATGATTGTGACCGTCAGTAATGATTGGGTGGTTGTTTTTGTTTTTATGATTGTACCGTCAGTAATGATTGGGTGGTTGTTTTTGTTTTTATGATTGTGACTGTCAGTAATGATTGGGTGGTTGTTTTTGTTTTTATGATTGTACCGTCAGTAATGATTGGGTGGTTGTTTTTGTTTTTATGATTGTGACTGTCAGTAATGATTGGTTGGTTGTTTTTGTTTTTATGATTGTGACCGTCAGTAATGATTGGGTGGTTGTTTTTGTTTTTATGATTGTGACTGTCAGTAATGATTGGTTGGTTGTTTTTGTTTTTATGATTGTACCGTCAGTAATGATTGGGTGGTTGTTTTTGTTTTTATGATTGTGACTGTCAGTAATGATTGGGTGGTTGTTTTTTTTTATGATTGTACCGTCAGTAATGATTGGGTGGTTGTTTTTGTTTTTATGATTGTGACTGTCAGTAATGATTGGTTGGTTGTTTTTGTTTTTATGATTGTGACTCTCAGTAATGATTGGTTGGTTGTATTTGTTTTTATGATTGTGACCGTCAGTAATGATTGGTTGGTTGTTTTTGTTTTTATGATTGTGACTGTCAGTAATGATTGGTTGGTTGTTTTTGTTTTTATGATTGTACCGTCAGTAATGATTGGTTGGTTGTTTTTGTTTTTATGATTGTGATCGTCAGTAATGATTGGTTGGTTGTTTTTGTTTTTATGATTGTGACCGTCAGTAATGATTGGGTGGTTGTTTTTGTTTTCATGATTGTGACTGTCAGTAATGATTGGTTGGTTGTTTTTGTTTTTATGATTGTGACTGTCAGTAATGATTGGTTGATTGTTTTTGTTTTTATGATTGTGACTGTCAGTAATGATTCGGTGGTTGTTTTTGTTTTTATGATTGTGACCGTCAGTAATGATTGGGTGGTTGTTTTTGTTTTTATGATTGTACCGTCAGTAATGATTGGTTGGTTGTTTTTGTTTTTATGATTGTGACCGTCAGTAATGATTGGTTGGTTGTTTTTGTTTTTATGATTTTGACCGTCAGTAATGATTGGGTGGTTGTTTTTGTTTTTATGATTGTGACCGTCAGTAATGATTGGTTGGTTGTTTTGTTTTTATGATTGTGACTGTCAGTAATGATTGGTTGGTTGTTTTTGTTTTTATGATTGTGACCGTCAGTAATGATTGGGTGGTTGTTTTTGTTTTTATGATTGTGACTGTCAGTAATGATTGGTTGGTTGTTTTTGTTTTTATGA
Source organism: Ascarosepion bandense (assembly GCA_037127315.1). Lineage (NCBI taxonomy): Eukaryota > Metazoa > Mollusca > Cephalopoda > Sepiida > Sepiidae > Ascarosepion > Ascarosepion bandense. Next base: position 118,259 of record JBBBDQ010000564.1, on the reverse strand, counting down.
TTGTGACCGTCAGTAATGATTGGTTGGTTGTTTTTGTTTTTATGATTGTGACTGTCAGTAATGATTGGTTGGTTGTTTTTGTTTTATCGGCGTATCATTTAATGCCAACTAAATTTTTATTTATTTATTGCTGGTAATACGTTTTCTTTCAACAATTTATTTTTGTTTTTTATATAAATTTTATGTCTAGTATTACTTTTTTCTTTTCGAGTATCAAGATTCATTGGGATTTGTTTTTTAAGGGCAGGGTCTCCAAGTCCTGCCATGTTATTTAACCCATAACTGGAGGGAAGGGACGGATTAATACCTTGCCCAAGGGTACCAGTGCTTAAGTGAATGCAGGTTATTCAACTGGAATTCGAGCTCGGCTCATCAATTTCTCTTTCCGAGCCGATATCTACTGCACCACAACGTACATCCGTCATTAAACGCTTACAACACCTGGTATATCCAAGCTGTAACCCATCTAAGTACTGTCCTGTCAGTAATGAGTCCTGTTAGAACTTCTGCTTGACTCAAAATCGCCTTGCTGTATGAGTTGAAAAAGCCAGATGACACGACATAACCTTCTCTTGCACTGTTTTCTATTTTTCTTATATCTTCTGAACTCATTTTCTATCCGTATATATGTGATTTCCTTCCAGTAAATGTTCTTGAGCATTGTAATATCCTTCCCAAATATATCAAGGATGGTGAGGAGTTCCAAAAGACCTTTCTAGCGCACGTGATCAGGCGCTTTTGTTTGGTGGGGGTTAATTATTTGCCCATTGTTAGGACTAACAGGTGCTACCACTCCGGGTCAGGTTGTACCTAGGAACAACGGCAATTAAGAGGTGGTTCCATGCTTCTCACAACCTCCCAATAACAGGCCTTACGCCGGATGCAATTTATCGTCATACCAATGACTGGCATCATTACATTAGTTAACAGTGAAAATGGTGTTTTGAAAGTTCCGCGCGTATCATGTGATAGCTTTAAACTACTCTCCTTTTCAAAAACGATAAAATACATTAAAGTTAAACATGGCAACATAACAACACCGGAAAAAAGACATCGAAAAGAGGCTGCAAATATGAGTTTTCTACAGAAGGAAGTTGAGAATCCCAAGGACTGAACCTAAGTGGTAGCAAGAAGATTAAACACACAGGAATAAAAAGTAAGCCTATACTTATTAATTAACAAGAGATAGCTGATATTTTATGACTATCGGTGAGGTTCCTTGGTCAAACAATAAGGTAGAAGAGTTTAGAGAATCTATTACTCACAGGATGGATAGAGGAAACGAGAAACAGGGAAAGCAACGCTAGATATATTTGATGGCGCAGCGGGGTTTGGGAGAGGATATCAAGTAGAAAATATTACGAATGACACGTGACAGAGGCAAGTGGAAGTCCATGATCGCCTTCAGACAGGGCGCATGAACAAGAAGAATCTTGGAAATTATGACTTTTTACATAAGATATTAGGGGTATGAGGACATGGGGAAAACAACAAATAAACTACCTAACAAGCTAGTGGAAATGGATAACATGAGGGACAGGTAGAATGTTAACTCATATTCAGAAATACAAATGGATAAGCAATTTTTATTTAAATGTAGGAAATGAGGAGTTATCTGGCTATTGTGGTCCAGCCTTCTCCAGGTATGTATCGATCTGAAATGAATAGTTTTGGAGAGCAAGGATTATCCCGCCCTGATGCGAATAGGGACGGAGAATTAGAAAAAGAAGAGAGCAGTTTAGAAAAATGAGGCCTATCAGACTATGGGTTGATTTGACAGCGATAAAGCACCGGGAAAGGCTATCGGGAGATAAATAAACTAAAACAACACGTGAGAAGGATCCTTTTAAGATCCTTATAAAAGACATCCATTAGAAAAACCTACTGAAATTGGAAATTACATGAAGGAAAAACGATTTTACCAAGACAGTGAATGCTTTGCTGGCCACGGTGGCTCAAATGGAGAAAACGCTTGCTGGTTATTTGCAGAAAGCACACTTTAACAATGAGACGGAGAAAATGGGGAGATATTTTGGTCAAGTGGCTAGTCCAGGGCCAGTTCTACAATGTGTTAAAATAAGAGGTCAGACGTATATTGATTTTGTGAATGTACATGCGGAGCTGTATTTCAAGGAGCCAAACGCATTGAAAAATTTCAAAATTGTTAGACACGGCAATGCTCCATCACGTTTGGCAAAATAAAGTAATGAATTTGTGAGATGGGCTTAAAAGACACTCAGTTGCTCCAATAGTGCTTCTTCAACTGACCTTAATCCAACTTTAGACTCGTAGAGTGTCGCGAACAGAAACGTTTAAAATTACAAAAAGACAGTTAGAAGCACAAATAAAATTTGGACAGCTATTCTGGTGGCTGTGGTATCACATCAGGAAATCTTTCAGTTAATTGCCATAGATGACATTCCTGCAGCGATCATGTCTTGAAAAAGACATGACTGACTGGGCAGAAAATTTTCCCTCAGTAAGTTGCGATTACTTTCTGCGATAGACTGGTTAGCAACCAAGGCTATAGAAAACAAGGTTTTCTGCTATTTAACTCATAGCTGAAGAGAGAATCGGCACATTCATATTTTTCCAGAGAAATTGAATGCAACGAATTCAATCGGAATTTGAACTCGGCTCTCCGATTTGTCGTTCCGAGCCGATATTCACTGCACCAACACATACATAAGAAAATAGAACAGTTGAAATATCGATGGAAGGTCAACACCTAAAACTAATTTCACACCTCGTAGAAATTTTTCTGCTTGCCATGTCTCTTCAGGACGTAGGCGATCATTGTTCTTCACGGTTTCTCGTACTTTGTAGAGCTTAACATTTTTGTCTGTTATTTTTCCTAAACCCTGTTTTGCTATTAATTGCCTATATAATTTATCCCTTATTTTTCTTTGAATATCTTGCTTTCAAATAGTTCAGCAGGTATCAGAATTTTCAAACTCTCTATTTTCATTACTTACACTATTTACATTGTTGAGACTATGGTCTCTTTTTTTGTCACATCTAAAACGTTTTTCGTCCCCTGTTGGCAATGCCTTACAAGTTTCCAGTCTGTTTAAGGTCAGGTGAAGATGAAAGCCACTTGCCTGAGTGTTTTGTAAACACATCTCATTCACAAACTGATTAGTTTTTTTCCGTGTTTCTTCTGGTTATCCGAATTTCCATCCAAATTTTGTCCACCGAGGTAGTTTGATCTATTTCCACATGACATACCACTTCCGGATATCTTAGTTTCCGTTATTTCCGTTTAATAACTCAACATTAAAAATTTCGTTCTTCTCTGCTGAGGGTAGGTATTGAACCCACAATTGTTTCGGTCAAGTCAATGGATTACTTCAAACGTTTTATCCACTGGGGCTTGAAATTTAGGACTTATAAACCTAATATATATGTAACCATTTTTAAGAGAGCTCATATTAAAATTTGTTGTTATTATTATTCTTCTACGGCAAACTGTATTACTTATTCCCATATTGTAGTCATGTTTATGTTTAAGAGATTTTTCTGACCTAGGATATGCGCTGATTCTTTAACTTTTCCAACTGATTCCTCTATTTTAATTATGGGCCCAACAAATTTCAACTGCCCATTTCTTAGTTAGTATGTGTTTATTTTTTTCATTTTTTCTAAAACTTCGGTGTTGCACACTCTTGTTGTCCATAGTATTTTCACCATCCTTAAACTTCTTCTATGTGCCATGTCCTTTCAGGACGTAGGCGATCATGGTCTTCCACGTCTCCCTATCTCTGGCATCTCTTAGCACGCTTTCTCCTGTTACTTCCCCCAAACCCCGCTCTGCCATCCATCTGCCCAGGCCCGTCAAATATATTATCCGCTGCTTTTCCCTGTCTCTCTTTCCCTTTATATTACCTGTGAGTATCAGTTTCTCCAAGCCTTTCTTCTTCATCACATGTCCCATGAACTTCAGTTGTTTTTCCTGATGCTCAATATTTATTTACTTTCCGTTTCCATCCTTTCTAAAACCTCATTATTACTCATATGTCCGATCCATAATATCCACACCATCCTTCTGTAGAACCACATTTCAGTTGCTTCAGGTTTTTCATTCATTTTTGATGATATTGTCCAGCATTCACTGTCATATTGAAGGATAGATATCACATACATTCCAGTACTCTCTTCTTTGTTTCTAGCAAAATTTTCCTGTCTCTTAATACTCTGCTCATCTTGCCGATTCCTTTTCAGATCTCAGTGTCGCATTTTCTCTGTAGTCCTTTCTTTCGACTTGTTTCATCTACCTTTTCTGTAGACATTAGAATGAGACCGTTTTCAGTTCATTGTTTAAAATATCTTCTTTATGAGCTACTCTGATTCTTTTTGGACAATTTGTGCTATTTACCATATGTCTTTTAGAGAGAGACTGGTAATCGGTTTCAAATCTTTTACCACTTGATTAATGCCAGACCTTTTTAACATTCCAAAGCATCCTTACTGCTATGCAACTAAAATTGCATAAGTTAGTAACATACGAAGTTATCTTGATTCTTTCTCTCACCAAAAGCACTTCGGTGACCTCCATTATCTTCAACAACGTTTTAACAATTCAGTGGGATCTTATGATGATCCTTCCAATATCTAGCGTGATTTACATTTTGTTTCAGGCTTTAAATCTATGGGAGTAAAAAAAAGAAAGCACTCAAGTCCATAACCGAAACAGAGGAAAGAACAGCTTATTGATTATGGATCAAAAGAGAGAGTGCCTGGATTCCAAATTGTTAGCTAAAATTCCCCGAAATTCTGCGTCTAAATTAATGTTTCGGACGAGCTCATGTACGGTTCGCCTCTAAATGGAAAGTGGCTCTGACTGTTGCCAAACAGAAGCATTTGCAATGTTTCGTACCGGGCCTAAACGTAATTTTCCAGTGTCTGAAAGCGCTTATCGAGGGTGGGCCAGAAACTGATCATCTCTGGTCGGGTCGGCGCGGTGAGGGGGGTATGAGGTTGAAAGACCCGAAACCCCCTAGTGATCCTCGCGATGACATCACTGACGACACCCTCTAGCGCCCCATTACAGTGCGTAGGTTTAAAAAAAATTAAACTTTCGTATATTTGACAAATCAGACTCAAATATCATCACAATCGTTCCACGTAATAGATTTTGAAACCTCTTATTTCATGCTATGCATGTTTTCATCTTTTTCTTCTATGTGCCCTGTCCCTTCAGGACATAGGCGATCATGGCTTTCCACGTCTCCCTATCCCTGTTGGCTCTTAGCACGCTTTCTCCTGTTAAACCACCCAAACCCCGCTATACCATCCACTAGCTCAAGCCCATAATTCTAGAATATAAATGTATAGAAACTAGCATGGCTACAAAATGAGGGATCAGATTATATATTGATTATAATATAGATTTCATCCACCACTTTATATCCACATTATAATTTCTTATAAATAGCAGGCATATATCTTCTTCTTCTATGTGTTGTGTCCTTTCAGGACGTCGGCGATCATGGCTTTCCACGTCTCCCTATCCCGGTAGCTCTTAACATGCCTTCTCTTGTTATACCATGCAACCGTCCTTCAAATATGTTATCCGTTGCTTTCTCCTGTCTATTTTTCCCTCTACCTGGCCTGTTAGTATCAGGTTCTCCAAGTCCTCCTTCCTCATTGCTTGTCCCAGAAACTTCAGCTGTCTCTTCCTGATGCCCAATATTAATTTTCTTTTCCTTTCCATCATTTCCAAAACCTCATCATTGGTCACATGCTCGCTCCATGATTTTAGCAGCATCTTTCTGTAGAATCATATTTCAGTTTTTTTTATATTTTATTTTTTAATCATGTCACCTCAATCAAGACATTCCACCGTCACTATAGCGCAGGGGGTTACACAGGGCGATAGACGAGTTAGGATGTACATAGGGGGAGAGTTGGGGAGAATGGGAGGGTTAGTTTGTTAGGAGATGTCAATTGACCTTACATTTAAACTCCTGGAGGTTATAGCCGTCGGGGAAGCTAGCATGCGGAAGGGAATTCCACAGGCGGGAAGTGCGAGGAAAGAAGCTGATGGAGTAGAAATTGCGGTTACATTTCATCGATTTCACTGTAAAAGGGTGGGACCTAGTTGCCAATCTAGTATCACGTGCGCACTCACACCTAAGGGGCACCAGTGATTTAAGTTCATTAGAGCAGAAGCCATAAAAGTATTTATAGAAGAGGCACAGGGAAGCCACGTCACGCCGGTGAGAGAATGACTGCAGGTGGTCAGCTAAGTCGGTATCAATCACATTACAGATTCTTCGCTGTATTTTGTCAAGAAGCCCGAGGAGAATAGAAGGGGCACCCGACCAGATGTGGCAACAGTATTCAAAACACGAGCGGATGGTGGATTTGTATAAGTGCAGGATAGTTTCAGGCGGAAAGAACTTTCGGGCCCTGCACAGGGAGCCAACTTTCATGGCAGCGGATTTAGCAATGGATTCGACGTAGTCATTCCACTTGAGGTCCGCTGAGAGTGTCAGGCCAAGCAGGCGTAGTGTTTTACTCTCTGGGAGGCATGCCTGTTCCATGCTAATTGGAGTGGGGTGCGGTTGTCTGTGGTGGTTAATTGACAGCAGCTTCGTTTTGGTAGAATTGAATTTTACGAGCCATTTCCTACCCCAATCCACCAAGGATTGGAGGTCCTTTTCAAGCTCAGCCGCGAGGTTCGTCTTATCATCAACATCAGATTTTTGATCGAGGCGAGCATATACTATCTCGTACATGCCTACTTGTGATCTCATGACATCGGGGAGATCATTGATGTAGATTAGAAAGAGCGTAGGACCTAGGATAGAGCCTTGGGGGACACCTGCTTTTGTAGGGTAGTTTTGGGAGGCATGTCCGTTTAAAACCACCTTCAGTGTGTGGTTGGAGAGGAATGACTGGATTAAGTCCAACAAAAGTCCAGTAATGCCGTAGCTTAGCAGTTTCCGTAGAAGGCCGTCATGCCATACTCTGTCGAATGCTTTAGAGATATCCAGGACGGCAGTTCGGGCTTCACCATTCTTCTTACTTCAAGTTTTTCCTTCATCTTTGATGATTGGGTCAGAATGGCTCCTCATCACTTTCTATATTTTTTAGCGCTAAGCAAATTTATTTTACTTATCATTTAGCCAAGCCAGTGTCAGACAAATTACGCGATATTTAATGCTAAACCTCTTACCTGAAATCTATATTGTGAATGTAAAACAACCAAACTCACTTCACGCATCATGTGCTTTCTTACTGACATGGCAGTCAATCATTAGAGATTGTAAAGTATCTTTAAAGATCTTCAAAACTATAAAAATACAATGATGTTTATATGGCACATCGGGATATAAGTAATTTCAATACGATAGTTCAAACAAACATACCAATGAATATACTATCTAAACCTGTAAAACAGGACACAATGATGTGCATTCAACAGTTTAAAATTATTATTAATAATAATTAATTATTATTCATAATAATATTTTTGATTCTGAGAGGACCACAACAAAGTGATGGCAGGGTATGTTGAAATTTTATTATTATTATTATTATTATTATTATTATTTTGTCATTTTTCATCATATTTCGATTCTGCTATGGTCGCACTATCTACCAAGTCTGCGGGAAGACCTAAGGCAGGTCGTGGTGTGTCGTTATGGCTCCATTTCAGGATTTTCTATCTCCCCTATCAAACCTAGCGTTACACCGACGAAGTTCTTTTTAGTGTGTGAGATGAACTTAATAAAACAATTTTTTGTATATCTCTTAAGCTGGTGTTTCCAGGGATTCTTTAAATGTGTTGTTTTGTTCTATTTTTTATTATTCTTATTCCACTCTTGTTTTCAATTTCCACATTCTTCTTCTTCTTCTTCTTCTTCTTCTTCTTCTTCTTATTATTATTATTATTATTATTATTATTATTATTATTGTTGTTGTTTTTAATACATTGATTTTCTAGCAGTAATATTTGCTAGCATTTACTGCAGATTCTCAAAATGTTGTTGATATTAGAAGAAATTAAAGAAATATCAATGGTCATCCTCATATTTCTTTAAATTTTCAATTTCTTAAATAATGTCAAAGTATTTAATTAACTCTAATCCTGTGTTTAACGGTCATCTTCACTAGTTGGCATGTTATGAAAACTAAATCTCACTGACAGGCTGAAATTGAGCAGCTTGCTTGAAATTCCAAGTCATAAATATTTTAGTATCCCGATTGCTATTATAAAATTGATTTATATTTGTTAAAATCCCTGTTGCTTGGAGGTTTCTAACTGATTAAAGTTTCTCAACATATATCAAAAGACAAAATCACCTACCTCGAGAAAAAATTCAGTTTTTGTGCGTGGTCTACAAAGAAAGATTTATTACAAATTGTTTGTTCAAAAATAACTTCTATGAGTATTAGAACCTATGCTAATTTTGTTTCCTCCCTGTTTGGAAAGGCCAATAAGAAAAATAACTCGCTGAATAAAGGCCATTGCTTTTTGCTTACCGGTATTGAAAATATTTTGAGCTTTGACAGAAAGTGGACTGTTTACACACGAGCAGCGACTAAACTTTGTGTTCGCACAGAGATTTTGTTTTTATTTCTTTTTGTATGACAGATTCATTTTATAATCCATGTTAGCTTACTTTACTGAATTCACTAATTCACTCGCTTCCTTATTCTTACTTTCCTGACTGCTACAACCACCAATAATTTAAATGCAAGGTCAATACTCATCTCTTAACTACTTGACCCTAGTTCTTTCCACACCGCCCTGTATATCCTTTCCTTTCTCTCCACCTTTGCAACTGTCATCACACCTGTATTCCCATCCTTCTCTTGCGACTTTCTAACTGTTTCTTCCTTCCCTTCAATCTCCTCTAATCTTTTTCTCTTATGTAGCCCCCTGCACATCAGTGGCCTTACCGCCTTGCTCGGGGTGATATGATAAAAAATGTATTTTAGCCTGCATATATCTTATTGAATATTTTCCTTATTTAACCTGATTTTCACTCTGTTATGTAGTATCAAGTTTGCTTTTTTAATTATCCTTTACACAACCATTCTTTTCTAAATTCATCTGAAATACTCAGACGTACTACATTCCTTATTTCCACCAGTTCTGACCTTCACGGCTAAAACCCACAATGCCACGTATATTGTAGCGAACCACATTCATTAACTTTGTAATCCATTGCTGAGATCTAAGATCATTCGAGCACCTTCCTCCCACGAACAAAGTTTTGTGAAAACTTAATCCCAAGTTGACGCCTACCCGATCACTACATTCTTAACCTGTTCACGTCTAACGTTTAATCGTTGTCTTCATTGCATATTTGGATACGTGTCTTACTCTGTAGCACTCTATTTAACTGTCTGTTTGGACTGGTGCAGAGTGAACGTCGTTGTAAAAGAAAATTAATTTAAGACGAAGAATATGTTTTTTGTTGCGTTGAAGGATAAGGATATTATGAAGATGTCCTGAAAGAGTGAATAAAATTATTTTTAATGTACAATTGAAATTTGCTCATTGCCCAAACAGAATAAACACTAACAGTATAGATGGACACAGAAAGTTTGAAATTTCCTGCATATTTATAAATCTTTTAGAGTGAAATATTATTAATTTAAATTCCCTAATAAAAATATTTACATTTGTTAAACGTATAGTTTAGATTCAAATAAAGTACTCCAATTCAAAAACGTACATACGGTTGTTCTTACATCCTGTGAATTTGTGATATCTGTATGACAATTACAACCTTGATGGGGGTTAAATATACTTGACATGTTTGATTTGCGTGCTTATTTAGCAGCATATTAATCTCATATATGTCATTTAGTTCCGAAATGTAATATTTTGGGGGGGCATCATTAATTTACAAAAAAATATATTGCTATTTTTTTTTGCGAAATATATTACTAGTCAATTTTTTTCCTTATTTAACAATAATGTATTCTAATGCTGGTGTTTTTTTTTTGTTTTTTGTTTTTTGGCTACGAAAACGCATTTTTTTGTTATTTTTGCTATAACATTTTTTAAAATCAGAGGCTTTTGATCCAATTTTGTGAATTCGGATATAAAAGGGTCAATAACAGGTTCTACACCATCGTGTCAGCGTGGGCTTGAGAACAACAGCAATGAAGACGTTAGTTCACGCTCCTCAAAGCCTCCCAATCAGAGTCATTGATATCGTATTTGTTTATCGTCATACCCAGGAAAATCTTGGTCTTGAGCATGGCTGTAAACTACTTCCGGCAGAAAAACTTTGATTGAGAGATTGTAAAGAGCATGAAACCACCTCTTAATTGCTATTATTCTAAGGTACATATTGACACGGAATAGTAGCACCATTTAGGGTCCCATGTATGGGCAAATATTTAACACCCCAAACTGGGGTCAAAACTCTATGAAAGTATAAAAAAATCGGCTTTTATAGAAATATATACATAAAAATAGACTTTTATCAAAAAATATATATTTTTGATGGAAACATATTACCAACAATATATTTTTGAAGAAAAAAATTATTAAAATAACACATTTTGAAAGACAAATATTATCAGCAAAACATTTTTATACAAAACTACATGACATTTTCAGTTTTCTAAAATAAAAAAGAATAAAAACAAAAATGTTTTTATTAAAATCTGACTAAATCAATCTTCTCACTACAACAGAACTTAAAAAAATACCTTTAAAACCCCATCTTTGTGACATTAAAAAACCCACAGAGTTGTTGATATGCCGTTAAACAAAACTCAAACTAAAAGAAGGAAAATCTTCGCACAATTGTGAGAGCAGATTTAGAATCGGCTTATTTGATTTCATCAAGTGCAGAGTCTTTTCCTTGTTTTTTATTACAATGTATTTGATGCACTAAATAATGTGGAAAGTCAAAATTAATGTCTGAAACCTTTGTGTAAGTGTTTCAATCAACGTAAACCTATAGTGAATAAACAATATTAACGCAAACAGGCTTTTTGCAATCAGTCAAATATCGTTTCTTTCAAGCTCATTTTGCTTAATGTCACAATAAGATGAAGGTTAATATCTATATTGTTTAAACTTCTCTATGATGTTGGATGATGACAGTACCTCCAAAAAAGCAGAAAATGTTAAAAATCAAATATCCAAACAAAGTACATTACAAACTAAAGTCATAATAACATTTGACTCCTGAAAACAATAAAGCAAACAAAGGAGTATTCCTGTCAGTAAACACAGAATATTTACTCCCTTAACTATCTAACAGTGAAATAACATATATCATATCAAAATATAAAGATAATTTAACATCCATCATGTAAATAAATACAAGAATTTCCAAATAATGTGTTACTAGTCTACACTAGACAAATCCTATTTTACAACGATTTAGGAAATATGTAACAAAAATTAACTTTATTACCATGGGTTTATGAATAGCACCAGTTTTCATACATAACCAATTTTCATATATATATATATATCCGCAGACAGATCTGTTTCGCTATATCACAGCTCATCAGTACGGTTAGACATCCAATTGCTATTACCCAGGATTGAACCCCTACCTAACTGATGTCAGTCCGTAATTCGAAATCTGAGCTATGAGTGCTCAGTAGATCAATGCAGCCATTTAGCGACTGATATATCATGTAAAAATACGCCAGTAGTTGGAGTGTTCTAATTCATTACTGAATAAACAATGTGTAAATGCTAGCCCTATCTACTATTTTTTCAAAGTCTACCATACTTCCAGAGTGCTCAAACAGGGTGTTAGAGCGTATATATACATAGGCGTTCGTACGTGCGTGTGTGTGTTTCTCACCGATATGATGACTCGAAACCAAAGGCAGAGCCCAGATTTCACTTGCTGAACTCAGAACAAATTCACCACCTGAAGTTTACCGCTGACGAAAAAAGAATAATAATTTAATATACAGTTTATTGCTTTATTATATTGCATCAAACATTGTAAGTACTATCGCTCAATATGTGATAATATAAATTTTCTCCTCAACTAACATAAAATTACGGTATAAATATCAATATTTATATTTTACAACGACCATTTTCAATTTGTGCATCAGTGGCATTATCGCCTTGCTCGGGATGATGTGATAATATATATATATATATATATATATATATATATATATATATATATATAACCATCCGCCAACATACAACCAAACTTCATACATACGCACAAATATCATCACCTTTTTCCAACATATAATTTTACATCTATGCAAACCTATATATTGAATAAATATAACAAAATCAGTGCTAATGCACTCAACAAGTCATAAACATGAAATTAAATTCAACCTGAGTTTTTACAAAATATGGTTAACGCAAAAATAATAGTAAGTTTGCGGGTAAATTAGAATGAGGTAAACTAAAATACAGTTTCAAAGATAATTTAATTACTTTTTATATTTGGACAGCATTGAAAAAAAAACATATATATATATATATATATATATATATATATATATGACCAAAACTGGTCTTTGCGCACCCGGCTCCACGCATATGTTCAGACAGAAAACCAAAAATTAATAAATATCAAATTCCTTTTCGCGAGCCTACGCAAATTTTATTTATCATCCAATGGGAAGCCCAGTTTTAAATAAGGGTGTGAATTCCCAAATGATCTGCTGGAAACCACAAAGACGAAATAAAAAGCCGACACAGAAAGCATCGCCAGTTGAGAAAGTACGAGCATAATTAGCACGTCCCTTGACCTCTTCAAGCGATCATACTATGCTTGCCTCACCTTTCTCTCTCACCTTCTTCTTCGCTGTCCCCTGAGCTATTTACCGGATCTACGGAGCGGATACATCAAAGACATTCCTAACTGACAAACACTCACACATACATACCACAACCCCTCTTTTCGGCATTTTATGCTATAAACATTTTAACGTCCCTGGAAACCATCCTAAAGACAGTATTTGTAAAAAAAACATAATTGATAGCTGTGTATATATAAATGTTGTTTCTATACTCAATTTGATTTTCTTGTTTTATAACCCATTTTATAACTTATAGTGGTGTATCTACTAACGAGGCCAAACTCAGTTAATCTGTTTCAACAACACAACTACGTTCCACGAGAACGGATAACCCACTATAGTTTCACTTTGAGACATACCGCTTTCTTTCGGTCGAAGCTTTATTTCATAATCGAAACTTTAGTATAATTAGAATTTCAGAGCAGTTTTCCATCGATCTAGCAGAAATAATTACTGTCAGTATGTCTCCGTATGTGAACACATATTTATAGGTACAGCATAAAGAGTTTCTTCTTCCTACGTGTGATTTGGTATGTCGGTATATCAATTTGATGAAGTGATTGCTCCGACTTATCAAAGCCATTAATATATGTATCTTTGTGTATACATCAAATTCTAACGTAATGTGACTTCCTTACATAATGGATTGAAAGTAATTTCAGATTTAATGAAGCGATGTCTGATATATTTTATTAACATTCATAAAATTTCTACACTTTTGGTAATCTTTTGACGTTTAGGCGTATCATATTAAAAGCACGATTCACATAAAAATACGAATTTCCAAGGAAAAATACAGTAAATTGAAACGATTAAAAGTTCTCAACTTGCATTCTAGGCTGATGAAAAAACGATTTACTCCTGTCTCGATAGTTTGACTAAACGATTTACTCCTGTCTCGATAGTATGACTAAACGATTTACTCCTGTCTCGATAGTATGACAAAACGATTTACTCCTGTCTCGATAGTATGACAAAACGATTTACTCCTGTCTCGATAGTATGACTAAACGATTTACTCCGTTCTCGATAGTATGACTAAACGATTTACTCCTGTCTCGATAGTATGACTAAACGATTTACTCCTGTCTCGATAGTATGACTAAAGGATTTACTGCCGTCACGATAGTATGACTAAACGATTTACTCCCGTCTCGATAGTATGACTAAACGATTTACTCCGGTCTCGATAGTATGACTAAACGATTTACTCCGGTCTCGATAGTATGACTAAACGATTTACTCCTGTCTCGATAGTATGACTAAACGATTTACTCCTGTCTCGATAGTATGACTAAACGATTTACTCCTGTCTTGATAGTATGACTAAACGATTTACTCATGTCTTGATAGTATGACTAAACGATTTACTCCTGTCTCGATAGTATGACTAAACGATTTACTCCTGTCTCGATAGTATGACTAAACGATTTACTCCTGTCTTGATAGTATGACTAAACGATTTACTCCGTTCTCGATAGTATGACTAAACGATTTACTCCTGTCTCGATAGTATGACTAAACGATTTACTCCTGTCTCGATAGTATGACTAAAGGATTTACTCCTGTCACGATAGTATGACTAAACGATTTACTCCTGTCTCGATAGTATGACTAAACGATTTACTCCGGTCTCGATAGTATGACAAAACGATTTACTCCTGTCTCGATAGTATGACTAAACAGTTTATTGAGGTCAAAAAGGCATCTGATATCCAAAAGAACGTTCAGTCTGTTGTTAACTGAGGTAAAGGATGACATGTTTACGTTAACACCACCTAAAGTAATCTTCTCTTTACTAATAATCAAAGAGACACGTCATTGTCTTTCATCAGTATGACCTATTATGAGGCCCAAAAAAAGTGACTCGTTGCACATGCTCGTACTGTTGACTGAGATGAACTGGAAAGACGATATTGAATTCATTGCAAGTTCAGCTGCTAAGAAAGATGTTTCACTGAGTTGTGCTAGACAAATTTTCTCTCCAGCCACTACATTACATATTTATAAGTCCACCATTCGAGTATGCATAAACTATTTATGCCAAATATTTTTCAGGCTCTGCGGTGTGCTGCAGTCGATATCGACTCGGAACGAGAAAACTGATAGCCGAGTTCGAATTCCAGTTGAATTCATTGCGTTCACTTACGCGCAAATACCCTTGGGAAAGGTATTAATCCGTCTCTTCCCTCCAGTTATGGGGTAAATAGCAGTACAGATTGGGTTCTATAGCCTTGGTCGGCAACCAGTCTACCGCAGAAAGCAATGGCAACCTACTACGGGATAACGTTCTGCCCAGTCAGAGACATGATCCCCCCAAGCGTGTATCACGTATGGCACTTGACTGATGTTTCAGTGCTCCTGCTATTTATCTGTAGTGCTTTGATAAATTCCAAAGAAGAATCCGTATTATTATTCCCGCCCCCCCCCCACTCATATACCGTCACAGTTTTTGTCAGTTATGTAACGCCACAGCCCAAGTGAAGTCTGGATTAGTTGCCGTTTTCTGGGGAAAATTATGTAATACATGTCCTAAAGCTAGTAGCAATTTTTTTTATGGGCGCGAGCCGAATACTGATCATATTCGGGCGGGTCACAAATCGAAGAAGTGTGTTGTTTATTTAAACCCGAAACCTCTAGTGACATGGCAACAACACTGACGACGCGCCTAGATTCGGTACTTAAAGGTTTATTCTTAATATGTCAGTTATCCACCGCCAGTGTTGTGTCCTCTCTGTAATTTTTCTATACTTTCATGGAAAATATTTGGGTGAACACGTCCTTATGGTCCCTAGAATCACTGAATTTATGCGCAGTGCTAGACCGCATCGATGTCTCAGCAAATAACAGTTGAGTTAGCAAGATTTACTAACAAATTCTATGCTAATGCTTTATTTTCTCGCACTTCTCACATATAGAACTTTCTTCCGGCATCATGCTTTCTGCCAACATCCAATTGCTATCTACGTCTTCTCATAATTATTATTTTATTCTTGCTCCTTAGCAATGCTTCCATTTTTAACACTTCCATATTTAGTAACACCTGTTGCTTCATTGGCTGTTTTTAAGGAGAACGCCATTGTATATTATATATATATATATATATATATATATATATATATATATATATAAAGCATTTTACACTAAATATAAAATGTCTGAAGAGACCGAAAGTTTCAAACTAAGTTGGCGTAATCGTCTGAATTATCAACGAATATATATATATATATATATATATATATATATATATATATTCGTTGATAATTATATATATATATATTAATCCTATCACCCCGAGCAAGGTGTGAACGCCACTGATGTGCAGGGGGCTACATAAGAGTAAAAGGATTAGAGGAGAATGAGGAGAAGAACAAACCAGTTAGAAGGGAGCAAAAGAAGGATGGGATTACAGTTGTGATGACAATTGTGAAGGTGACAGAAAGGAAAGAATCTACAGAACAGTGTGGAAAGAAGTAGGGTCAGTAGTTAAGAGATGAGAATTGGCCATGCATTTAAATTCCTGGAGGTTGTAGCCGTCAGAAAAACAAGAATATGGAAACGAGTTCCACTGGTGGGAAATGCTAGAAATGATGCTGATGGTGTAGAATTGCTGTCTGTATTTGGTTTATCTAACTGTGAATGGTTGAGACCCAGTTGCCAGTCTCGTTGCATTAGTAAACACCTGTTGCGGAGGCACCAGTGACTCAAGCTCGTTGGAACAGAAGCCAAGGAAATATTCATAGAATAGAGAAAGGGAAGCCACATCTCGTCGGTGGGAAAGTGGCTGTAGACGAGCCGCCATGTCGGTAGCTATCACATTACTGATTCATCTTAGGAGCTTGTCATAAACACGGAGATGAACAGCGAAGGCACCTGACCATATATGGCTACAGTACTCCATGCACGGTCGAATGGTTGTTTTGTATATATGCAAGATGGTTTCATGTGATAAAAACTCCCTGGCCCGACACAGTGACCCAACCTTCCTAGCAGTAGATTTTGCTATTGACTCAATGTAGTGGTTCCACTTGAGATCAAAGGAGGCCGAGGAGGTGCAGAGTATTGCTTTCGGGGACACTCGCTTGATCCAAGCTTATGGGAGGCAGAAGATGTTGCCAGTGATGATTGACAGACAGCAGCTTGGTCTTAGACGCATTGAAATTTACTAGCCACTTCTTACCCCAATTCACCACAGAGTGTAGATCCCTCTCAAGATCAGCAGCAAGGTTGTTTGTCCGTCACGCCTGGATTCTTACTGATGCGGGAGTAAATTGTGGTGTCATCTGCGTAGGTGCCTACCTGGCACTTGATCTCGTCTGGGAGGTCATTTATGAAAATAAGGAAGAGCGTCGGGCCTAGGATAGAACCCTGAGGGACACCAGCGTTTGTACAGTAGCTTGTGGAGGCATGTCCATTCAAGACGACCTTCATTATGCCGTTAAGTGGGAAAGATTGGATCAGATCATGCAATCGTCCGGTAATACCGTAACCCTGTAGCTTGTACAGAAAGCCAGCGTGCGAAACCCTGTCAAAAGACTTAGAGATGTCCAGCGCAACAGTACGAGCTTTGCCCTACTCCGCGAGGGCCTGAAGCATGTACTCCGTATTTGTCATTAGCATCTCGGCCGTGGACCTGGCAACGCGGAAGCCATACTGCTTGCCGGAGAAGAGTTTATGTGCAGTAAGATGCTGAACTATTTCAGAATTAATAATGGCCTCAAAAAACACCTTTCTGAAAATAGGTAGAAGGCTGATAGGGCGATAGTTGGAGAGGCCCGAGTGTTCACCAGACTTCTTAAATACAGGAACGACAGAAGAGGACTTCCAGCTTGCAGGAAAGCAGGAAGCAGAGAGGCAGTAGTTATAAAGTTTAGAGAGGACAGAGGAGAGTCCAGTGGCATATTTCTTAAGGACAATCACAGGGATTCCATCACCGCCGCTAGCCTTGTGGGGGTCCAGTTTTGATATTACACGGGATACTACTGTCGGGGTAGTGTATATATCAGATAGTTTAGCATCAGTTCTGATAGGAAAGTCGGGTGGGTATACTCCAGAAGAGTCACGTGTGTGGTTGGATGAGAATCAACGAGCAAAGCACTCAGCCTTGTCCGCTGATGACGTGAGGGCCTCGAATTCGTTGATACAACTTTGTTCAAACATTAACCACTGTTTTATTAACACCTGGTTAATAGTACTATACACATGTACACACTCCTCATACGTATACTATTTTAATTTACGACACTATATATATATATATATATATATATATATATATATATATATATATATAACGTAGAACACTTGGAATATTATTCAGGTAAATTCCGATAGAGACGAACTCAAAAGAACTCAATGTGGAATTCATTTATTTAATTTAACAATGTAATATAATTTAGAAAATTTTTTAGATATACTACAATTTCAATGGGTAATACATATTTCACCGCCAATGATGACCTTGCGGCTCGTCAGGCCCAAATGATACAACAGTTAATCTTCAAAATATCCCTCAAAAACTGTTATGCACAGACGCTCAGATGTCCATATTTAGAATAGGCATTTGTAACGATAATTTACCAAAACAATTCCTCGCTCATTCAAAAAAGAAAAACCAAAGATAGAAAAAAGAAAAAAAGGAAAAAAATAGACAATTGATAAATGGAAAGAAGAGAAAAAAGAAAAGATATAGAAATAGAAATAGAAAGTAAACAAACAGCAGATAGAAAAATAAATGTTAACATCAGGTATCGACATAGCGTCTATAGCGACTCGTCTGCTTTCTTAGAAAAACATGACTTGGAAGATATAACATTGAAATTTAATTTAAAATATAATGGGATATATTTACGGTAAAAAAATTGTAAATCATAATTTTAATACAAATTAAAAAAAAGAAGTACTATTAATATTATTTTCAAAATTCAGTTCAAATAATTAAAATTTATAAAAGAAAATAAAATGAAAATTATAATTAAATATACGAAAAAAGGAAATTTAGGAAGATAAACGTAAAAAAACGTTTATCTTTCTATCTTTTTCTTTTTAAAAAAGTTTTAGTATTCAATCATTACTCTGTTCAAAAAGCTCTCACAATCTGAAACTATTTTATGAGTTTAAGTAACCTTCAAACAGTTGATAAACCGTAGAAAAATTAGATGAAATACATTTACATATACAGTGTTTTAAAATTAGTATAATTATATGAGAATATTGCTCATAAAATAAAATGTTTTATTCTTCGTTATTCCCTCTTAAACTTATTATCACACCTATATAGTAATAGAGTATGACGTATCCTGAAAATTACTTGTAGTGTAATATATGGCAGCTAGAAAACTGCAACTAATGTCTGCTCAGCATAGTTGAAATATAAACCACATTTGGGCCCTGAGCTAGGGTCTGCAATGAGGATTAGTTATCCACACTTATAGTCATACATCATCGTTTAAGAGTGGATTGGGGTGTTGACAGTTGGATTATGATTCAAAATTTGAATAGTTGCTGAAACAATAAATGAAGCAACATTTATTTAACTACAAATATGTGAGTTAGTAATGCGTTTTGAAATACGGTAATGAAGATCGTTGTCAGAAGTTAGGACCAATGAGCTGGTCTTTGTCGTATTAAAGTGGACTAATAACGTAAACCACTGATATTTTCAGAAAATATAAATTTAGTATTCCCAGATATATTTTTTATTTAATTTTTTGTGTGCCAAATTTCGCTACTCTGATTTTCGTCATTTTGTCGAGGATCCTGGTATAAGCTTGAGTTTAGAAAATTATGGCATCACTGTACTATCAATGAACTTTCTAATTATTGTCTTACCTTTTAATCAATGTGATATTTTTGGTCAAATTAATGCAAGATTTTTTAATGTGGATACATAATAAAACCTGACATAATATTCAAGTAATTATTAATGTTTTATTTTATGTTTCCTTTGTGTACGATGTTTATTTCGAGATATTAAATTTTTCTTTTTAAAAAACGCAAAATTAAATAAGTGAGCGCTCCACATACCTTGAGATATATGTATATTCTTGTCAGCAGAACAAGAATGTACTCTTCCAATGCGTTTAATGTCACTGAATTCGTTTGTAGAACCGAATTTCTCACAAGGACCTAATTAAAATCCACAGGTGTTCCCCTTGAGTAACTTTATCTCATATTTCATTTCGTTTTTAACCAATCCTGGTTCGTCATTCAAAGTTCGGTGCTGGCCTGATAGGGAATATATTATACTAGAAGATGAGAAAACATTAAGATTAGTTTCTCTGAAAATAAATCCGTGTAATGTGGCTAATAGAATTATGTGGATATCAGTACCAAATATAAAGACCAAGGGGGAGAGGACTTTTATATATTTCCCAAGTAATAATTGTTTTCCCCCCAGCCAAATAAGATACACATATATCTGGTGGTTCCAGTGTAAGAAACCTTACTAAAAAATAAATATTTTTATGAATTATTTTTAAAAGACAGTAACTATTCAGCATCGATGTTTTTAGAAGAAACTTCTTGTAAAGACACAAATCTACATTAAACTCTAAATGAAGGATCAGTGAAGATTACAACCAGAATTTATGCTTTAGTAGTTCCTCATGAATTAAAACCTGTGAAATATTCTAACAGAGGACTGAAAGTGCAACACTAAGATCCGAAAGCGAATCGACAAAGATGCATTGCAGAAGCATAGTAGTGTATTGATAGACAAGAAAATCTCACTAGAAATAGAGAAGAATTATTTGATATCCATTCTTTAATATGGCAGTAAATTCAGGAAAATATCATCAGAGATAAAAGAAAAGACTTGAAGTAACCGAAATGTGGTTCTACAGAAAGATGCTGAGGATAGCATGGACAGGACATGTAAACAATGACGAGGTTTTGGATAGGATAGCCATGAGAAGGAAATTGATATTTAACATCAGGACAATTATTTTGATGTTTTTGGGACATGTAATGTGGAAGAAGGCGTTGAGGAACTTGATGCGTTCGATTACTCAGTATTGAAAAAAGACAAAAAAGGGAACTTCAATAACACATACAAAACGTAATGAAGGAAGGCGAAAAGAAATGACTAAACATCAATTGCAAGAGGACTGAATGTATGGTTGTTTGCAAAAGAAAGAGCCTAATATTCAAATTACAAATTGGAGGTGCCTAAATCAGACATAGATATTGTTGTGGAGTAGTTTTCGAACTGAAAGTTATAATTGTGCTATGTCGGTTGATTTTACGTACCCAAAATGTTAGGAATTTAGTAATCTCCCACTGAAAGCTGACTCTTTAGTATTCGGTTAACTACCGACTAATATCAACTACCTAGTATTTGTGCTGAACTCCAATAGAAGTCTAAAGAACTCCTATGAACTTCCCAAGAACTTCCTGTTAACTATTATTAATATAAGAGGTAGAGTCCATTTTCTGAGGGATAAGTGTGTTTCCCCATAACAGATATATACTTAGAAATATTTTTAATAGAGGAACAAATGTGCGATGTAGAAATTTGATGGCGTGTTAGGATAGGGAAAGTTGCTTTTTAAAATCTAATCAATGAATTAAGAAAAACAAAGAGTACTAGACTATTATGTAATATCTGTCTTAGAAAGTAAAGAATACAGAACAACCTCCTTATAGATGAAGACGATACTTGAAGGAAAAGAAATGTCGTTCTATATAAAGATGCGAAGATTAATATGAACCGAAATTCTAGAGATATTACAAACGAAATCCATTAGAGGAATAGCTACTCGTAAGCAGCTGGCAACAAAGCACGCTCGTAAGAGCGCTGCAGCTACAGGCGGAGTGAAAAGCCCTATCGTTACATGCCTGGTAACGTTGCCCTGCGTGAGATTAGGCGTTATCAAAAACCCACCGAACTTCTGATTAGAAAGCTTCCATTCCAGCGTCTGATACGTGAAACAACTCAAGACTCCAAGACCGATCTCCATTTCCAGAACTCTGCCATGTTGGCTTTTTAGGAGGCCAGCAAAGTTTACTTAATCGGTCTTTTCGAATATTTCAACTTGGGTGCCATCCACGCTAAGCGTTTTATAATCGTGCTCAAAGATATCCATCTTGCCTGCCGTATCCGTGGTGAGAGAGCTTAAATTCGTCTTGGAGTCTTTTTATCTGCAGATGCAGCACAAAGCATTAGAATGATAAATTTCGGGTATATAATGAGGAAAGAATGTTTCATAGAGTTTTTTTTAACAGGATTTATTGAAGGTATGTGAGAAAGAAGAAAGAAACGTAAGTAACCTACTTTGTAAATTTCTGGGAATGAATGGCGGAACAGGGTTTTAAATAAATACCACAAAGACAAAATTTATTAAGAAATACAAAGTAGAGGAAACTGTGAAGATACTTCATCAAAACCTTTCTGTAGGGACGCAGTACATAAAAGAAATATAATAATAATATTAGCTGTTTCTTTATAAGGAAACCATCGGTATTCTTTAATCGAGCAGTTTTTTTCAAACTTCGATTGAAATATATAAAGTATTTCTTTTGAAATCGTAAGTATAATTGCTCTTTCCAATATTGATGGGGCTTTCTTAAACTTTGTTTCGGGTTGTGTAGTGCGTCGTTATATTTTTTTATAATTGTATCGCCCGAAGCAAGGCATTATACTGCCATTGTTGTGCAGGGGATTACATAGAAGGAAAGTTATGAGAAGGAGTGACAGAGTACAGCGGGTGTTAAAAAGAGGTTAAGAGTGGGGTGAGAATACTGCAGAAATGAGACGAGAGCATGAAAGAGAAGATGCAAGTTAGTGAGATAAGAGATGACTATTGACTTTACATTTAAATTCTTAGAGATTGTAGCTGTCGGGGAAGCAAGTAAACAGAAGGGAATTACACAGGCGGGAATTGCGAGAAAAGAAGCTGGTGGAGTAGAATTTGAGTTCACATTTTATTGGTTTCACAGTAAAAGGGTGTGACCTAGTTGCTAATCTTGTGGCTCGAGTAAATTCATATATAGGGGGCACCAGTGAGCTAAGATCATTGGAGCAGAAGCCATGAAAGTACTTGTAGAAGAGACACAGGAAAGCCACACTGCGCCATTGATAAAGTGACTGTATCCAAGCTGCCAAGTCGAGATCGATCACATTGCAGATTCTCCGTTGAATTCTGTCAAGAACTCTTAGATGGATAGCAGGATCACCCGACCAGATATGGCAGCAGTATTCAATCCACGGGCGGATGGTATATTTTTATAGGTGCAGGATGGTTTCAAACGGGGAAAACTTCCTGGCCCTGCAAATAAGAACCGACCTTCTTAGCAGCGGATTTAGTTATGGTTTCTATGAAGATATTCCACTTGAGTTCTGTTGTGAGTGTTAACTCGAGGAAGCACAGTGTTTTACTTTCAGAGAGACTAGCCTGATCCATGCTAATGGGGGGTAGTAGCGATTGTCTGTGATGGTTAATAGATAGCATTTCAGTTTTAGAAGCATTAAAATTCACGAGCCATTTCTTTACCTTCTCAAAAGATATGGTATGTGCTAATCGGTGCAATCTTTGTTAGTGCCTTTTTTGCACCTGTTTATGTAGAGCTCTTCTCTAAAAGCTTCAGGCTTTATTTATTTAACGTCATTTATTACCCTTGATACGCCGTTAGATATATACAGGGTGTGTCAAAAATGTACTCACACTTTGAATGACGAGAAAAACTTTATTTATGAACATAGAGTGAAATGGAATAGCTTCGAATACAGAAGAAAAATGTCATTGAATCATGTTCGTAAATGTTCAAATTAATGACCATTATTGTCCAGACGCTTCATGATGCGATAGGCGCTATCTTTTGAGATGTGGGTTCCCCAACCAGGTGGTTGAAGTGATTTCTACGATGATCGAATGCGTGTTTCCTGTACCGCTCTCCTTTTCCAGAGCTCGTGGATGTTCGTGGTCGTCCAGAACGTTTCTTGTTGACGTTCTGGACGGTTCCATCTGCTTCAAATTTGTCTCTGATGCGAACAATGGTCCGGCGCGTTGGTGGCGGTTTTGCAAACTCCCTTCTGAATCGACTTTGCACTTCAATGGCGTTTTTGTTCTTCCAGTAACATTTCAGGACGAGCTTCCACTCTTCCAAACTAAATTGTTTTCCTGCTATGCTGTGATTAATCAATTACACCTGCATAAAAACAAAAAAGCATGTTAGAGATAGTTAAAGTGTTATTACATTTTCTGAGACACCATGTGGTTGACTTTTTTGTTCTTTCTAGGATAAATAAATGTTCATGAAGAGTATCTATACGATATTCTTGATCTAATTTGTCTGTTTAAGGACATGGCTCTTCTAAGGTCATTGCTTTGGTCATGGTTCCCTATGCTTCATATTTGTTTTAAATCTCTGAATTCATTCTCATGTGAATGCATCAATCTAACTGACAAAGGTAAATGAAACTTTGAAAATAAAGCAGGCTAGAAAAACAAATTGGAAACCAAATCATTGCAATAAATAAACATCAATTATGTAATGAAATGTCAAGAAAAGCATTGTAACATCAGACAATCATTATAGAAGCGTAAGAAATGTTCCGGTTTCACAAAACACATTCCGTTACACTTCCGTCCTGTTTACACTAGTCCCAAACATCAAAGAATATAAAATGCAAACAAGAATATATTGAAAAAAAAATCAATCTCAAAATATTAAATGAAATTATCCTGCTTATTAGGAAGTAGACAAACAATTAAAATAAATCTTCATATAGCACTGAGGCTGAAGTTTACAAAGTAGCTTATTAAGTCTCCTAACTCAAAAGTAAATTTTCTCCATTTTACGGGGAAGTCTAGCATCAAACAAGTGTCCAGAAGTATGTGAACTGCAGACATAATTTCGGTTTCAGGACAAAAGGGCATTCCTCAATGTCCTTGCGTTATTAGACGCATGTAAATTCGTTCCATTATCGTAGAAATGGTGATGAATATATTAATAAACTCCTTCCATTATTCACAGACAATCAACATTTGAAAACCAAATTTAATCTTCATTTTGATAAAATGTGAAAATATATATATATATATAATCGAGAAGTTCAATCAAATATCGTATTTATAAGATAGAGAGCTGTAGATATGTAAAGTTGATCTCACAGCACCATGTCACATCAATACTGTCATCGTTTTATCTTTCATAAGAATACCATATTCCAAGCTTTGACTCCTCTTAATCAGTTAGAGGAACTGCACTGATTAACAAAATCAGGTGTTTACTGGATACTACCAAACATATTATTTTCAAAATTTTTCAGATGTAAAAGGAGAAGATTTGATACAATGTATCTTTAATCATTTCATAAGTTACGATTTTTGACTGCATAAGCAGAAATAGAATGAAAAGTTTTTAGGTCATTTCGATTATCGTAACAGCAAAAGAATATCTACTAATAGCAATGATCTTGTTTTTATTTGAGAGAAAGACGAACCGACGGCGAGGGTGATGATGTTGATGACATAGGTGCTTATAGTTTTCATGTTTAAGATCTTGTAAAAATAATTTACGTTCTGTAAACATGAAAGTATGAAAGAGCAATGTCTGATAGGTATGCAGGCGTTCAGTCAGTTAAGTGCCATACGTGATACACGCTTGGGCGATCATGTCTCGAAAGAGACATGACTGACTAGACAGAAGATTTTCCCGCAGTAGGTTGCCATTGCTTTATGCGGTAGACTGGTTGCCGACCAACACTATAGGACCCAATCTGTCCTGTTATTTGACCCATAACAAGGGTATTTGCGCGTATATGTTAGCAACGAATTCAACTGGAAATCGAACTCGGCTCTCCGATTTCTCTTTCCGAGTGGATATCCACTGCACCACAACGCACATATAACGCACAAGCGTTATATATCTTTATTTCACCCAGTTGTGAGCAGTAATTTTCAGTATCAATTTACTGATTACTTTATAGAAGTTTGTAGTAAAGGATTCCATTTCAAACCCAGCAGATGCACAATGTAACTTTCAACGGATAAGGACCTGCTTTTGTAGTGGTCAAAGTTGGCTCATGTTACTTACCCTGGGATCGTTCTCGCTAAACATTGTTGTAGACGATCACTTTCTCATCACTCGTTACACTTTGCTTTAAATTAGTGCATTTTCATTGAGTTTATACAGCAAAAACATATTAAAATGTGATTCAAAATATCTTTTTACTCAAATTATGTGGTACCCCAACATTGTACAGATTAGAGCACCCAATCTTCACTAACGGATTTTGAATTTTAATAAATTTACTGTTTCTGCCAATTTCCGCTTTGTATAATGCAGGTTTTTTAATCACTCTCTTGGACTGTTTACCTTCTATAGTAGGCCTTTTTCTTTTGTAATCTTAATCAATAAGCCCACAATCACCAACTTCAAATTTTGCGAACCACTTCAGTACAGTTCTCTCAGCTAATGCACCGCTAGTATACACAGAAGACATCTTTTTTGTTACTTGCGAGGCATGTTTGTTTTTAAGTTAAGAAAAAATGTAACATGTATTTTAAATGAAACTTGTAATATTTAATTTTCACAGAGATACAAAGTTTACGCAAACTAAGCAATTTTAACACTTTGTTAAGAAATAATTTGAAGTGTGCATTAATTGGAAATGTCAGCAAATTGAATCAGACAGATTCTAATATGAACATGAACGATAAAATATTAGCAGAAAATTTTCAGACACAATATATATATATATATATATATATATATATATATATATATATTAATGATAGTAATAATACCAATAACAACAGAAATAATTCTGTCAAGACTAGCAATATTTAAACTACAAATGTGATCGTCTTGAAACCCACCGGAACTAACCAGGACGGAAAAGAAGGCGAAGAAAAAAAGAAACAAACGAAATACATGAACAATAAGTCAAGCATTCGTGAGAAAGAAAAAAAACCAAGACGAAAACCTTAACAATAAAGGACACAATACGAAAGCAGAGCACACAAAGCACTCAAAGCGAAAGTAGAGCAAACAAAATCGAAATTCTGAGAGTGAGCCAATAACATACCACGGTCTTGCTTAACAGCTCGTCAGGGAAAATTGGCCAATTTTCCCTGACGAGCTGTTAAGCGAAAACGTGGTAGGTTATTGGCTCACTCCTATATATATATATATATACTGTTCAAATACTTAGTTTTTGGTCAGGATAAAATTAATTAGACAAGTACACAGTTGTATTTTTAAACGAGTTATAACGCGATCTATGTTTCTAACATGAGGTGTCTTCAGCCAATTTGCAATAACTTTTATTAGTTATTGCACAATGCCTGAAGACACCACATTTTTTAAGAATGAAGAATATATATATATATATATATATATATATATATATATATATATATATATATATTGAGAGAGGGAGAACGATAAAGAGTGCGAGAGAGAGAAAACGAGAAAGAGAAAATCAACACACAATTAAACGCTTATGAACCAAGAATTTATTCCTGCAGTTGTAAAAATTACAAACTACTTTCCATGTCAGAAAAATCAGAATATTAAAAGAAATGTTTGGCCCAGAGAAGAAATAATTGAAGGGTAGAGGTGTATACTGTTAAACATTGAGGCAAAATTCATATCTGAACTTTCAAGGAAATAAGTAAAGGAAAATCAAAGACCAAGAACCAAGAACATTTATTGTGACTGCAATATTATTCTACTATACGAGACACTTTCCTTTTTTTTCTTTTTCTTTTTCTTTATTTTACTGTTATTTTTTTGTATTTTATTTAATTTTAGTTTTATGCATATTGTGTGCTTATAATTGTGTGTGTGAGTGCGTTTATTTTGAGTGCGATTATATTTATTTTGTTACTATTTTTTCTTTAAAGATTTTTGTATATATGTGATTTCGTGTATCTGTTATTTATTCTTATGACATTTCCGAAACGACTGTTATATATATATATATATATATATATATATATATATATATATGTATGTATATAACAGTTTATTTTCGTATAATTTTAGGATTTAGATACTTACAGAGTCGGTCTTGTTATTATATATATATATATATATATATATATATATATATATATATATATTTAAATTGTGTGTATTTTGGCAGGATTTTTTCATTAATGCAGGTTTCATTGAATAATATAGACAATTTTGTCTATTAATTTCGTGTAGGATCCGTTCATACCGTCTGATATACTTGATGGTGATGTCGTTGAAAGACAACAGAAAATCACAGTAATTGTTGATTTTTTTGTCGGGGCTAAGCTTTCACATAAGCCATTATCAAAGAGTAAATTTTAAATATTAAAGAGTAAATGTTTACTGTGTGTTAATATTTACTCTTTGATAATGGCTTATGTGAGCCGAAAGCTTAGACCCGATAAAAAAATCAACAATTACTGTGATTTTTTGTTGTCTTTCAACGACATCACCATCAAGTATATCAGACGGTATGAACGGATCCTACACAAAAAAACTTGTATATATTATTCAATGAAACCTGCATTAGTATATATATATATATATATATGATATTTGAAATTCAATTTTTTACATTTCGTGATTTACGCCATTCTCATACGAATTTATTGTATTTCAATATTTCCTCCATCTCAACTACAATGCTAGACTTTGTTTAATTATTTCTGCTATAGCAATGAATTTAGAATATTTAGTAATATGTCTTAAAGTTATACTCTTAAGTACACTAACTTTTTTGGAATCAGACATGGTGAAATGGACGGGACTGCGTCTAATATAAATCTGAATCTAATACTGTACAAACAAATAAGTGGACTCAAAGCCACATCACGGTGAAACATCCTCACCTGTGCAATCACTGTTGTTAGGCAACATCAAGCCTGATTGGTATCTAGATGGGTAGACATCTGTGGAAACCAGGTGCTGTAATCTTCGATGTGCAATGTTGCAATTGATAAGGGTTCGAAATTGTTAATCGTTGAGCCGAGTTTTAATTCCAGTTGGTTTCGTTATATTTCTTTACGTGCAAATACGTTGGGAAAGGTATGAATCCACTTAGTCGGCCCAGCTGTGGATTAATTTCTATCACTAAATAATTACGTAAAAAAATGTATACAACTTATTTTACAAAATATTGTCTGATTTAAATAACTGGCAAAAGGTTGATTATCCAGAACAAATTTTGGGACCATTAAAATCTAGAATATAATGGTTTGCATTAAAGTGTACCGTACTGCAGAATAAAATGGGGAATATAGTTATAGATGAGAAGGATCCGATTAATTTTTATTTAAATTAATAAATGCATACAAGCACATAAAAAATATGTATGTATATAGATGCATATATATATGTGTGTATGTAGTGTTAGAATATACTTATATATATATATATATATATATATATATTCTAACAATAGATATTATATTATATATATGTATATTATATATAATATCTATCTATATATATATATTATTATGTATATATATATATATATACATATATATACATATATATATATATATGTGTGTGTGTGTGTGTGTGTGTGTGTGTATAAACAAAACTAAACAAAATACAGAGATAAATGTCAAAAAATTTATACATATTCTTACAAAGATAGAAAAAGAGAGGCGTTGAAATAACAGAAAAAAATATGAATCTGACAAAATATAACAAGAAAAAGCAAAATCTGCCAACAAATGCGACGAGGAATGGAGACAAATAAAAAGAGACGAAAAATATGGAAAGTAACTAAAAGAATTTTACAGAAACTGAAAAAGTAAATACAATAATAGTTTTTTATTTTCTAGAAAAACGTATTTTCAACAATCTAAATCTAGCTTCATTCTTTGTGCAATATGATGTCCACTGGACTCTAGGCCAAAATTTTCAGACAGCGAAATAAATTCGATGAAGCATAATCTGCCATATTCAATTTGCAAACAGAAGATGTCAAAGGGTTGGCTTCTCTTCAGAACCATAGTGCCAAAGTCCATTGGTTTACTCAGTGACGCAAAAGCATGAGTACTTCGCTTTGTTTTATTCGCAGAATTTATCTCAGCACTGTTTTCCCGAAAAAAAAAATGATAATTCACTCTTTTTATATTTACGTTTTGCCTACATAGGCGATGAAAACTTCCATGACTTATGGGACTTTTATTTACAAACGTTACGCACAAACACCCATATATATATACATATATATATATATTAGTCATTCATATACAAGCCTGTTTCACTGTATCACAACTCATCAGTATGGTTAGACACATTCACTGGCACCTAAATCGGGATCGAAACTCACCGATTTGGTGTCAGTCGTAGTCGCTACTCCTTAGGCCATAGGCACTTGGAATCAGAGAAAAGAAATTTAACGCGTTGTTTATAAGCAGTATATACTGAAAATCATCGAAAGAACTCAATTCATTTCTGAAGAGTCCATATATATATATATATATATATATATATATATATATATAGGTTTGAGAGCAACAATTGTTTACACTACTATGGTTTCGAACTTTCAGGTTTCGTCAGTTGAAACAAATCACCGGACGAAACCAAAAAGATCGTAAGCACGGTAGCGTAACCGACTAATTTTCCCGATCTAAAATATCTAAACTCTCTATCAGATGAATGTTCATCTTCCTCCGAACATGTTTTGCGCTCATTGTAGTTTAACTGTTTACTAGTCTAATTTAATTTAAATCTGAAATATAATTGACTGAATATATATATATATATAGTACTATATTTATATATATATATATACATATATATACGATATATACATATATATATATATATACTATATATATATTTATATATATATATATACTCTATATATATATATACATATATATATATATATATATATATATATATATATATATATATATATATATATATATATATATATATATATATATATATATATATATATATATATAGAACTATATATATATATATATATATATATATATATATATATAGTACTGTGCAAAAGTATTAGGCGATGAACTATTTTATCTCTGATGAGGCATTAAAATAAAGTGTAGTGTGCAAAAGTATTAGGGAAGAGGTGATTTTCCTTACAACCTCACTGAAATTCAAATACAGGGTGAAAAGCCAAGTAAATTGCTAATAAATATTGATTATTTAAAACTAGAAAGAAATTTATTAAAAATATGTTATATTATTGTTTCTTATTTTCTATTAAACAAGTTATTTTGAAGCTACTCATTATTCTATTATCCTTGGATATGACTGACTTTATTCCTATTTGGGAAGAAATACAAGCTGCTTGGTAAGAGATACCATTAGATACATTGAAGAAGCTTTTAATACCAAGGCCTGACAGAATGAAGGCTGTGATCAAAGCAAAAGGCTAGCATATAAATATTAAATTTATTTTGTAACAAAAAGCATAATGTAACAAAAAGCATCGTTAAAGCATTTGTTGAGTAACTCAAATAAAATTACTTTAATTAAATTGTTTATTTTCTGTCAATATGCCTCATAAAAGATAAACTAGTTCTTGTCCTAATACTTTTGCACAGTACTGTATATATATATATATATATATATATATATATATGTGTGTGTGTGTGTGTGTGTGTGTGTGTGTGTGTGTGTGTGTGTGTGTGTGTGTGTACTAGGTGCGATTGGTAAATTGTCGCACTTATTTTATTATTTCAAAGCAAAAGGCTATTATACTAAATTTTAAATTTATTTTGTAATAAGTATTTTTTCTTGTTAAAGCATTTGTTGAGTAAATCAAATAAAATTACTTTAATTAAATTGTTTATTTTCTGTCAATATGCCTCAAAAAAGATAAAATAGTTCTTGTTCTAACACTTTTAATCGATTTTCCTTATGTGTGAAGGTGTAAGAGCATACACATTTTCGTGCAGGTTAGACCATTCTTTGTGGGTGTATGGTAAAACAGAGATGTCGATAAATTTAATAAACTACTTGTATGAATTTATCCACCCGAATGTTTCATCATATACAAAAGATTATATTTTAGTATGATAATAATTTTTCTCTGGAAATCTTATTTTAAGATTTTCAAGGTTTATTTTATTAGGAATATTTATGTGCATTCTTAGCTTATAATACATATCCTTATTTAAAATTGCATAAAACCTATTTCTGTTAGATCAACATTTATGAGAGGATGCAAGAAACAAAACTTTTCGTTTATGAAAAACGTATAAGAAAATACGCTAGAAAAATATTTTAATCATGTTCCTAACACTGAAATTATTTTCTGTAATTTACATAATTTTAATTTATAGATATTGTTAAAACGATTGAACCTTAGTTTTTCTTTGAACATTATGGACTGGCGCTACATAATCACAAACAAAGAACTGTACTAAATTCTATAAACCACATCACTTGAAGACCACCAACAGCAGCAGCAGCAACAAAAATAGATAGCACATGTAACTCAAAGAGTAAAAAAGGAAGCTTGAGTGTCTTGGCAAAGATCATCCTTCTTTGAATCTTTTGGACTGACGCTACACAATCGCAAACAAACATCTGTATCAAATAATAAAGACCACATCTCTTGAAGACTACTAACAGCAGCAACAGCTAGGATAAATGGAATATATGATTTCTGTCGAATTACCGTTGAAATGCAACATATTGATCATATCATTACTTATTCTTTAAGAAATATGTGCTAACAATTATAAATATTATTGTAATACAAAATCATCACGTGATGTTTTCTGCTGCTTGGTTCAGTTCCTTGTTTGTGATTCTGTAGCACAAAACAAAACTATTCGAAGGATGATATTCCTCACTGAGAGCTACATATATTATTCCCTGGAAGCCATGTGTACCGACTGTCAGAATGTGCGAATACAGTATTAGGTTATGAATGCTAGATTAAATTCACATGAGATTATTGCAACATAATACTGACGCCACGGTATTGCTCTTTAGTGAATAGACTCTAAAGAGTTAACGGGCTTTATATTAGGTTTGGGGCAATATTCATAGTAAAGGGTTTGCACTGTCTGCCTATGCAATGACATGGGAGCCGTTAATAGCATTAGGCCCAGACAAT
Source organism: Ascarosepion bandense (assembly GCA_037127315.1). Lineage (NCBI taxonomy): Eukaryota > Metazoa > Mollusca > Cephalopoda > Sepiida > Sepiidae > Ascarosepion > Ascarosepion bandense. Next base: position 85,438 of record JBBBDQ010000564.1, on the reverse strand, counting down.
AAACTCTATATACATTATTGTTTCTATATTCAACTTACCGACTCTTTTTTTTCCGACATAGCCTGTACTTACTGTGCATATTAGAGCATTCATCAAAAGAGGGATTTTTGACAGTTCTGAATGCCGGGGAATATTGCTGTACCGTTCACATATGTACTGTAGACTGGTGAAATTTTTGAAGCGCACATCAATGCGTGTACAATGGCTAAAAATTCGACTTTGGTTGACGCTGCTTGTGAAGGATATTTTCTTTTAATCGTTTCTCTCCAAAAATGGCGGTATTTCCACTGATGCTCAGGGGCAACATAAGAGTAAAAGATTAGATAGAAGGAGAATAAAGAGAAAGGCGAACCAGTTAGAAAGGAGCAAGAGAAAGATGGAGATACAGGTGTGATGACAGCTGCAATGGTAGAGAGAAAGGAAAAATATACAGGATGATGTAGAACGACCTAGAGTCAAGTGGTTAAGAGATGGATATTGACATTGCATTTAAATTCTTGTAGGTTGTAGCCGTCAGGAAAGCAAAAATATGGAAGCGAGTTCCACAGGTGGGGAATGCTAGAAAAGAAGCTGATGGAGTAGAATTGTCGTCTGCATTTGGTTGATCTAACTATGAATGGGTGGGACACAGTTGCCAGTCTGATTAGTAAACTCCTACGGCAGGGGCACCAGTGACTTAAGTTCGTTGGAACAGAAGCCATGAATATATTTATAGAACTGAGGGAAGCCACATTCCGTCGATGAGAAAGTGGCTGGAGTCGAGCAGCCAAGTCGGTACCTATCACAGTACTGATTCTATTTTGTATATTGTCAAGAACACTGAGACGAACGGCGGGGGTACCTGACCATATATTATAGCAGTATTCCATGCACGGACGGATGGTTGATTTGTATATGTGCAAGATGGTTTCAGGTGGAAAAAACATCCTGGCCTGTCACACTAATCCAACCTTCCTAATAGTAAATTTCACTATTGACTCAATGTAATGGTTCCACTTGAAATCGGGAGTTAGGTTAAGGCCGCGGAAGCCCATTATATTTTACTCAGGGAGACTTGCTTTTTCCATGCTTATGGGAGGCAGAAAGTGTTGCCTGTGAATTCTCTAAATATAAAAAATAATACACTCTAAAATTTTGGAGATATTATTTTGACACATAGTCGGAGTGAACAGATTAGAATAAAAAATCTGAATCTATGACTGTCGTCTTTGTGTTGGGAAGTAAATAAGTCACTCTCGCTAACACAAATGATCTTAGCAAGACACCTTAAATAAGGAACTCAAAGAAATTTCAGAGTTCGAGTTCCGATAGAGATCTGCTAATGATCTAATAGAGATCTGATAGAGTGCTCTTTAGAGTACCTTTAGATTCAATCGAGATATAATATTATAAACGTTAGTAACGAGTTATAGCAGTAGCAACGAGCAATCAAAATTTATAGTGTTTGAAAAACTATATTTTTGCTGACGTAAAAACCATATTGCTGTAAGTTTTTGCTGTGCATAAAAACACGGGGGATATTGTTAAATACGTAATAATCATTGGCCAAAGTAATAAACAATAAAAACAACAGTAACAGAAACTACAAAAAAATTAATTGTTTCTTATTATAAATTGCTATTTAGAAAAATAGGCTTAGTAGATACCTATCAATATACATTTAGTTTATTAAAAAGAAAACTAAAAGAGTATATATTGAGTAACGGAGCTTCATGTTCATGAATATACATATTGTATCGAGGCGATATATATATATATATATAGTGTATCGAGGCAATATTATCTAAACATTTATTGTTAACTATAATAGAAAATAAGTGTCTACAGTATTATTATAGACTATTGTCCTCATCTTTGTTGCCATTTGTACGACGTTTCGTCCGTTGTATGCTTCGGCCTTCTTCAGGTACTAGGAATTTCGAAACGAACCATTTATTACAACAAGATCAAGCACTTCTTCCGCACTATATGCCCCAAAAAACATCAGCTGTTTTTTTTCTGATATTATTGTAATAAAGTGATCGGTTCGAAATTCCTAGAACCTGAAGGATGCCGGAGCGTACAACGGCCGAAACGTCGTATAAATAGCAACAAAGATGTGGACAATAGTTCAAATATTTTTAATACTGTAAATACTACCTCATCTCAGAAGTATAGACGAAGCTAATGAATGTCTATTATGCGTAATCATGAGTTGTTTAAACATCTTATTGTGGCTTTAATTTATGACGGATCAACAAATAAAAATATATCTCAATAACCTTAATAATACCTCTGACTATATTGATAATATTAAACATGATTGCGCAAATAAAAATAAACATAACACTATAATATTATACTATTGCAACCAAAAGCATAATAATTACTAACATTATGAAACAACACTCAAAAACATAATAGGTAGAAATATTAAACCCATAAATAATAATAAACAAATTAAGTTCTTTATATTTAAAAAAAAGTAAACAATTGATATAATTGTCTCTAATAATGCTACTATTAGACAATTAAATTCTCAACCGAAAACCAATGTAGTGTATCAATTCACATTCCCGTTCAGAGATTGTATCTCTGATACAAATAATTAACCCACTATATATATTACTTTTACTACAACCACGCTCTCACATGTCACTTTTCTGATCATAGTATAATTAAACAAAATTTCCTAGAAATTCATAGCCATTTATGTAATATTAGACAGATTTTATTCGATAACACAATAATACTCATATATACACACAGTAAAAATCTATCTTCATGCATTGGGCGCCATCTACATTAAATCAAAGCAACCCACACTCAATAAAATACTAATTTACATTCTGCGTGTACTATTCGGTATGTTATTGAGTATAGCAATGTTTTATTTCAACACAACAGAATTTCATATTTGGTGGTGGATGAATTTATTTTAACGTACCACTGTGAGATTGATTCGTGTGAGCCGAAAGCTCAAACAAAGCATAATAAAAAAATATCCAAATATTTGACAATTTTCGTCTTCATTTCCACCAGAAATTAAAGCCAAAATATAATGTTCAGAACCGCTCATGATTAAGACATTCATTTTCTGTGGTATTTAACAATATATATATATATATATATATATATATATATATATATATATATATATATATAAGTTGTTAAGGAGTTATTAAGCAGCACAAATTTCTAACTTTAAGTGTCTTTCAAAAATTGTGCAGAATAATGTTTTTGAATACTTCTTAATATAACTGTGTACTGGTTTAGTTTCGTTATGACTAAAAAATTACTAATATATATATATATATATATATATATATATATATATATATATATATATATATTATTTGTTATATTTAAGAATATTGTTTTTGAAAATATATATACATATTATATATATATTCTGTATATACTTTTTAAACATATAGTGTTAAATATAGCAGACAATGTATGTCTATGATGCTTAATCATGAGCCGTTCTAAATATTCTATTTTTGCGTTCATTTCAGGTAAAAATAAAGATAAAAACTGTCCAATATTTTAATATTTTTATGCTGGTTTTAAGATTTCGGCTAAGATGAGCCATCTTCAGAGAGGTTACAATAAGGTTAACATAAAAACATCCACCATAAAATATCATATTATTTTGTGTTGACATAAAACATTGCTATGCGACAATAAGAGTCACCGAATATATGTCATATAACAATGCTTGTTCATACAAATATATATATGTACACACTTACGCAAAAATACACGCACACATATATGTTCTACCGTTAAACCTGTTTCTATTAACTTTGTCATTTCCGTGAATACATTTGTCTTATTCTATCTCTCATGTATATAGGCGTAGAAAAACATTTCTATTTTTACATAAGGAAATCCATGTGTGTACGCGTGACTGTATCTGAACATCTCTTCGATAGCATGTAAGTCTATTCGCTGTCTACGTGAAACGCTTTGAGCAGATCAGCTAAGTCCTCTTCTGCATAACAACATGATTGTATTGACATGAGCCAGACAAAAGATTAACTCGAAATCTTTTTCCTGCTTTCGACTCCTACGTCTAGAGCAAAAGATAGTTCGGAAAAGACTGCACATGAATAACCATCTTTGTCAGCATACTTGTGTGTTGTTGCCGTCTTTTCCTGCTTCAGTTTCTTATTGACAACATTTCCCAATAAGAGTTAAATTCCATTCTCAGAGAAAAAATAGATGTCTCATATTCTGGCCCGAAGTCTAATGAAGCTTGCACTTTCCCTTAGAAATAAGAAATGTAATGATAATTACAATCAATTTTACTACTGTAGATATTGCGTTTGGTTTCTAGGCGTTAAAGTGTCATGACATTATAGATTGTATTTTGGAAGAATTAAAATTTCATGATACAATATAGATTTTTCGCATCAGAAAGTGGAACATAAAAACTATATTTAAGTGTCCTGAATTAAAAAATTGATGGTTTTGATAATTTTTTTTTTAAAAATCAGAGTTACTTTGATATAAAATAACGTAGAAGCCTACAGAAAGCATCGGTCGAAATGTTAGCTAAAGAAAAATAAGATGAAAAGGGTCGTACTATAATATTAAAAACGTAAATCTCACATCGCTTTTGGCAAAATTAAAACTTTTGACTGTTTCAGCGATCAAAATATCCAGATATTCAAGACGGAAAAAGGGTAAACTAATTAACTATTCAACTTGTAAACATCAATGGTCTAAAATTGTAGATGATCACATCCAAATCCAAGTCCATTTTAACAACACATTTTACAAGTATTCTCTCAAATATGCAACATTTTCAAAAAATTATTTTACAAGCATGGAAGTAACTATAGATGATTCAAATTATTTCTTTTGTATGTTTTGTAAATGGCATTTCTTTTTCAAATCAGTTCACTTCGGATTGAAAGAGAATAAAAAAATACTTTCTCGTATAAATGTATTTCTTCTACATATACTTTCACAACTTCTGCTCCGAAGAACTTAGCTCACTGGAGCCGCCTATATATGAATTTACTCGAGCCACAAGTTTAGCAACGAAGTTCCACCTTTTTACTGTGAAACCAATAAAATGTAAACGCAAATTCTACTCCATCAACTTCTTTTCTCGCCTGTGGAATTCTCTTCCATTTACTTGCTTCTACGAAAGCTACGGTCTCCAAGAATTTAAATTTAAAATCAATATCCATCTCTTATCTCACTAACTGCACCCTCTCTCTCATGCTCCTTAGCCACATCCTGACACCCCTATAACCTGTCATTCTTTCTCATAACTTTTATGTAACCCCCCAGCAAAACAGTGGCAGTTAAATGCCTTGCTTGGGCGATATGATTATAAATAAATGATAGATACATATGAAAAGTCCTAGATAGATAGATAGATACATAGATAGATAGATAGATAGATCTGAAGAGATTGATATATATATATATATATATATATATATATATATATAGATAGATAGATAGATATTGAAATACAGTGACACATAAACTTCCATCGAAGTCCTCTGACACCTTCAGTGAACCACAAACAAGAGGATCTTGAGCCTTGTAAAAAGAAACATTTCTAAACTATCCTGTACGTTCAATTTAAAGATATATAGTACTTACCTCATTTGAAATAATGCTATGTTTTTTTTTGTTTTTTTTTTGTTTTTTTCAAAATAACATATATTTATGCAGCGAGAACAACTAATTAAACAAAATTAGTAGAACTTTTCTATCGAAAGTTGTGGGATACTAACGTAGTGCAATATGTGAAAATAAAATACCATATTTGTCATACACTTATTTTAAAATAATATTCTGAAGTAATCAATCAGTATGTATGGAAATCACAAAGGAAACATTCTATGAATAGACGAAATACGGACATTTTCTTAATTTCCCGAGTAAAATTGTTTAAATCTCAGAAGAATCCCAGTTATAAACAGACTTGGGTAGTTATCTATCGAACGAGGTATTGAGTATTATTTGAATCTATGTTATATATATATATATATATATATATATATATGAGTGGGGGGATGTGGCGAAAGAGAGTGAGAATGAAGAGTCAGAGAGTGCGTGATGGGGAAGAGAGATGAGGTAAGGCGTGCAATAAATAGATATACCCAAGTGTGTGTGAGTGTGTGTGTGTGTCTTGTGTGTGTGTGTATTTGTATGAATAAAGAAAAAAGGAAAACTTATCTTAGCCGACGAATTTCTATATCTTCTTTTATATATATATATATATATATATATATATATATATATATATATATAGGTAGATAGATAGATAGATAGATAGATAGATAGATAGATAGATAGATAGATAGTTTGTGATTTAGTCAACTCGAAAGTATAGTATTCACAGTTGGGCAATGTAAGAAAAACAGCCCATGTCATATTTTACTCTGCCAGAATATTGGAAACCACATGCTTTAATTTAGGCATCAATCTGCGGACAGGGGAGACGATTTCTAACGAGTTGGATGAGACTAATATTGATTACGTTTTGGAGTAATCACTCGTGATGTCCAAGTTACACTTCTACCTCTCTTCTCACAGGATTTCAGGTTTAACTCAGATGCTTCCATCAAGTGCTTTTGGGAGATAGTGATGCTTTCGGTTAAGAGATTGGCAGTTGGAAGATTATAGATCTGACAACAGGATTCTGCACCATGCCACACAAGTAAGACAACTCAGTAATTACTCTCAGGTAATTTTTGCAATCAGATCACTTCTTACATCTGATTATTATGTGTTGAGTGAAATTGAACCACAGCACAAAATTCTTTTAAAATGGGATTCTAGTTTTTTTTTTATTTTTGCTTAATTTTATGTCACAATTAATGCATCGCAAAATTGTGTTAAATTGTAACTGATTTTTGTGCTATATTGTATTTTATAATCAAACAGTATCATATATTTATTTCTACTGGTTTGATTATTTACGATGAAGTTTTATTACGAAAATATATGACATTTGATTATAAACAGTATATCTACTTAAATACGAGTATCGATCAAAAATAATGTTCAAACAAATCATTTCAAATTGTCGGTTGCTTAAAGACCATTTCGTTAAACTTCGTTAATTTCCGTAACATATATATATATATATATATATATATATATATATAGAGAGAGAGAGAGAGAGAGAGAGAAACGGAAAGAGAAAGAGAGAAATTAATGTGTTTTTCAGTCATGACTCTGCTAACACCAGTTTCTCTACATGATTTTAAGGCTCTATCATTACAATGATATTGAGCACATCATGACAAATTCTATTTTTCTAGAATGCCTTTCCACCATTTAGACCATTCAAAAATACAATATTTCAAATTGTCGGTTCTTTATAACCAAGTTTCATTAGTCTTCGTTAATTTCCATTATATATATATATAGGTGTGTGTGTGTGTGTGTGTGTGTGTGTGTGTGTGTGTGTGTGTAGAGAGAGAGAGTAAGTGAGATAGGAAGAGAAAGTTAGAGAGTGATAATCTAAAAATCTGGTTAAATATATATACAAGAGGTTTGATTAAAATTAAACTACCATGCTTGTTTGTTTATTTCTTCTTTTCTTTCTTTGAGTCACTGCCTTTTAGCACGTAGGCGAGCATGGCCTTCCACATCTATATCTTTCTTGTAGATCTTAACACTCTTTCTCTTGTTACGACACCCAAACGACACTCTACTATTAATCATTTTTTATATTCTACAATTTTTAAATAAACTCTTGATTATTTAGCTCGGATATGTGAATATACTTAGCAGGAACTATTGGTTTCTATAGCCTTGTTTGACAATCCGTGTACGACAGAAAGAAACTGCAACTTATTTCGGGAAAATCTTCTACCTAGTCAGCCTTGGATCGAAAGACATGTTGATCGCCTAAGCCTGTATGATGCATGGCACTTAACAGAAAGACAAAGGATGCAAGACAAAAATAAAAAATAAAAAATGTAAACGTTAATCATCGATAATTAGAATTAAAATTCTTTTTATATTTTTTATTATTTACATTATTTTATCTAAGTTTAATAAATCCCGCCAGCATTAAATTTATTGAGCACATATTTCTCGATGTAAAAGAAAAATCTTTTGTTTGCTGCGAATGTGTAATTGCTATCGATTAATCATATCGATGTTGTTGTTTCTTTTTTTTCTTCTGTGGTTAGTGAATAATCACAGGTAAAACTAATGTTTTTTTTAAGTTTCATTTTTGACACAGATTTATCTATACGAAAGATCATTATAACATAATATTCGTACCGTTATTTTCCAAACCTGATCCAAACCAACTTTAAGGAAAAATTCTGTACCTTACGATTTTGTTTTTAATTAAATTTCACAGTGAGAAAACCTCCAAAATAAAAGATTATGGAAGTGCAGAAATACTTAATCTATGACTGATACAAAAAATAGAAGCCTTTATCGCGAAAATCTATTATTAATATAACTCGCTTTTTTCACCTGTGGAATTCCTTTCCGTGTACTTGCTTCCCCGACAGTTACAATCTCTAAAAATTTAAATGAAAGGGCAATAATCACCTTCTATCTCACTGACTTGTATCCTCTCTCTCATGCTCCTTTCTCTGTCCATTCCACTCTCATCCGTATTCTCATCCTTCTCTTTCCCAATTCCTGATACCCCCTATAACCTGTGACTCTTTCTCATAACTTTCCTTCTATGTGACCCCTGCCCACCAGTGGCAGTAAACTGTCTTACTTGGAGCAATATGATTATTAAAAATGTTTATTTCAATCTCTTCATATCTATCTATCTATCTATCTATCTATCTATCTATCTATCTATCTATCTATCTATCTATCTATCTATCTAGTATGTTCCTATCTATCTATCTATCTATCTATCTATCTATCTATCTATCTATCTATCTTAGTATGTTCCTATCTATCTATCTATCTATCTATCTATCTATCTATCTATCTATCTATCTTAGTATGTTCCTATCTATCTATCTATCTATCTATCTTAGTATGTTCCTATCTATCTATCTATCTATCTATCTATCTTTAAATGTAAAATCAATAGTCATTTCATATCTCACTAATTTGCATCCTCTCTCTGTATTTCATGCTCCTTTCTCATCAGTATTCTCATCCTTCTCTTTCACACTTCCTGACACCTCCTGTAACCTCATAACTTTCCTCATGTGTAACCCCCTGGACAACAGTGACAGTAAAATGCCTTGCTTGGGGTGATACGATTATAGAGAACAAAAACTTTATAAAATCAAAATGTAATAAACAGTGTATTTTATATGATATTTTAAGTCTTCATGCGAACTTCTTTTTTTCAAATGACTATTAGAGCCATGAAGGCACCACATGTACTGAGGCCGCAGTAGAAATGGTATTTCTTTGGAGCGCAGACTGCCTGACAGAGTCCAACCCTCTCCATGCTATAGAATTCAGGCTGTTCTACTATTTAGCCATAGCTGGAGTACACGAGACAGATTCATATATTTCTTAAGGTTATTAGCACGAAAATTAATATAATGGATTCGACTGGACGTCGAACTCGGCTCTCCCATTACACTATCCGTGCCGCTATCCATTACTCCTCCATATGAATTATAGATACATAAGTCCATATTCTTTTACGACTGTCAGTATAGCTAGATTATGTTCAAATCAGTATTAATTATCGTCTTTTATAAAGTGTTTGCACATTGTCCAATATGTATACTGCCACAATCTTCCCTGGAATATTTTTTCATATCCGTATTGGCTTCAATATTCTCGTCTAAACTTATCGTGTAATGTCATATAATTATGATGTCTTCTTTTTTTTTTAAACGTGCCACACCAAGCAAGGCATTCCACTGCCACTATAGCGCAGGTGGTTACCTAGAGGGATTGGGTATGGGAAATGTCAGAAGGAGGGTTATATACGACTTAGGATGTAAATAGGGAGAGAGTTGAAAAGAGTGGGTGTGAGTTAGTGTGTTAGAAGGTGTCTATTGACCTTACATTTAAACTCCTGGCTCTCGACAAGAATGGTGAAGCCCGAACCGTCGGGGAAGCAAGCATGCGGTAGGGAATTCCACAGGCGGGAAGTACGAGGAAAGAAGCTGTTGGAGTAGAAATTACATTTCAACGGTTTCACTGTAAAAGGGTGGGACCTAGTTGCCAATCTAGTATCTCGTGCAAATGCACATCTAGAGGGCACCAGTGATTTAAGTTCTTCAGAGCAGAAGCCATGAAAGTATTTACAGACGAGGCACAGGGAAGCCACATCACTCCGGTGAGAGAGATACTACAGGCAGTCAGCCAAGTCGGTATCAATCACATTACATTATTCTTCGCTGTATTTTGTCAAGAACCCCTAGGAGAATAGGAGGGGCACCCGACCAGATGTGGCAGCAGTACTTAATACACGGGCAGATGGTGGATTTATATAATTGCATGATAGATTCAGGCGGAAATAATTTCCGGGCCCTGCACAGAGAGCCGACTTTCATAGCTGCGGTTTTAGCAATGGATTCGACGTAGTCATTCCACTTGAGGTCCGCTGAGAGTGTCAGGCCAAGCAGGCGTAGTGATTTACTCTCTGGGAGGCAAGCCTGTCCCATGCTAATGGGAGGGAGGTGCGGTTGTCTGTGGTGGTTAATTGACAGCAGCTTCGCTTTGGAAGAATTGAATTTTACGAGCCATTTCTTACCCCAATCCACCACGGATTGGAGGTCCTTCTCAAGCTCAGCAGCGAGGTTTGCCTTGTCACCAACACAAGATTTTTGATCGAGGCGAGTGTAAACTGTGGTATCATCGGCGTAAATGCCTACTTGTGATCTTATGGCATCAGGGAGATCATTGATATAGATTAGAAAGAGCGTAGAACCTAAGATATAGCCTTGGAGTACACACGCATTTGTAGGCTAGTTCTCGGAGGCATGTCCGTTTAATACCACCTTCAGCGTGCGGTTAGAGAGGAATGACCGGATTAAGTCCAACAAAAGTCCAGTTGTGCCATAGCTTCGCAGTTTCCGTAGAAGGCCGGCATGCCAAACTCTGTCGAATGCTTTAGAGGTATCCAAGGCAACGGTTCGGGCTTCACCATTCTTGTCGAGAGCCTGGTATATATACTCGGTGATAGTCGTTAGCATATCAGCAGTGGACCTGGTGAAGCGGAAGCCATACTGTTTGTCCGAGAGGAGCCCGTGGGCTGTGAGATGCTGAACGATCTCGGCATTGATAATGGCCTCGAACACTTTGCCGAAGATAGGAAGAAGGCTGATAGGGCGGTAATTTGCGGGGTACGATGGTTCACCAGTGTTCTTGAATACTGGAACCACAGAAGAAGACTTCTAACAGCCAGGGAAACAGGAGGAATATAGGCAGAGGTTGTAGATCTTAGAAAGGATAGAGGAGAGTTCAGGGGCACAATTCTTCAAAACTATGATTGGGATTCCATCCACACCACTCGCTTTGTGTGGGTCCAGTTTTGAGATTATGCTAGAAATCAGTGAGGGCGTGATGTGGACGTAATTCAATTGGGCCTCAGTTCTAGATGAGAAATCGGGTGTATAGATTCCAGACGAATCCAGAGTCGAATTGGTCGAGTATCTATGGGCAAAGCATTCAGCTTTGTCCGCTGAGGAGGTGAGGGCCTCAAACTCGTTTATTTGTGGGGATATTGAGGATTTACACTTGCTAAGCACGCGTTTGCAAAGGTGCCAGTAGTCTTTGGTACCGATCTTGGAGGATGCTATGCGCTGCTTCATCCTGGCTTCGTTAAGTATCTATTTACACTTATTAGGAGCTGAGGCGAAAAGGCGCCTGTTTTGGTCCGACACGTGGCTACGATAAAGCCGGAAGAAGTGATTCCGGTGGGCAATGGCGGCCGAGCAAGCGGGCGAGCCTGTTTCTCTTACTAGTGTTGGGTGATGTTCATATCAGTATTAAATATCAACTTTTACAAAATGTTTGTACTTTATCCAGTGTGAATAATGCACCATTCTATCGTGGAGAATTTTGATATTCGGCTTATTTGCTTCAATTCTTTCCTCTGTAAATTTCGTGTAATCCTATAAAATCATGATGACTTCTATTTCTGTAACCGATGCTGGCTGATGTTTATATATATATATATATATATATATATATATATATATATATATATATATATATATATTAGTTATCTTCTCATCATTCTATCGTGGCGAGTTTTAATATCTTGTTTATTGACTTCAATCTTCCTAAGTGTCAAAATTGTTAAATCCCATAGAATTATGATGTCTTCTTTTATCTTAACCGGTAATAGATTATGTTCATATCAGTTCTAGTTATCGTCTTTTAAAAAATGTTTGCAGATTGTACAATGTGAATATTGCCCGACGATCTTTAATATCCAGCTTAACAGCTTCAATCTTCCTATTTCTAAAGAAATTGTAACTCCATTTAATTATGATGTCTTCTATTTCCTTAACCGGTACGGGCTGATGTTTATATCAGTAGCAGTTATCATCTTTTACAAAGGGTTTGGAAATTGTTCAATATGCGCCATTCTACCCTGGCGATATCTAATAACTGGCTTATTTGCTTCAATTTTCCTTTATTAAAGATCGTACAAACCAATAGTATTAATTCTGTAACGGTGCTCGCTAATATTCATATCAGTACTAAATATAATCTTTTTCAAATTGTTTTCACATTGTACAGTATGAATATTGCAAAGCTATACACAGGTGTTTTTTAATATTTGACATTTGCTTCGGTTTTCTGCCTTTAAAAATCGTGTAATTCAACAGAATTATGATGTGTTCCATTTCCGTAAATGTTTCTGGCTGATATTCATATCACTATTAGTTAACATCTTTTGCAATGTGTTTGCACAATATCCAATATGAATATTGTCTTTCACTATTCTGGCAATTTTTAATATCCGGCGTATTGACTTCAATCTACTTGTCTCTTATAGAACTTATGACAGAATCGCCAACCAGATGCCCAGTGATTGGATGAAAATCAACCAATCACGGGCAATCATTTTAGATTCTCAAAAAAACTCCCCACGTGAGCGAGTTTTACAAACTCCTTTCCTCTTTTGCTTGTTGGGAACTTACTGACAAGAAGTCCCCGTCTGCTCTCCGTCATCGAGGCCCAGGATACGTGAGGGGATTTGACAGCAACTGAAGCACAGAAGTCATGGCTCTATTTCTTCAACCCAACCATAACGACACAGGAAATATAAACTGTTAAAAGGACGCATTTTTCAGATAAGTTCCGCAAACCGGACTGTTTGCAAGAGACTATCCTTTCTTCTTTTCTCTCTTTTTCTGTATATACAAGTTTATAACAAGTTTATTTTCATCTGTCCTTGTGCTCCTTTCTTCTCGCCGGCGTCATAATATTGTTACCAATTAGAATTAGGAAATTACCAATACTCTAAATTTCGCGTAATCCCAGAAGATTAATGTCTTCTATTTCTTTAAGTGGTGTTGGCTGATTTTCTTATCAGTATTAGTAATCATATTTTACAAAGCACATTGCCCAATGTGAATTTTGTCCCACTCTATCTTGGCGATTTTTTCATATCCGTCTTATCTGTTTCAATCTTCCTGTCTGTAAATAACGTGTAATCCTATAGAATTATGATATCTTCTATTTTTGTAAACGGTGCTGAGTGATGTTCATGTAAAAATTATTTATCATCTTTTCCAGATTATCTGCACATTGACCAATGTGAATAGCGCACTATTTTATCGCAGCGGTTTTTAGTATCCTGTTTATTTACTTAACCCTCTAGGGCCATTCGTATAATATTTGATACAGTATTTCCCTATAAGGAAACATTTGGTATTTCCCTATAAGGAAAAATTTGGTATTCATTGACTGAGCAGTCAGTACTGCTTTCATTTGAAATTTATAAAATATTTCTCTTAAAAAATTTTTCAGGAAAATATTTCTTTCAAGGCTTGTTTTCATACTGTATCAAATATGATACGAATGGCCCTAGAGGGTTAAATCTTCCTGTCTTTATAAAATGTAAATTCTCATCAAATTATGATTTCTTTTTATGAAATCGGTGCTAGCTTATGTTCATATCAGTATTAGTTTTCATATCCTACAAAGTTTGTAAGCAAATGTGTTAATTACCCCTCTATACCCTGGCAAATTTTAAATTTGGCTATTTACATCTATCTGTCTTGACAAATAGTGTAATCCTATAAAATTCTGATGCATTTTCTTCTGTAATCGGTATTTACTGATGTTCATATCAGCATTTGTTTTCATCATTTACAAAGTGTTTGCACGTTGTTTAATGTGAATACCGCCCCACTCTATCTTGACGATTTTTAATACCCGTCTACTTTGTTTCAATCACTCTGTATTTAAAATCGTGCAATTTCATAGAATTATGATGTTTTCCGTTTCTGTAACCGATACTGGCTGATGTTTATATCAACATTAGTTATCACCTTTTACAAGGTTTTTTTGCACATTGTTTAATGTGAATACTGCCCCTGTCAATCTTGACGAATTTTAATACCCGGCTACTTTGCTTCAATCTCCCTGTATTTAAAATCGTGCAATTTCATTGAATAATATGTCTTCTATTTCTCTAACCGATACTGGCTGATGTTTATATCAACATTAGTTATCACCTTTTACAAGGTTTTTTTGCACATTGTTTAATGTGAATACTGCCCCTGTCAATCTTCACGATTTTTAATACCCGGCTACTTTGCTTCAATCTCCCTGTATTTAAAATCATGCAATTTCATAGAATTATATGTCTTCTATTTCTCTAACCGATACTGGCTGATGTTTATATCAACATTAGTTATCACCTTTTACAAGGTTTTTTTGCACATTGTTTAATGTGAATACTGCCCCTGTCAATCTTCACGATTTTTAATACCCGGCTACTTTGCTTCAATCTCCCTGTATTTAAAATCATGCAATTTCATAGAATTATATGTCTTCTATTTCTCTAACCGATACTGGCTGATGTTTATATCAACATTAGTTATCACCTTTTACAAGGTTTTTTTGCACATTGTTTAATGTGAATACTGCCCCTGTCAATCTTCACGATTTTTAATACCCGGCTACTTTGCTTCAATCTCCCTGTATTTAAAATCATGCAATTTCATAGAATTATATGTCTTCTATTTCTCTAACCGATACTGGCTGATGTTTATATCAACATTAGTTATCACTTTTCACAAAGTGTTTGAACATTGTTTAATGTGAATTTTATTTCATTCTATCTTGAGGATATTTAATATCCAGCTCATTTGTTTCAATCTTACTGTCTTAAAGATCGTGTAATCACAATTAATTATGATGTCTTGCAATTCCTTAACCGATGCTGGCTGATGTTTATCTCAACATTAGTTATCATCTTTCCAAAACCGTTTGTATATTTTCCAGTGTTAATATTGCCCCATTCTATCCTAGTGACTATTTATCCTATTTGTTTGAAACTGTCTTTAAATATTGTGTAATTTCATAGAATTATGATGTTATCTTTTTCGTTAACCGCTGGTGGCTGATGTTAATATCAGTTGTAGTAATTATTTTTTACAACGTGTTTGCACATTGTCTAATGTCAATATTGCTCTATTCTATTATGGCGATTTTAATATCCGGTATATTATTTTCAAACTTCCTGTCTATAAAGATCGTGTAAACGCACTGAATTATGATGGCTTATATATCTGTAACCAGAACTGGGTGATGATCATATTAATATTAAATATCACCTATTACAAAGAGTTTATAAATTGTTCTGTGTGAATATTGCCCCACTCCATCCTGACGAGTTTTAATCTCCGTCCAGTTCGCTTCAACCTTCCTGCCTTTAGAGATCTTTGAATGCCATAGAATTAAGATATCTTCTATTGTTTTAACACGTGCTGGCTGATAGTCATATCATGATTTGTTATCATGTTTGTATGTTTTGTACATTGGTTAATGTGAATATTGCTCTATTCTATTCTAGTGATATTTTTATATCCGTCTCATTTGCATCTAAGTTTTTGTCTTTCACGATTATGTAATTCCATAGAATTTCGATACAATATATAATCGGTCTTGGGTGATGTTCATATTAGTACGTTAGTTATCAATTTTAGATAATGTTTTCACATAGTCTAATATAAATATTGCCCCTGTCTCTCCTGGCGAATTTTCTTTTTATATCCAGCTAATGAACTTCTATCTTCCCGTCTTTATAGATTGCATAATCCCATAGAATTGTGGTATCTTATATTACTGTAACCGTTGTTGGGTGATGTTCATGTCAGTATTATATACTATTTTTTTCATAGTGTTTGCACATTTTCCAGTTTGTATATTTTCCTACACTATCGTGGCGATATTTAAATTCATTTGACGCTAGTACAGCACATTGATAGAAATTATCTGTGGGTTTATTATATTTGTTTATTATATTTGTTTGGTAGAAATTATCTGTGGGTTTATTATATTTGTTAGAAAATCTTTATTTTAGATCGAGAGTATTAATTATGATATTATAGTTAAAGTTTATTGTAAAAAGACTCTGATTTATGCGCTGCAAGAATAAAGCATTCTGTTTCAGTCTTTAATACAGATGCTTGTAACCATCGATGAGAAATAACTTTATCAACATTGGCATTATCTGCTGTGGGATCTCCACTTTGTGTATATTAATGGAATCGACTGGAGTATACATATACTCCTGCCATAGTGAGATACGGCAGAGTAATAGAGTTATCATAGAGATCCGTTAGAGTTATCGGAGAGTACCGAAACTGATACGTAAGTTACCGAGAAATACCGAAGTTACCCAGAGATTACCGCATCAGAAGTCAGAATAGCTCTGAGCTCCACTAATTTCGAATAATATAGACGGATATACTATTTCCAATGACTTCGCTTCACGACTTGTATATTTTTTCTTACTAAAAGTATTCCTGTATTACTAACCTGCATTCAAGTTTGTATATTACGTTCAATATAATCTACTTTTCTATCTCAATATCTGTTTTTGTTGCCCATTATTTTGTGCAGTTCCTCACGCGGAATCCAGAACATTATCACATTCTAGATATTGTCCATGCATAGATTTTTCTTAACAGCGTTTTTTCACATGTTTAAAAGCTTTGTCCTTGCTTTATTTTACATTTTTCCAACGGCAACATTTGGTTCTTGGGTACTGTTTTGATTTTCTAGAGAATTTAATATACGCAAATCTTATTTGCATTTACCACCTTCTTTCATGATTGAATATGTTTCTTTCTTTTTTCATCTCGTTTGACTAATTGTATCACCCAGTCTTTTTTGATATCGTGAATGACAGTTCTAACTGAATAAGACCTCTTCAACTTTCTTTACGGTGAGTGTATAGATAGTGTAAATCAGAATTTGGATGACGAATGTTATGCTTAGACATAATTTTCCATTCTTAGAATGAATTCATATGATGGCATTTAGAGTCCAGTTTAGGAATTTTAAACCCTGTTGATTTACAGAGATAGAAAGTCTATTAATGGCAATAATTCTCGGCTGAGAATTCAGTTCAGTTCTTAATATCAGACTCATCTTTCTATTTTAGTCTTTCTTTTAGTATTTCTTTAATTTTCATTTTGAATTCTGTCAAACTCATTTACATCGACGTACTTATAAGCTTTTCTTGTTCTAAATATTTGATTGTTTCTCAAGTGTGTAAACTAATAGAGTCGGATTGTTGTAGTAATCCTCGTATAGCCTCTTGTGGAATTAGCAAATTTATTCCATTCCAATCTCCACACTTAGACATTTTACTCTTTTCGTGAAGAGCTTCCAGCTCACCAACATTCATAGCATTCAACTTTTATTCATCCATGTAAAATATATGACCACTTTTTTTAGACATCTTGTAGCCGCATTCCGTCATGTTAAGTAGGATGGCTCGTGCCATCAAGGATATACAAAATAGAAGTGGAGACAAAGAGTCACCTTGAAGTATTACTCTCTTGATATTTATTTTACCTGGCTTATAACTTTCGTTTATATTGAACTGAAGTGTTGTTTCCCATATCGCCATACATTGTTTGATGAAATTGATAACGACAGGTGATAACATGTATATATTTTTAAATTATTACATCTAGGAATGTGTTACACTATCGAATAATTTACGATAAACTCTCGAAGCAGTACTGATATTTTCTTATTTTTAACCAGTTTTCCAAGATAATCCTGGTCATAAGTAATTTGTTTTACTTCCGTAAGAGCCACGTTTGAAACCTTTTTGTTCAAGAAGTAGTATGTCTTTTTTCCGAGGATAAGCATGTCAAAGTTTTTAAATAGTGAGAAGGCATGTAAATAACAGTTATAATAATAATAATAATAATAATAATAATAATAATAATAAAAACAAGAATCGTACTATTGATAGTAGGGGCACTTGGAATGATAAAATATGGAACAAAACAATACATTGAAAGAATCCCTGGAAACCCCAGCTTAAGAGATGTACAAAAAATTGTCTTATTAAATACAGCCCACACACTAATGAAAACGTTATCTATGTAATGCTGGGGATGATAGGGAAGATAGAAAAACATGAAATGGAATCATAACAACACGCCACTACCTGCCTTAGGTCTCACCGCAGACTTGGTTGGTAGTGAGACCAATGCAGAAATCGAAATATGATGAAAAATGACATAATAATAATAATAATAATAATAATAATAATAATAATAATAATAATAATAGCGCTGGCAAGACAAACCTCTGCATGGCCAATATCTAGAACGTGCCAATAAATCCAATGTTGACAAAGTTAATACTCATCGATGGTTACGTGCCTCTGGATTAAAGTCTGAAACTGAAGGCTTTATTCTTGCAGCACAAGACCAATGTCTTTTCACTAGAAACTCTCAGGCAAATATTATGCATAATAATATGGATCCGAAATGCAGGTTTTGTGATAAGCACCAAGAAACAATAGACCACCTAATCTCAGGCTATTCTGTGCTTGCTCCAAATGAATATAATAATCGCCACGATAGCGTTGGGCAATATGCATACATTATGGAAAATCTGTAAACAAACACTGGTATGAACATCACCCAGCACCGGTTACAGAAATAGAAGATATAACCATTCTATGGGATTACACCATCTACACAGACAGAAAAATTGAAGCAAACAGGCCAGACATTATTGTTAAAAACCAGAAGGAGAAAACTTGTCTATTAATTGATATGGCTTGTCCAGCGGATTGTAACATAGCAATCAAGGAATTTGAAAAACTGTCAAAATATAAAGACCTGGAAATTGAAATAGAAAAATGTGGAAATTGAAAACAAGAGTTGTGCCAGTGATAGTAGGTGTACTTGGAATGATAAAAAATGGAACAAAACAACACATTGAAAGAATCCCTGGAAACCCCAGCTTAAGAGATATACAAAAAATTGTCTTATTAAGTACAGCCCACACACAAAGAAGAACTTTGTTTAGATAACACTAGGGATGATAGTGAAGATAGAAAAACATGAAATGGAGTCATAACAACACGCCACGACCTGCCTTAGGTCTCCCCGCAGACTTGGTTGGTAGTGAGACCAAAGCAGAAATCGAAATATGATGAAAAATGACATAATAATAATAACAATAATAATAATAACAATAATAATAATAACAATAACAATAACAATAACAATAATAATAATAATAATAATAATAACAATAATAATAATAATAATAATTATTATTATTATTATTATTATTATTATTATTATTATTATAATCCCTGTCACAAAATGCCGTACTCTTTGCAAATGCCACCAGATGGCATTCTAGATTTGTTCTTTTATTTCCGCTTTCTAAGTGAGTTATGAGTTTCTGGCCAAACTGGTATATTCTTTGAACATTTTCCCGTTCTTTGATTAAATAAATTTATTTATCAGGCTTTTCTGAAGCTATTAATCCGTTCAATGTTCTGCTGGAATACAGTACATACTTTCACTGGCCGGGACTTGGTAATATAAGACGGTTCAATAGACTGTAATGAATGGAAAAAATATATATATTTAGTTATCTGTTCATGTTTTGAGAAATTGATCAGGAAGAGTTTTTGACAACGCATAGTATATAAATTCCAGAAACCTAAAGAATATATTATCTCGTTTGAAAATTGTAAAAGGATGTTTCTATTAATTTTGACAATTAAATCTCATTTATTTTTATCCCAAATATTTCAACATATCAAACCAATCGTTTCTACTTTGGCATTCCTACATTGAGGATGTTTTTAAGATTATTTTTATCCTTGAAACTGAGTCAAGAAATACTGAGATTTTTTTCATTTGTTTTATTGCATTGAGTTATTATAAAAACGTTTTTCGTTTTTGTTTCACATATCGTTTGAACAACCATGGTAATTTTTTGTCGCTTGTAATCATTCTAGATTGATGTTTAAACTCACCCTTTTGTTTTTCTTTCGGTTTTCGCGTCCAAGTAGGTATAGTTGTAGGTTTTAGTCTCAGCCATGATACCATTTAATTATTTAGTCTTCAAAATTCAGTTTGCGAGGGAAAACTATTTTGACATCGATACCGGAAATCAAAATTTGACTTACATTCATTCATTTTAGTAAGTTCTCCGGCTTGGAGATCAACTTTTCAAGAACCTACGTTTTTAGTGCCAACGCCCAAAGAGATTGAGCTCAAGGACCATGGATTAGTTTTAAAGCTTTCATTACACCCGAGTAACACCGGGTTATACTGCTAGCTTATTATATTCCTCCGATTTAGATCATTCCTGACAATTGTTGTTCACATCATTATTGTGATATTCACGACTTTTGACCGTTGTACGCTTCGACCTTTTCAGGTGACTAGAATTTTGGACCGAACACTGTATTACGATCACTGTGATACCTCATATCACAACTATTAACAATTTTACCCGAATTTTTAAAAACATATTTTCTATATTCATTTCCTGCATTCTTAAATGAAGAATTTCCAGTAGGTTTCAAAAGTGTGTTCTCCTCTTTTTGTCCAATATCCATAATTTTATTTTTCAGAATTCTTAATTTTGAATGCATTTTTGTATTGAGCACTTTAATCTTCAAAATTAATTAGAATCTAAATTATTTTCGAATCGTTAGATAAAAGTTCTGCCTAGATACAGATTAATTTTCCACTTCATATTTAGTTTGTGAAAGCAAGTCCACCTCGTTCTTGTATATGAAATCGTTGACCGTTACTCAATTAGTGATTCTATATCTCCTTTTTCCATTCGACAATAAGGAAATCTAGCAGTGGGATTTCTATTAAGAAAAGTAGGGGAATTATGAAACTCTTTGAAATCGTCCTCATATTCTGCTGACCTTGGCTAAAGATACTTAACCTGCACTTAGCCCTGACTCATAGGACTGGTTCTGGATTCTATCAAATATGAACAATTTTGAACATATTTAAATATTGCTTTATCCAGGATTAAGCGATTATCTGTTATTATCATTAGTAATAGTAGCAGTGTCGGTGATTTTATTGCCCTCCTTATCATTCATAATATTATTAGCAATAGTTGCATTAATTTTAATAGTTGCCGTTGTAATAGACATTGAATTTGTTTACAGTGCACGGAATTAAACGACTTATTTAAAAGCCTATTTCCTACTTTGATTTATTTCCTATTTCGTGTCTGTGTAATTATCGCTGTTTGCCAGTCACAGATTATCTTAATTAAGCTTTCCCTTTAATTAGAAATGGTTTAACGATTTACAGCTTCGTTGAAAATGTTTGGCATTAAATATCAATGAAGTTCTACTCTTCTGCATAAAAGAAAATTGCCGGCCTCCAAACTATCAGACCTTCTCTTCACTAGCCACGGAATGGGAGTGACAGGCTAATCACCAAGGTGTAACAGAAGTTAATGTTGTAATCCTGAAAGAGGGTCACGGCTTCAGAAACAAACGCATAAAACTGTTTCTTTGCCAATGGAACTTCGGTTGACTTAGAGAAAAATTTAGAATGTTTTTCTCTTTTCTTCATAGACAGAGGTTTGGTCCATTTTGCATTCTTAATGCAGATCATTATTTATTGACCTGAAAATTAGCTTGACAAGTGGCCGAATTATTGACGTATTTAAGGAAAATCGAAAACATGTCTGACTTACTGTTGTGCCAAATTGATCGAACGATTCATTAGATTACTACAGTTATCAAATTTTACAGGTTATTTAAAGTCAGAAAACCTATTCAAAATGTAGGAATTTTATCTAATCTTATATATAAATGGAATTTGTCTGTGTGTGTATGTGTGTGTATGTCCGTTACCTATAGATTCCAAAACGGCTGAACCGATTTTCTTGAAAGTTGACACAGTTGTACTATAAACGTCTGCGAGTGTTCTTAACTAGGTTTTGTGTCGAGGTACCACCGATAAATATCGAAAATCTATAATCGAAAACATCGGGTTATAGATGAAGTGGTGCTATTTTAATCAAATTTGATACACTCATAGACAAAGCCATAAGAAATGATATTCAAAAGTTTCAAGGTTGCAGTTCTTACAATAGTGCAGAAAATCGATAATATATATATATATATATATATATATATATATATAAAAGGCAAGATGTTTGTGTGTGTGTCTGTTTACCTGCCTGTATGTCTGTATTTTTTCAGCCCTTTTATTTTAGTTTTAGTTTAGGGTTTGTCTCTAAGTAGGTATAATTGGAGTTCTTAGTCTCAGCCATGATACCACTTACTCAGAGGACTTATTTAGTCTTCAAAATTCAGTTTACGACGAAAACAACTTATTTGATATCGATACCAGGAAATCAAAATTTTACTTACATCCATTCATTTTTTTTCAGTCTACGGTTTCGCTTTAACTGGAAACAACTATTGCTTTTTAGCCTTTCGTGCCAACGTCCAAAGAGTCTGAGCTCCAGGACTATGGATTAGTTTTAAAGCTTTCATTATACCCGAGCAACGCTGGGCTATACTGCTAGTTGGAAATAATAACAGTTATTAATACAAGTTTTAATAATTAACCCACAGCTGTGTGAAGATGAGATGGATTCATACCTTTCCCAGTGCTATTTTCGTATAAGTGCATAAGATGAATACAACGAGATTTAGCTTTGCTATTACGTTTGAAAATTTCTATCCACTATCGTTTACACCACACTCGCATTCACGCTTACAAAACCTGATATTCCAAAGCGGTCGGCCATCTAGTTACTGTACAGACTCGACTGTGCTTAATTCAACTAATAGGAAGAGAAATAGATATTATGTGAAGATAGGTGAATTTGATATAGATATATGCTATTATGTGACCTTTCCTATTTTGCCATATATTCTTCTTATATATGTGATTGTACAGGAACTACTTGTGAGCTATCGGTGCTCCGTAGAAGGAGGCAGACTTTTAGCGTATGATATAACATGTATACATACGCCAGTAATTAGAGTGTTCTAATTCTTTACTGAATGGACGATGCGTATATGCTAGAGTAGCTACTATATATATATAGAGAGATATAGTGTGTGTGTGTGTGTGTTTGATTTAACATTAACAGGACGTCTTTTATGATACATGTTTGACCATTCGTATATTTCGTGGAGATATATTGCTATTTACTAATTGTTTAGGTATATTTTCATCTTGTTTATAATTTATATACATTTGATTACAGTATAGAAGATAAATATATTTGAGATTAGTTGATCAGTATTATGTTTTATTTGGTTAATATTGAGACTTCTAATAAAGCCTTGTATTTGTTCATCAACTATATAGTTTGGAAAGTTATTATTAATAAGTGTTTGTTTTATTTTCTTTAGTTCACAGTAAAAAATCTTTTTTGCGGATTAATTACTTCCTGCACAATGTATTAGATGTTGTTATAATTGTTACTTTGTTGTAATAAGGGCATTTGCTCTTGTAGTTAAGTGTACATTAATCTCACAGGTTTTGTGTATGGTGAAATAAAAAATCCGTTATTTGTATTTATCCATTTGTCAAGGAAGGGAATATTTTATTAGTATTGAGTCCATTTGTGAATTTATGGGAGCCGAAAGCTTAGATAGTATTAAAAGATATGTATCAATATTGTAATTTTCTTTCTTCTTTTAATGATAATGGTATTAAGCTTATCAGACGATATGAAAAGAATTTACACAAAATGAGTAGACAAAGTTGGCTATATTAATTAATGAAACATGCATCATTGAAAAATGCTGCCTAAATACACATAATTCAACATATATATATATATATATATATATATGTGTGTGTGTGTGTGTGTGTGTGTGTGTGTGTGTGTGTGTGTGTGGAAATTTCAACATTTGCGAAAAGGTATCATATAACAATTAAAAAAATGCCAATTTCCTTGTAACTGACTTCTCGCCCAGTAAGTAGAGTCATATGCCAAAGGTGCTTCTTCATCGTTATCTATCTACAGTCTAAGAGGTAGATAACATTACAATTGAAACATGCAATGTGAGGATAGTGAAACCATGTGGAAAATTAGAAAACGTAAAACAAGGAATTAAATGTTTGGTTATTAGCATTCTGAATGTATCTGTAACAGAATAAAAAAAAATAAAAACAATCATGAATTTTTAGACGACTAACAGAAGAATACAGAAAAAAGAAAAAGGAATGTCGAACTAATATTGGTTATAGATAGAATTAAAAGTGTCAAACGGTTTTATTCTACCGAAATCCGATGTGGAAACAATTCAACATGACGATTATTGGTTTTTATGCGCATGCGTATAAAATGTCGAAAAAATATATATGCTTCATAACACATTAGAAAATGGAAGATATCAAAGAATGTCAAAAGAAACTAGCATTAGCTTGGTGGACTTAAATATGAAGTAAAGATAGAAGATTGTACTAGTTAGTATGTATAGCTTGTTGGTTCATTGTGGCTCAGTTAATGGTCAAAAAATATCCAACACTTGTTTTGAAGAACACACAATTTTTTTTGTTTTTTTTTAATCGTATCACCACGAGCAAGGTGGTAAAGCCACTGATGTGCAGAGGGCTACATAAGAGTAAAATGATTAATTAGAAGAGAGTCAAGAGGAAGACGAACCAGATAGAAATGTGCAAGAGAAGAATGGGGATACAGGTGTGATGACAGTTGCAAAGGTGGAGAGAAAGGAAAGGATATACGGGGTGGTGAAAGAACTAGAGTCAAGTGGTTAATAGATGAGTATTGACATTGCATTTAAATTCCTGGACCTTGTAGCCGTCAGGAAAGCAAGAATATGGAAATGAGTTCCACAGGCGGGAAGTGCGAGAGAAGAAGCTGAAGGAGTAGAATTGTCGTCTGCATTTGGTTAATCTAACTGTAAATGGGTGGGACCCAGTTGCCAATCTGGTTGCACGAGTAAACACCTGTTGCAGAGGCACCAGTGTGCGGAATTTGAAACGCCTTTCTTGGAAACATTAAATTCAAATTCAGCTCTGATATCGGGACTAATATGTAGCGGATAATAAGTTAATTAAATCAACTCTCTTCTTCACTTTTACAAAAATTCACAACGACGTGTGAAATCCTGGTTTTTCCCAAATCGAAAAGGGATTGACCATATGCTTAAATAAAAGTCGAAACCAGATTTTTCAAGTAGGTGTTAAATTGATTTTTGACCAATGAGAGAAATCCAGAGAAAAACCCAGACAATGCTACCAGTCTCGTCCGGGTAAAGCAGACAAGAATTGTTGTCCGGGCTTAAGGGTTCGGTGTTCCCACTTACAGACTTTGTGCTTCATCTACCTCGGCATCTGCCCATATGAGGCGGTGGTTGATATCTTCGGAGTTTCATTAGTGATTACTATCGGACTATGGTCTATAGTACTCTACGTACTTAACCTTTCCTTTCTTTTGGAGCGGATAATATTTTTTTTAAAAATTTAACACTCTTCTTCGCTTTTACAAAAATTCACAACGACCTGTGAAATCCTGATTTTCCCAAATCGAAAAAGGATTGACAATCTGCTTAAAGAAAACGTCGAACACAGATTTCGCAAGAAGGTGATAAATAATTTTTGATGAAGGGGAGCGACTTGCAAGATCAGAAGGACTTTGCGTGCAAGTGCGGAAATATCTAGATTACAATAAAAGGACTTCATCAGCGTCAGTCAAATAAGATGGAAGCAGCGAGAAAGACAATACTAAAATGTAACTCTCGACTTCAAGCGACTCGGACATTGTCTTTGTTCTCGTTCTCCTTATCTCTCTCAACAATTACTGCTGCAAACATTTTCTACGAACTCTTGATACCTTCACTTTCTCATTGAACATTTATACGAATTCTTGTTAGTGCTCTTTAATAAATTTATATGTTAACACTCAAACTGTATATTTTATTATTCCACTCTTCAAAACTAATTCACCCATTCCAACCTGCCGCCAACCAACCTTCTGACAATAATTCTGATGATAATTCAACATAAATCTTGTAAGCTGTAAGGAGTTCGTTTAAGTCTGACACAAGGCCGAACCAAGAAACATTAAACAGCTCCCTACACTTCAAAGAAACTTCCTAATTATATGTGCATCCTGTGATTCATGACAGGAAACAGAATCTAATATCAATCAGGGATATTTGTTCTAAGAGAATTTGATCCATGGTGGCCCCAGGATGTAAAGGGACTTACCCTTATAGATAACAAACCTTACTTTGTACTCTTTGTCAAATCAAAATTACAGGACTAATTGTATCAGAGAATACACCTAGAAGGCTATATCTGAATCATCAAATACAGAATCAAGCCTCGGTGTATGTCTGTGACTCCTCTGATATAAATCCAGAAATCAATCCAGCTGAGAGTTGGCCGTATTTACGAGTGGAATGGTAAATAACATGATATCATAACATGTAGAAGATTCGAACGCTCTCTCGAAGTATTCGAAAACACATACAACACGAGAGACATCAAACTAATGTACTCCAGAATTAATGAATAATTTTATATGTTATAATATTATGCTCGTTTCTTATACGTTACATAATGCAAATATTTAAATTTAGGAATCTAATTGCAAGTGTATACGCCTGATTCTATGAAGTAAAATAATAATTGGAACCCTAAATCAATAGGACTTGTAACAGATTAGGAAAAACAAAATAATTTGTTTCAAATTTATGAGAACAATACAGAAAATTTTCGCAATAAAAATGAACTTCGAGCAAGAAATAGGCGTACAAAAAGGACTATATTGATGTTTCATAGAATATTTAAAGTACGTAATAAAAAAAACTTAAAATTGTTTGATAAACTTGATTAATATATCAAGCAGGCAATAATATAATCAACATGCGAAGGCTTACATAAAAATAAATGACTATATTGAAGAAAATCAAAGAATATGTTTTCAGGAATAGTATATTTCTTTTATTAAATCCACTAGAAGCAAGGCAATAATGCCGCTAAGATTGAAACTTATAGAGAGTGAAAGAGAATGATAAGACAATAATGGCTATATTTCAAATTATTTTGTAGAAATTTTTGCTTAATTTAATAGAAGTATTTGTGGATCAGAATAGAGATTTGTAGCTATTACATATTAAGAAAATAACTATAATAATAAGTTTAGTAATTAAGATGAAATAAATAAAAAATAATTAACCAATATAAAATAATCCAAATAAATAAATAACTAAAAACCTTTAGTGAAAAATTAACAAATTAAGAATTCACACATAGACAAAGGTAAACGTAATGTCAACAGTCAACAACAAATAAAGTGTACTCAATAAGAAATAATGAAAAAAATATGATTCGTCCTCTGATTGATATTATGAAAGAAAATATAAAGGTTTCTTTTACAAAATGTATTCATACACAAAAGTAAAGCTGTCCGAATTTGTAAAATTCAGAATGATTCTAAATATACTTCCGGTTAAATGATTGTCATGTCTAATTATGGAAGAATCTTTATGATGAAATTTATCTGCAAACAACAAATAAGGCTTTGACCCAACAATTTATCAAATACATCAGTCATACATAGAGATAATTAAAAAAATAAATTCTCGATCTAAATATAACTTACTTATTAAAATAGAAAATAACTTATTAGACGAATAATTCTTGCTTGGGTTTTAATTATATATAGCTGGTGGTACAGTAGACATCTGCTAGTAACGAAAATTTGGAGAGCCTTGTTCGAATTCAAGTTGAATTTGTTCCATTTACTTACTTGGGAAATGTAATAATTTGTCGCTCTTCCGGCAACTGTGGGTTAAATAGTATAACAGATTGGATTCCTATGTATTGGCTGGCGACCAGTTTACCACTGAAAGTAATGGAAACCTACCATGGGAAACTCTTCTGTCCAGTCATTTGTGTTTCATTCAAAAACTAAATGTTCTTTGCCAAAACATAATACAGGATTATGAAATTAAAAGAATTAAAATTCAAAATCTTTTATTATTTAAAATATTTGAGGCATATCTTAATTTTCCAATATATATAATAATGATAAATCCAATATATATAATAATGATTTAATCGTTGTCTCTTATAAGACATTAAATTTTGCCACTTAACATTCGCCATAATTTATCTTGAAATTCAGATAAATGTGACGATTAAATCGTAGTTTTATCTAACAGTCATGACTAGTTTTTTCCACTTGTGTAGCAATGTGCAGAATCCTGTTGCCAGATATTGAGTCTTCTTGACCCAAGTCAAACACTACCTCAAGACACTTGATGTAGGCGTCCATGTTGAGATTACGGCCTGAATAATGCCATTAATGATTACACTCAACACAATGTTGTTTGGATATATCACCCAACTTTTTCTGAAGTCGTTACACTATCTACAGACTGACTCCCAAACTCTTTGAAATGTTCGTATTAGAGCTTCCAGCGCGAATGTCAAGCAGTACCAAATTCCGGCGAAGAGACTTTGGTTATAGTGCTGGTTTCTCACAAACAGTGCCTACTATCCTGGGTACTCGACAAAATTAAAACAGGACAACAATTTACCCTCATCTCTCACACTTTTTATTCTATACCAATTTCTCTCGTTGGAACAACCCTATTTCCTTTTCTGATATATATATATATATATATATATATATATATATATATATAGGAACGAAAATCTAAGAGTGAGCCAACAACCTACCACGGTTTCGCTTAACAGCTCGTCAGGGAAAATTGGCTCTTTTGCCAATTTTCCCTGACAAGCTGTTTAGCGAAACAGTGGTAAGTTGTTGGCTCACTCTTAAATTTTCCTTCTTGTTTGCTCTAGTTTTGCGTTAGGTACTTCTTGTACTCTGCTTTCGTATTGAGCTCTTTATTGTTAAGGTTTTCGTCTGTATTTTTTTCTTTCTCATGAATGCTGTTCAAGTATTTCGTTTGTTTCTTTTTTTTCTTCTTCTTCTTTTCTCTCTGGGTTAGTTCACGGTGGGTTTAACGACGTTCTTAGTTGTAGTTTAATTATTGATAATCTTGACGGAATTAGTTTTGTCGATATTGATATTATAACTATAATTAATATATATATAACGGCGTTAAAGGCAAGATATTTTTTACTAAAGGCCATGATAAATTTTAAAACAAAAATCATCAGTCGATCGGTTTCGTCCCCTCTCGTCAGAACTGTAAACGGAAAAACAAATTATGAGAAGAAAGTTTGTCGCGGATGACGTAAATGAATGGACAGGGAAAAATAATTAAAGTTATAATATCTAGAGATGATAGAGACACAATAAAGCAAGTCCAAGCAAAAAATCTCTTTGTTCACAAAGAGAAGGTCGCCTGGACCTGATGAACAGCGTCTCTAACACCTTCAGACAGAATAACGAGTGTACTCTGACGAAAACCGTGAAGCGGTCTACACTAAAATCCATAGCACAGGTCGGATTATTCATCAAGTGTTTCGTTATAGATGATCCGTATGTATTTCGAATCGTATCACGAGACGAAAAATGTTTATGCATTTTAATATACTTATATATATATATATATATATATATATATATATATATATCGAAATGCTTAATCATTTATTTCTATTTTAGAAGTTGAGAAACGGTTGTAATTGTTTTTAGCAATTTAATTTGTATTTTAGCAAACATACTATTTCTTGAATATCATGAAATACTAAATTTTCTTTTTTAATAACTATTTAAATAAAATATCGATTTGCTCTATATTACAAAATCATGTCCTTATTGGACCTTTAAAATATCTAAGTTCAAACATTCTATTTTCTCTGATACCCTTTTTTACAATACTGGTGGGAAAATATTACTCAGTATATGTGATAACTTTTCTCTTGTTTACTGAGAATTTTATGTTAATTTTCGAACGTTTAAGCAAATGTTAGACAGTGTCTATAACTAAAAGTTGTCGTGCAAGGATTATCCGCGGTCAGGAATATCAGTTGACTTTGCTGGAATACAAACATAAACATTGTTTCAGATTATTCGACGTTATATGATGTATAAAAATATGTTCTACTTGAACGCTGAAAATTATATGTAGTATTCTCTCTCGGATTTGGGCAAAAGTTAAGCAAATCATTTTAGCAGTCAGTCTTTTGAATAATTGATGATGAATATTGCCAAACTTACAACAATTAATTTTGCAGTTAACATGGAGGCTAACGAGATGAATAGATTATCAAAATACGGTTTTCATTTAATATTTGCGAGAGACATGTTGAGATTATAGGTGTATCCTTTACTATGAAAAGTTTTTGGTGAAGCGAAGGATTGATTAAAATTACTAATGCTTGCGGTACAACCGGTTAAAGTAAGAGTCTACAAAACGTGCCCATCGTTACAAGACACAAAGAGGTTAATATTCCTATTGATCTGTCATTGCAGAATTGTAATAGGAAAACGAAAATTAGCAAAACACCTGTATAAGCAGTTAGGTTCACAAAGAAGACAAACGTTCTAGACCGATTGAATTACAATTGGTTTCAAAGACGGAAAATTAGTAGAAGACAAAGAAAATAGTGTTAAGAAAAAGGGGATGTGAAAGAATAAAAATGGTAGGCAATTTATTTTCTCTTAATGAACTGAAAATATTGTCTTAATCATATATACGAAGGTGAATCAGAGCGCCTAAAGCCTGAAAAAGTCATTAGGTAAATTATGATCTGAAAATTACATTATAGAAAGTTCTATATATGTGATTAATAGTTATCAATGCATTATAAGTTTTTGCAGAGAAAATGATTCAAATAATAATTAATTGTTTCACAAATAAAATTTCGACGTTGACAATGTAAATCCATTTGTGCGCATACACTCACTCTACTAAAATAGTGGCTGGTTAAACCAGCAGATGTTAGATCGAAAAAATGCTCAATGCTCAACCAAAACAAATTAACTGAATATAACTAGCCCACAAGATGTCAAAGAACAGAACACAGATTTCGACCACGCCGGTTTCTTCAGCAAAGAATAGACCATCGTGGTAGAAACCTAGGTAGCAAATGAATAGTGTGTGTTTTGTTCTTTGACATATACATATATATATATATATATATATATATATATATATATATATATATAAATGTGAGTATGTTTGTGTTACTGTGCGTGTGAATTTGCGTGGGAGTGTGTGTTTTATAACTGAGAGGACATATATATATATATTAATCATTTCACCCCGAGCAAGGCGGAAATGCCCCTGATGTGCAGGGGGCTACATAAATGTAAAAAGATTAATTAGAAAAGAGTGAGGAGTACAAACTAGTAAGACAGGAACAATAGAAAACTGAGAAAGCAGGTGCGATGACAGATACATAGGTGGAGAGAAAGGGAGGGTTATATGGGGGTGGGGAGAGAGCTAGAGTCCAGTGGTTAGTAGATGAGTATTGACTTTGCATTTAAATTTCTGGGGGTTGTAGCCGTCAGGAAAGCAAGAATACGGGAGTGAGTTCCACAGGCGGGAAGTGCGAGAGAAGAAGCTGCAGGAGTAGAATTGTCGTCTGCATTTGGCTAACCTGACTGTGAATGTTTGGGACCCAGTTGCCAGTCTGGTTGCACGAGTAAACAAAATCAGAAGCCATGAAAGTATTTCTAGAACAGACAAAGGGAGGCCACATTTCGACGATGGGGAAGTGGCTGCAGTCGAGCCGCCAGATCAGTACCTATCACATTACAGACTCTCCTTCGGAGCCTGTCAAGAACACTGAGGAGAACAGCAGGGGCGCCTGACCATAAATGGCAGCAGTAATCCATGCAAGGACGGATGGTTGACTTGTATATATGCAGGATGGATTCAGGTGGAAAAAACATCCTGGATCGAGATAGTGACCCAACCTTCTTAGCAGGAGATTTTGCTATGGTTTCAATAGAGTGGTTCCATTTGAGGTCTGAGGACAGGGTAAGTCCGAGGAGGCGTAGTGTATTGCTCTCCGGGAGAATCGCTTGGTCCATGCTTATGGGAGGCAGGAGAGCTCGCCTGTAATGGTTGACTGACAACAGCTTTGTCTTAGATGAATTGACAAACCACTTCTTGCCCCAGTTCACCACAGAGTGTAGACCCCGTTCAAGGTCAGCAGCGAGATTATGTCTGTCCGCCACGACTGGTGTGGGAGTATATTGTAGTGTCATCTGCGTAGATGCCTACTTGGGACTTGATCTCCTCTGGGAGGTCGTTGATGAAAATAAGGAAGAGCGTCGGGCCCAGGATAGAGCCCTGTGGCACACCAGCATTCGTGCTGTAGGACGAAGAGGCACGCCCATTCAGAACGACCTTCATTTGGCGGTTATTTAAGAAAGATTGGATTAGGTCAAGCAGGCGACCGGTAATATCATAACCGCGTAGTTTGCATAGGAGGCCAGAGTGCCAAACCCTGTCGAAAGCCTTGGAGATGTCCATAGCAACCGCGCGAGCCTCGTCAGACTCATCAAGGGCCTGAAGCATGTACTCCGTTACGGTTGTTAGCAGGTCGGCCGTGGACCTGGCAAAGCGGAATCCATATTGCCTGTCAGAGAACAGTTTGTGGGCGGTGAGATGATGAACTATTTCAGCATTGATTATAGCCTCAAATACTTTCCCGAATATCGGTAGAAGACTGATAGGGCGATAGTTGGATGGGTCCGAGGGTTCACCACAATTCTTAAATACAGGAACGACTGAAGAGAACTTCCACATGCAGGAAAGCAGGAAGCGGAAAGGCAGTAGTTAAATAGTTTAGAGAGGACAGGGGAAAGTTCATTTTATTGAATAACAGCTGTATGAACAATCTGGAAAAATCATAAAAATTAACAATAATAATATTTTTAAAAAAATTAACAAAATTAATAAAAACAACATAATAACCGAAAATAACAATTTAGACAAGAAAAATGTTAGTGTAGAGACGGTATAGATTGCCCGCTAGAAAACAGGTGCCTAACGGAATCAAACGTTTATTAATGTGAAATATTTAAAAAAAATACCTAGTAGTAATGTAAAGATTTATCTATGTCGTACTATGGCGTCTCTACAAAACTCATTTATCAACACACGCCGCCATGTAATAATTATAAGAACAGAAATAAAACATCCCATCAAAATATCATTGGTATCTAAAGGAAACAAAAAACAAACACCCACATTAAACTCGAAATTTCTAAAAGAACCTAAAACACGTAAGTCTTTAAACGACCCATGTTCGTTGTGTCTATACGAAAAATTTATATTATTAAATCACTTAGGAATAAAGAATCTATTAAATAAACGTAATGAAATGAATGTCATATGTAGACATTGCAAAATGATCAACTTAGAATATGGGTAAAAAAAACTTCATGTTAATTGACATGGATATACCAAAACATTTGCTTAAGGAAAATAATAATTGTCGAGATATTAAAATAAAATGAGTTAATTTGTATATAAAAGATTTATAAAAAATGCTAATAAATAAATAGATATTAGAAGAATTGGATAATGATAGCAGGAAGTAAATTAAAATAAAAAAATAAAAATGCTATTTATAAATTAAAGGTTTTGAAGAGTAAATTTACTCAAAAGACCCTTAAGTTTGAAAAAAAAGTTTTTTCATACCTTTCCTGTATGAAAAAGCAGAAAGTATATTTTTGGTACTAGACTAGATATACGAAAGGTAATACGATATAGTGAGAAGGAATAAAACAAAAAATAAGGGAAAATAAAATTAGGTAAAAGTAGGCCGACTCTATGATGATTAGGGAGAAAAAAGAAAAAAGTAGGTATGTATTTCCTGGAAACTACTGGCCACATTTCAAAGTGAATCTTTATTCCAATTAGTTAAAAGGAACACCCACACATAAGTTTTACATTTTCCCACATACATAAATATCAATGCTATGTTTTTTTTTGTATTTAAATGTAAATAATTTTCACAACCAACATTGCCTGATGACGAAATTCTATCTCGAAACATAGAAAATTCCTTGTCGCAATATACTTTTAATTCATAATTATATATATATATATATATATATATATATATATATATATATTCAACACAGCTTCTATTATACTACGGAGGATATATATATATATATATATATATATATATATATATATATATACGAGGTGTTTTCAAGAGCTCCTCAGACATTTTTGAGAAATGTAATATTAAAGTTCCTAAATTATAGAAGATTTAAGATATTAAATATATATTAGATATATATTCACAACGGACATTTTTACTGAATGCAGTTAGTATGTGAAGACAATTTGAAAGCCTGCTATACAATAATTTTTGTCTTTAACAGTGAAAATGCTAGAGAAACCTATGAAATGCCCAAGACTGCTTCTGTATCACCTTCTCAGAGCTGTGCATCTTATTTTCGCCGGCACAAGAGTTTCAAGAACGGTGGAGAGTGGTAAAAAACGATGTCGAAAGAAGGCAATGTCGATGTAGACGCTGGTTGAGAAAATTTGCAATTTTATGGATGAAGATGTCTCTAAAGACAATAATTATACAGATTGGAATTGGTGTGGCATTTGTACAAAGAACCATTCATTATGTTTTAACATGTTTAAAATATGTGCAAAGATTGTTCCTGAGGTGCTGAGTGTCGAACAGAAAGAAAGATTCGTTGATGTGACGAGGACCGAAATTGACGGTCACTAAAACTGTCCCTCACCCTTCATACAGTTCAGTTATTGATCACTGTGATATTTTCTTATCCTTCAGAATGAAGAGGGATTTCGGATGCAGTGGTTTTGAAGACATTGAGAAGGTGAAGAAGATTGTAACAGGTGTTCTAGACATCTGAACATTGAATGACAATCATAGGTTCTTCAAGTAGTTACCGAAGCGCAATAAAAAAAAGCATAGCTTTCAGAAGAGTATATAAGGAGTTCAGAGGATTTAATATTATGTTTAGAGAAGTTTGTAATTTTCTACTCCATTAAAATTAATATATGTCTCTCATGATAAAAGTCAAAGTTCATGGAGACCACATCGTATATGAATAAAACAAAATGAAAACTTAACTGAATGTTTCATCCACTAATGTCCCGTTTTTTGGGCAAATATAGGTATTTAATTTTTCAAAATTTATTTACAAAATATGTAAAAATGCTAGTTTGTCAAAATTTTGAAATTCAAATGATGGCATAAATATTTATCAGGTTTCATCTGAAATGGTTCGGTATATATATATATATATTATTGTATTATATTATTATATATCATTGTGTGTGTATGTGTATGTATGTATGTGTGTACTTCTATATGTATGTATAATTGCAAATGAAGTTTTTTTTTACCTAGCGATGTCTTTATTTAGTTAAAATCAAATGACCTAATTTTTTTAAAATAAAAAAAATATATATTTTAAATCCTATATCTTTTTATTTCCTTTAAAAATAATTATGCCTTTTTAAGTTAAGGCCTTTTTCTTATACTTCAACGTTTTTGGGAAGTTAGGTTTTTGAATATGTCCAGCGTCTGTAATATATAATTTTTTTTTCTTTCTTTTCTTTTCTTTTCTTTTTCCCTCCCTTCCTTCCGTTATCTCTCTTATCTCCCACCTTTTTTCCGTGTTGCTTAACCTTACATCAATTCAACACGGCCGTCTGTTAATTTTTAAGTTACAATTCTCTTCCCTTTTTTTACGAACCCAGACGATGTCAATTTTTTCTTTTCTTGTTTATTTGATTTTATTTTGTTTTATCTTTTTCTTTTTTCTTTTTTCTTTTTTATTTTCTTTTTTAATTTCTTTGCAAATCTATTTAAAAAGGAAAATTAGACTGATTTTTCTCCAGTTTCTGAAAGGATTTTTCGGTTGCTGAGGTGATGTGTTATCCCCAATGGTGATTTTCATATCGAAATGGTCATTCAACATCACTGAATTAATCCTTTTTTAATTTATATATATATACATATATATATATATATATATATATATATATATATATATATATATAGTGATAATATTTAGCGCCATGTCTGTTATTATCAGTGGTTTTACTAATAAAATGCCTTTTGTGAAGCAATTTTTTAAGTTAAAGTGCTCGATGGAGATAGTGCTCGATAGGGTGGAGATAGAACGTTGATAAGTAGAAAATGTTTGTCTCTGAAACCGAGCAGATTCATGCTGATTTTGAAGTTTCGTGAGGGCATTTTTCTGGTGCTCTCCCTCGTCAGAGCTGTTTGTAATACGATAGAGGAAAAGAAACTGGGAACTTTGAAACAAAGAAGAGGAATGGACAGCCAATGAATCTATCTGATAAAAAGGTTCAATATCTACGATTAGCTAGCCTAAGAGACCGGAAGAAGACAGCCCGTGAATTAAGGGACCTGTGCAACAAACTGCTACCTATAAATGAAGAGGTTTCTAGGTCTACAGTTACCAGAAAACTTTGTGAAAATGGATTGAATAGGAGAGTAGCGGTTAGGAAACCATTGTTGCGTGAAATAAACGTAAGAAAGCGCTTAGAATTTGTTAAGCAACAAGGAATGGACGGTAGATCAGTGGACGATAGTACTCTGGACAGAGGAGTCAAAATTTGAATTTAAGGCCCTAAAAGAAGAGAGTATGTTATGCGGAGATCAAATGAAAGGTACCTTGCAAAATGCATTGTGCCAGCAATGAAGCATGGAGTTGAAAATATTGTTGTTTGGGGATACTTTAGTTGCTAGGGAGCTGAAGACCTGAAGAATATTTATGGCAAGATGGATGAAAAAATGCATGACGAGATTCTCATCCGCTATGGTGTTCCGTCTGGGATAAGTTTAATAGGACAAGGATGAATTTATCAACAAGACAATGACCCTAAACATAATTTAAACATTTGTAAGATTTCTTTTAACTAAAACGAAAGAGGAGGGAATGCTACGGAATTTGAATTTTAAAGCCCTGATTTGAATCCTGTTGAGCATCTATGGGATATCTTGGATGAAATAATTGATAAATCTAATATTCTTTTGCAAGACACACTTTGGGAACAAATACAAGCTGCTTGGCAGTAGATACCATTAGATACATTGAAGAAGCTTGTGATGTCAATGCCTGACAGAATGAAGGCTGTGTTTTACGTTGTAACATGTATTTTTTTTATTAAAGCATTTGCTGAGTAAATCAAATAAAATTATATTAATTATTTTTTTATTTTCTGTCAGTATGCCTCATAAAAGTTAAAACAGTTCTTGTCCTAATACTTTTGAACAGTACTATATATATATATATATATATATATATATATAATTCCTAAATGTAATATTAGCCATAATAATAATAGTAATAGCAATTACTATAAAAATATAATAAAATATTAATAGATGTTATTATAAAAATTAATAATAACTATATATCTTTAAATTCTCTACTTCTGTAGTAAACACTTTTTATAAAATGCAATTATTAAATTGGAATTTATATATATATATATATATATATATATATATATGTGTGTGTGTGCGTGTGTGCGTGTGTGTGTGTGTGTGTGTGTGTGTATAAATAGCAATTTGATCGTCTGCTTGCCTCAGTTAATATATACATATTTATGAGCATAGAAGTGTAAGATTTAAAATGCAATCCCACGCAATACAAATTTTGTTTCGTCTATTCAGATAATATGCGTGCGTATGTGTATTCAATCTTCGATATTCAATATATATATATATATATATATATATATATATACACAGATGAGTTATATTTATATTGATAACATTACAGTATATGCATATATAGAAGGATGTATATGGGTGTATGTAAATATGTGAATTATTTTATATATATACAAAGAGAGAGAGAGAAATAGAAAGAGAGAGACACAGAGAGAGAGAGAGAGAGTGAGATGAACATAATTTTTAGCGTGGAATTTCTCCATTTTTTTTATGGATGAACAATGGATTATTCTAAACAGTTGACAATATCTAATTAATCTTTATTGAATTTTCCAATAATTCTGATCGCTGCAGTGGACAATTACTTTTGATTCCTTATCTTTCCAACGGGTCTTTTGTCCTGCCCACATTGGTGCCCACGCAGACACAGAAGGCCGTTCTATTCTAGGAATCGAAAACTACACTACGAACTCTTTCTGTCAACCGGAAATTATGTGGACAAATTTCCTCTGCTGCCGAATAAAATTCTTAGCGATTGTTTTCGTTTATCAACACAACGGTTTGGCGCTGTTAGGACTAAATTTCATAGAACAGTTTTCGATAGAATTTTTTGTCGGCACTTACTTGTTATTGTCGAATAGGAAATTGTCGGAAACGACAGGTCGTCGTTACTTATATCAAGTCTTTCACTGGAAGAGTATTCATTATCTTTGGAGTTGAAATAGTATATTTTAATATAACTTATTTTATATAACATACCAGGTTTCTATATTTGGATTCTGAAGTTTACATATCAAATTTAGGATTAGCTTTTAAGCCAGCAATCAGCAGAGGAACGTAGAGACATCACAACTTTTACGATCATGCATCTCATCTTCGACAGCAGAACATAACCAGAACCACTCCATTTTTAAAAAGATTTCTTAAATTCGGGGCAATTTTTTCAATGCGTGTTTCTCTTACGATAATTCATTGCTCAACCTTTATTTCGTGGATGTGTGGCTCATGGAATGAATAGAACCTCTAAACAGAAATCTGAAAATTCACTATGAATTCCAGTTCTGTTTTCACCATCACGTTTCAAGAAACATCATTCTTCTAAAGACGATGTTAAAATCGAGGATCTCTTAACCAATGATGGTCTTAGTGAAACCAAGCTTACTGCAGCTGCTATAATTGTGGTGTTTTACAGGCAATATTGACAGTTCAGTTTGCATTTAATGTTTTCGTTCCCTTAGACGAGTCGCCAACCAAGACTCTCTGACGCTGTTATTCAAACCATAGCTGGGGAAAGAAAAGATGCATTCATGCCTTTGCCAAGGATTATTAGCCCGTATCCTTATCTAATGAACTCGACTGAAAGTACAACCCGGCTTTCCGATTTCTCAATCCGAGCCTCTATTCATGAACACCAGCATGATTCACAAATAATATAATATTAACTAGCGAAATGGTAATTATTATGACGCTCTAAAATAGGCTGAATTTGTTTCAGTATAATGCTTTTCTACTTTATTTTGGAACTCATGAAATTCTGCTGTAAAAATAGCCATCATCGTTATTTGGTCCAACCATAATTTATAAAAACAGTTTCATATATATACTAGCAGTATAGCCCAGCGTTGCTCGGGTGTAATGAAAGCTTTAAAACTAATCCATGGTCATGGAGCTCAGACTCTTTGGACGTTGGCACGAAATAATAACAAGCAATAGTTGTTTTCTGTTAAAGCGAAACCGGAGACTGAAAGAAAAATGAATGGATGTAAAACAAATTTTGATTTCCTGGTATCGATATCAAATAAATTTTTTTTCGTCGTAAACTGAATTTTGAAGGCTAAATAGGCCCTCTGAGTAAATGGTATCATGGTTAAGAAATATAATTATACCTACTTAGAGCCAAACCCGAAGCAAAAACTAAAAGGGCTAAGAAAATACAGACATACAGGCAGATAAACAGACGCACACACAAACATCTTCCCTTTTATATATATATATATATATATATATTAACTATAGTAATAACAATGCTAATAGTAACAGAACTAACTCTGACGAAACTAGTATTAATTAAGCTATAATTTAAATCGTCTTGTACAATCCACCGAGAACAAACTCGGAGTGAAAAGAAGGGGAACTAAAAAAAGAAACAAACGAAGTACATGAACAAAACGTCAAACACTCGTAAGAAAGAAAAAACCCAAAACGAAAACCCTAACACTAAAGCGCTCAATACGAAAGTAGAGCAAACTAAGACAGAAAATCCAGTTTCCCTGACGAGACGTTGGGCGAAACCGTGGTAAGTTGTTGGCTCTTGCTTAGATTTTCTGTCACTATATATATATATATATATATATATATATATATATATATATATATATATATATATATTATCGATTTTCTGCACTATTGGAAGAACTGCAACCTTGAGACTTCTGAATATCGTTTCTTATGTCTTTGTCTATGAGTGTATCAAATCTGATTAAAATCTGTGCACTCCTTCTATAACCCGATATTTTCATTATCGATTTCGGTATTTATTGGTGGTATCTCGACACAAAACCTAGCTAACAAATCTCGCAGACGCTTATAGTACAACTGTTTAAATTTTCAAGAAAATCGGTTCAGCCGTTTCGGAGTCTATAGGTAACGGACACACACAGAGACAAACTTCCATTTATAAATAAGTTT
This sequence comes from Ascarosepion bandense, assembly GCA_037127315.1. Classification (NCBI taxonomy): domain Eukaryota; kingdom Metazoa; phylum Mollusca; class Cephalopoda; order Sepiida; family Sepiidae; genus Ascarosepion; species Ascarosepion bandense. The sequence goes on along the minus strand of JBBBDQ010000564.1, from coordinate 44,756 downwards.
ACATAACAGTTTTTATCATCAACTCACACTGATACAGAACGATAAAATAATTTATTTGAATGTAAAAATGCCGAACATTCTTTGTAAATAAAACAAATTACGTTGCAGATAATGGAAAGTTTTCAAAATCTTGTTAACAGCAGGTGTTACTTTAGAATAGTGTTTTTTAGTCTCTATATTCATATAGATAGAATAATAAATTTGATTCAGGTTTGAAATTATCATGTATTTGCTTTTCGACAATAAATCTGGCGTTCAAGTCCAGATCGAAAATAAGTTTTGATTTGTTGATTTCTCAGGTTCCAAATAATGACTCTGTATGTATTATAATTCTAATTCTTATCCATTAGACACACGGTAAGGCGGCCACGTACCAGACTATTCGATGTTAACTAATAACGTACCATCATATCCACGAGGATCATGATTAACAGTTTTTATCTAAAAGACACTCCTCATCATTAACACGACATGCTCATTACGCTCTCACACCCTGAATGTCCACCCTGGAAGAATGATAGACTTTGAAAAAACATTAGCTTCTCTTGCATCTACCCATCGCTCATTCAGTAATGAATTAAAGCACTTTAATATGATATATTACACACTAAAAGTATGCCTCCTTCTACCGAGCGTCCGTAGCTCAGAGGTAGAATCACCGACTGACTCCAATTCGCGTTTCAATCCTAGGTAAAAGCAATCGGATGTCTAACCGTAGTGATGAGCTGTGATACAGTGAAACAGATCTGACTGCGGATGACTATATATATATATATATATATATATATATATATATATATATAGTATATCGAGGCAGCAAGTAATTTTCTAAACATATGCTGTTAAATATAAGAGACAATGAATGTCTATTATGTTTAATCATGAGCCGTTCTAAACGTCGTATTTTTGCTTTAATTTCAGTTGAAAATAAAGACAAAAATTCTCCAACATTTGGATAATTATTTATTGATTTTCTTCTAAGCTTTCGGCTCACATGAGCCATCTTCAGAGAGGTTGTTTAAACTGAAATATTATAACATACACCATCACCGACGATTTTATTTTGTGTTGACATAAAACTCCGCTTGGCAACGGCAATAGTTACCAAATATAATAAACGCAGTTCTTAAATTTGCGATGCGGTTTTATGACGTCAGACCGCGTGATAGCGCGAAATGACAACAAAACCATGTAGTCAAATGCAATGTAATATGTTATTTCCGGTTTTAATGTTGATTTTATTGAGTGTTGGTTGTTTAGATTTGATGTACATGGCCTCCAATATCTGCAGGTTCCTCTTATTGTGTGTATGAGTAAGGATCACCGTATTGTTGACCAAAATCTGTCTGATGTTACCTAGATGTTTATGTTTTTAAGAGAAATGTTGTTTAATAGTACTCTGATCAGAAAGATGACATGTAAGTCTACGGGAGAGCGTGGTTGTAGTAAAACCAATATATGTACTAGGTTTTTGATTAGTATCAGAGATGCAATCTCTGAATGGGCATGTAAATTGGTACACTACATTGGTTTTTTGTAGAGAATTTAGTTTAGTGCTTGTTGGGTTATTATAGACTATGAGGTCAATTGTTTTAAACCAGGTGCCATAATTTTATAGTTAGATCAACCAAATGCAGTCGAAAATTCTACTCTAGCAGCTTCTTTTCTGCCGCTTCCCGCCTGTGGAATTCTCTTGCATATACTTGTTTTCCTGACGGCTATAAACCCGAAAAATTTAAATGCAAAGTCAATTTTCATCTCTTATCCACTTAATCTCATCCCTTTCTACATCATCTTGTTCTTTTCCTTTCTCTCTCCATTCGCAACTCTCTTCACTCCTGTGATCACATCCTTGTCTTGCACGTTCTCTTTCATCCTCTGTAGTTGGTTTGTCTTTGTCTTCACTTTCCTCCTTGAGTGAAATGATTATATATATACATATATATATATATATATATATATATATATACAATGAACTAAATCTAAAAGCCATATATATATATATATATATATACAATGAACTAAATCTAAAAGCCATATATATATATATATATATATATATATATATATATACAATAGACTAAATCTAAAAGCCAAGTTCTGACGATCCGTTTGGCTCTCTTTTAGATTTAGTTTATTGTATTTTTGCTCTACTTTCGTACTTTCCTATTGAGCTCTCTGCTGTTAAGGTTTTCGTCTTGGGTTTTTTTTCTTTCATACAAGCTCTTGACTCATTGTTATTGGGCCTTGTTTGTTTCTTTTTTCTTCCCCCTTTAACCCACGTGGTAGTCCTCGTTGGGTTGTTGACGACTTACGTTACTGATTTGTTAGCGTTAATTTTTCTGACTTTAGTCTTTATTAGTGCTACTTTATTGTTGGTACGTATAGTGATATATATATATATATATATATATATATATATATATATATATGATGCGATGGTTATTTTATATTTTTTATTTCTCGCATGCTCATTGTTTTTTTTATTGTGTTGACCGCACAGTATAATTGGACACTGTTCCTGAGAAAAATAGCACCATGACGCATTTGATGACCTAGAAATTTGGAAACGGTATGGTCTACTGCTTGCCATTCCCTCTGGAATCTCTAATACAAACATTTCAGGGTGTTTGGATGTCAATCTGAGGACATTGCAGAGCATTCTGAAAGATTTGGATGAATCGAATTACGATTACGGTTTTTGAGCGATCACAAATAATGGCGAAGTTTTCCCTGTATTCATCAATCCACAAGGCCCCACACTCAACACGGAGGCCTACGTTGAGGGCGTAGTATTTTTCTGGGTCAAGAAGTTTGCTGCCAGGAGATCCTTTATCTGGTAACAGGACTTTACACAATGCTACAGAAGCAGGAGGAACCAGTCATAGCTGTCAGACAATTTTTGCAATTTCATCAACACTTACGTCTATCCATCTATTTGTCCAGACTGCTACTTACTTGATTATCAGGTGTGGTTTGCATATGAGTTAGAGACCAACAAAAATCAATGTAATAGCAAAGTGGAGGTGAATGCAAAGATTATGTGACACTTTCATCAACTTAAACAAAGATCCCTCCTAGAATAGTCGCAGGAGTTTCTCTAGTCTTCTGGAAGCAGTGGTTAAAGCCAATGGCAAGTTTATTGAATATATTGACTCTTTATTATTTCAAGATATTCTGCGTAAATATCTATTAAAATGATATATCAGAGTCATTCACAGTTTATACCATTTGTAAGGAGGACGTTCAATTCAAACAATATGTTTTAATTGCAAATTAAAGGAGATCTAAACAATGACTAAACTGCAATACGACAGAAACGAATATGTCTCAACGCGAAAAGTCAAGATCAAATATGTCTTAATTTGAAATGAAAATTCAAAGTTGGCTTCAAGTTCTATAAAGAAATGCTCACAAAGAAAGAAGGAGTAGAAAAAAATGAAACGAATGTCATATGAAATTAAACCAAAAAAGAAAGCAACCAAAACTATAAATTGAAGAATATGGAACATAAAGCAAAAATATTAACACGTGAAAAATGAAAATAAAAAAGTTAAAATTACCAATCGTAAACAAATCCAGTTCCACTAAATATAAAATCACATCGAGCTCTTTATAAATAAAAAAAAACCCTAAAAAACGGGACTCCAATACAAGAAACCAATGAGTAAAAACAACATAAAAGTATTCTCATGAAACTTTGAAGTCGGCATGAATCTCCTCAGTTAATTGACACAATTTTTATACATATATTGTTAACATGTAATGCAGTTGCGTGACAGAAATGCAGTTTTTTGGTTTTCGGTAGTTTGTTGAATTCCTTGCATTCACTTACACACAAATACCCTTGGTAACGGGATTATTCTGTTTCTTCCTTCCATGTATAATAGAACAGATTGAGTTCTATAGCCTTGGCTGGCAGCCAGTTTACAGCAGAAATCAATGGTATTGCGGGATAATCTTCTGTCCAGTCAGTCATGTCTTTTTCGAGACATGATTGCCCAAGCGTGTATCACGTATGGCACCTGACTGACTGGTAAATAGGCATTTTAGGCAAGCAGGTGTTTTAACGTGTATGATATCAAGATAAGAATAAAGTGTAAATAGTATTTATATGTAGTGTTATTTCAGTCATCCCGACTTCAACGTTTCATGAAGGCATTATTGTGATATCTTCAGAGTTATTTGATTTTGTTTCTGCAGAAAGACCAAATAGTATAGTTAAGGCAGGAAAAAAAAGCAAATAAACCTGAAGAGTTGAAACAATACAATATGACTGAATTAACACTGCTCAGTTAAGTTAACAACATAAATTCCATAAAGATTACATATCATATTAACTATGCACGAGTTAACAATATGCTCAACGCGTTTGGAATATAAAACATTCCTCTGCTTCAAGATCCATAAAAAAATTACATATATATTCAGTTAAAAGTGAAATAAAATGATATTTTGATATTAGCTAAATTTATAGCCGAAATCACTTAGAGAAAAACATTCGGACAATTTTTATATAATTCATCTTCTTAAAAAAAGAAATTATAAAATCACATAAAAATTATATAAAAACCTAACCGTAGCACATTCTTTAAGAAAACTTGCATAAAAGAGCGATTAAAGCCAATCTATATATATATATATATATATATATATATATATATATATATATATTAGCCATCGTCATACAAGCCTGTTTAGCTGTATCACAGCTCATCAGTGTCGCGAGACATATCCACTTGCTACTAGGCCGGGAAAGAAACTCGACCGATTTTATGTCAGGCGGAGCCGCTACCCATTAAGCCATAGGCGCATGGAATCGGAGATGGAAGTTTTATGTATATAAGCAATGTATACACACGCCAGTCACCGAAAGAAATCAATTTATTTCTGAAGAGTCACGCATATATCGCAAAAATGGAAACTCTTTTTAAAAAATTCTTCTCTAGAGAGCTCAGTCGTAATGACAGCATAAAATATTAGTCATCCACATACAAGCCTGTCTCGCTGTATCCTACTTCATCAATGAGGCTGGACACATACACTTATATATATATATATATATATATATATATATATATATATATAGTTCTCGCCCGCATGTTTGGACTCTAATGCCCACCAAACTCATATTTCCCGTCTCTATCGAAGCCACGCGTCGGAAGAAAACAGGCGCCGTTTTACCTCAGCTCGTAATAAGTGTAGAAAGATACTTAACGAAGCTAAGATGATGTCTGCTGCCAGAATGAAGCCATCCTGTAAGTTCGGCGCCAAAGGCTATTGGCGATTCTGTAAAAGTGTGCTCAACAAGAGTAAGACCTCAATACCCCCACTAATCAATGAATTCGAGGTCCTTACTTCCTCAGCGGACAAGGCTGAATGCTTTGCTCGCAAATTCTCCACTAGTTCGAGACTGGATTCGTCTGGAGCATCTACACTTGACGTTCCACCTAGAAATGAGGCTCAACTGAATGACGTCCACATTACATTCCCGCTGTTCACTAAAATGATCTCAAAAGTTGTCCTCACCAAGCGGGAAGAGAGCACGGAATCCCAATCATAGTCTTGAAGAAATATGCCCTTGGACTCTCCTCTGTCCTCTCTAAGTTCTACAACTCCTGCCTAACTACTTCCTGCTTACCTACCTGATGGAAGTCTTCCTCTGTAGTTCATATATTTAAGAAAACTGGAGAACCCTCGGACCCCGCAAGTTACCGCCCTATCAGGCTTCTTCCGATCTTTGGCAAAGTGTTCAAAACCATAATCAACGCGAGGTGGTTCAGCAACTCACAGCTCACAGGCTCCTCTCTGACAAACAGTATGGTTTCCGCTACACCAGGTGTACTGCTGATATGCTCACGACCATCACGGAGTATATATACTAGGCTCTCAACAAGAATGGAAAAGCTCGGAATGTTGCCTGGGATATCTCCAAAGCGTTTGACAGAGTCTGGCAAGCTAGGTTCCTACACAAACTGCAGAGCTATGCTTTCACACCCTGTCTGAGCCCTCTGGAAGAATCGAAGGCTTTGAAAAAACCGTACCTACTCTGGCATTTACGCATCGTTCATTCAACAATGAATTAGATCACTCTCACCTATTGGGCGTATATAATGATAATATACACGCAACAATGTCTGCCCCCTTCTACCGAGCGCCCGTAGCGCAGAGGTAGAATCGCTGACTGACAACAATTCGGTGGGGTTTTAATCCTGGCTAAAAAGCCATCGGCTGTCTAACTGTACTGATGAGCTGTGATACAGCGAAACAGATCTGTCTGCGGATGACTATTTCGGTCGGGTTTCAATCCTGGGTAAAAAAGCAATCGGAGTGTAAGCGTACTGATGAGCCGTGATACGGCGAAACAGACCTGTCTGCGGATGTCAATATATATATGTGTGTGTGTGTGTGTGTGTGTGTGGATTATGGTTAGATTTTGAAGGCTGTGAAAATGCGTTTAGTAAAATAAAAGAAGGAAAAGACGTTGTTGTGTATTTCCTATTTATTATAGTCAAACCAACGATCAGATCAACACATACTTAGATAAACCACATATCAAAGCAGACAGATACCATCAGACCATAAAAATCCCAACTATCAATCACACATATGCATACAATAAACAGACACACACATGCTCTAGCACACTTGCACACACGCACACACACACAAACACACACACACATATACACACACATACACACTACAATTAAGGAGAGCAGCAGCAGCAGCAGCCAGGAACGACCATTTGTTGAAAGGTACGGACACAAACATAAGCTCTTCTAACATTCTGAAGATGAGATTTTAATCTTAAAATATTAATGTATAATGAATTGGTAGTACCCAAAAACATTTTTACGTTCCTTTATTTCAGTAAACGCATTATGACACCCTTCAAAACCTAACCATAATCCTAATATACACAATGCTTCAAGTAAATTACAAAATTTTCATATATATATATATATATATATATATAATACAGTTAATGTAGAGAAATCTTTTTATATTAACGCTTCATACCTGTCTCGATTCTGAGGATTTTATGACAAAATTGTATTTGCTTAATATTCTTTACTACCAGAAAACTACTGAAAAATGCCAATTTTTCCGCTATTATTACAATTTAACTATATATAAGTATGTATGTTTCGTTTTTTACTGGTTATTAACCGTTTGAATGATATTTAAAACAATAACATATTTTTAGATGGTAAGACGTTTTCCTAAAGTTAATAATGAGACCTGTCAAATGTTTATTCCTTCAGCATGGCTGTAGGAAGAAGAACTGTGTTCATATCTTTCCCAAGGTTATTTACTCGTTAGTGAATAACATGAACACAAAGAGAATGGAAACTCGACTCTCCGATTGATAATTGCGAGCCATTATCAATTACACCAATGGCCCATCTAAGCTTATAACACCTTCTGGTGCCAAGTGGTCACTTTCTAGTTACTGACTAGGAATGCTGTTGCTTAGTTTCAATGATAGTGCTGGAACCGGTGATGTTTATTTTCGTTTAAATTTTAAAGAAAGAAAAAAAGGCTTCACAGTATGTGTAACTTATATTTAGTCTTCGAAGTAATCGCCATCGGCATCCAGCAGCTTCTGCTAACGTGTCTCTAGGTATTCAATGCCAGTGCGGTAGAACCCGGGGGTGGAGTGACACAAAGAAGTCCATGAGGGCTTTGCGCAAGTTGATTCATTGGTGAAGGATTTCTCTCGAAGATAATTAAACAGGGAGTGGGAGAGGTGGTAATTGGATGGCGCAAGTTCACATGAATAAGATGGATGGCACAAAGTCTCCCACCCAGGTTGCTGTATGGTATCCTTGACTACTCGCCCGACATATGACATGGCGTTGTTATGGAGGAAAAGCACACCTTTGCGAGTCACCAGTGCTGGCTCCATCTGGCGCAATGCCTGTTGCACACGTTTCAATTGCTCTGAGTATAGGTCTCCAGTGCCTTTTTAATCCGTTGGTAGCAGTTCATAATAAACCACTTCAGGACCTGTCCACCAGACACAAAGGATAATCTTGCGTGGGTGCATAAGCGGTTTTGCGGTGTGACAGACAGCATTCTGAGGAGACAACCAATGTTTGGAACGTTTGGGAGTTTCATACAGAACCCACTTTTCATCACTGGTAAGCACTCGATTGAATAAGGATGCGGTACGATGGTGAGAAAGCAGCGATGAGCAGGCTGCCACACGCTGTCCCTTGTAGACCTCCAACAGCGTTTGCGCAACCCATTTGCTCAGTTTATACGTCTTACCTAGAAGGTGAAGGTAAAGTCTAACTGTTTCATCGGAAAGGTTGAACTGTCTTGCAACTTCACCACACGTTAGACTACTGTCCTCTTCAATGGCCGCCTTCAGGACTCCGTCAATCAAGACCCGTGGTCGTCCACAGCGAGGCCATTCATGGAGAAACAACTCTCTCGATATGAATTTTTGAAAACAACGCCTTGCAGTACGTTCATCCCCAAACGCTTGACATATGCAGCGACTTGATGACTCTGCTGATAAGTCCACTTTGAAGTCATAAAGCAAAAAGTCCCGAACGAGATCTCTAGACACTTCCATTCTTCTCACAGCTGTCCGTGTAATAACTGATGAGCGGGCACGGTGCGCGTGTATTTTATAACGTCTGATGTTCCTATTTCAGGCTGTCCGAATTTGAAAACAATTGCTACACGCATTTCGTATATATTTCAACTTCATTCAATGACTAATCCAAAACCGAAAATAACTTTTTTGGTTACCTTGTATAGAGATAGTTGCATGTAAAAATAAATGTATCTTATTATGTGAGTTTTAGTATTTTACATACACTACCGGCCATAATTATTAGGCAACCCAAGTTTTCAAAAAGAAATTATGTATTTCATACTATTTTTAAATGCATAATTCTAAATGAAAATAGGATGGTTCTTTTGTTATTATTACTTTGCAAAATTTTACCAGGCAAATAGTGACAATTTAGCCATCGCACCCTGTAAATTTGCAGTATATATCTATATATATACACTACCGGCCATAATGATTAGGCCACCTCAGTTTTTTAAAAGAAATGATGTATTTCATACTATTTTTTAGTGAATAATTCTAAATAAAAATAGGATGGTTCTTTTGTTATTATTACTTTGCAAAATTTTACAAGGCAAATAGCAACAATTTAGCCATCGCACCCTGTAAATTTGCTGTATATATCTATATATATATATACACTACCGGCCATAATTATTAGGCAACCTCTGTTTTTTAAAAGAAATTATGTATTTCATACTCTTTTTAGTATTTATTGCCATGTGGATATTTCTAAATGAAAATAGAATGTTTTTTTCTTAATACTGCACAATAAAATGTGCATCTAATGAACTGTTCTGGTGTCCAGGTTTTGTGCACCCTTCCAAATGCTAGTCTCTCCTTCTCATTGGCTGGCCGAAGCAAAATTTTCCTGGCTGCCTTGTAAAATTTTGCAAAGTAATAATAACAAAAGAACAATTTCATTTTTATTTTAAATTATCCACTTGGCAATAAATGCTAAAAATATTATAAAATACATCATTCTATTTTATGGCCTCATAATTATGGCTGGTAGTGTGTACTGTTTTTACATTTTCAGCTTTTGTTTAATTCTAGTGATTGCATGTGAAGTGGTGATTCAACGTGATGTGGCCGTAACATTATTTAAATCCTGTTTCATAAAAGAATATTCTCATCGACTTAATACAATTGGTAGTTAGATAAATGTGAATATTTTCTTAATCATAAAAGTAGAAATGCCCACAGATTTCACCTTTCATTATGAATGTGTATTTATGGTGAACTCTCTATTTAGCAGTATATTACAGGAAGGGCTTCAGGTGTAGATATTGACCTATATATCAGTGTCTTTCTTTCTTCAATTACGATATAAATACTCTGCGCTTTAAAATCCCTCAAGGTTTGGATTTCATTTTCATGTGCTTTATATGAATTTACTTTCTTAACATTTTTACAGGTGTATTCCGATCAGATGTCAAACGCAATCTAATAAAATCTTATTGGTTCTTTTTCTGTTAATTCCTAACAGTCAAGATCGTTTATCTTCATAGTTCTCTTAGTAATGGCAACAAAGTTCCATCACATCGTATCATATCACCCTTCATTCTAGTTTCTTCTTCTTCTTCGAAGCTGGTTTTATTGGCTCTAAATATTTATAAAAAATGATTTCTACCTAATAATAGACACCACATTAATGGAGAACGCTCAACTATAGTAAGAACAAAAATGGATATTACTAAAATATATTGAAGTTTCACGTGATTGAAAACAAAATGCTAGCTAGGAAGCCCTCATTATTAAGGGTAAACATAGAATTTATTGTACTTAAGAAACCTTGATGGAAAAAAAGTGTTTTAAGAGAGAAAGATGATAAAATTCAATTTAAAGTATTATTGTCAGTTTACTTCTTGAATGACGTCACTTTCCTTAAAATAAATTGACTAATGTTATCGCTGACATAGTAGAACTATTTTTAGTAATTTTAATTTTAACCTGTAATAGTTTAAATAGAAGGATGTGAAACCATAGGATCTATTGTTGTGGTGCAGGGGATATCGGCTCGGAACGAGAAATCGGAGAGCAGTGATCAAATTCCAGTTGAGTTCGTTTCATTTCCTTACTGGCAAGTCTCCTTGGGAAAGGTATTACTATGTCTTTTTGTCCTCTAAGTATGAACTAAATAGAAGGGCAGATTGGATTTTACAGACATGTTTGACAACTAGTCTACCGTAGAAAGTAATAGCAACCTACTGCTGAAAAATATTCTGCCTACTCAGTCATGTCTCTTTCAGGACATGATCGCCCAAAGCGTGTATCACATATGGTACTTAACTGGCTGACTATGTAGAAACAGTGTTTTGGATCAGCAAAATCATGCAAAAATATTTCTTAGTAATTAAGTTGAATAAGCTGGGATCATGTTCTAGTTCCGTTGAATAAACTGGGATAAGGTACACAGTTCCGGGGTTAATGAGATGTCAAGTTTTAGTCTCCTTTGACAAGTTTGCTTTTGACAGGGAAGAATAATATCAGAGATTTCTGCACATAGTTCTAACCGAATGTTATAAAATCTTCTTTCTTTGCAGGATTTCAGATTTATCTTATCTAATATAGACATTACTTTATAAATTTAGGTACAGTTCTTTAGCAAAACTCTTTACTTTCGTTTTTTTTAAATTGATTGCAATGATTTAATGTTTGCAAACTAATCTTCATGAATTCAATTGTAAAGTTAATAGTCATCTACTATCTCACAAACTTGCTTTCTCTCTCTTTCTCTCTCTCTCTCGTGCTTCTTTCTTTGTCCAAACCACTCTCAGCACTATTCTCATCCTTCTCCTATCTTCTTTCTGACACCCCCTGTAACCTGTGATTGTTTCTCATAAATTACCTTCTATGTATAAATCACTTCAACCTTCTTTACATGAACACTTCAATTCTACTTTGTTGGGAAACAACTTCAACCTCACTTTCACTGAGACCAAAATTTACTTCATAAAATGTCAGGGTAATAAACTGCTTCTTTCTCATCATTGACCACAATGAACTTCTGTTTCTTTCTTGTCTTCCTTTTCCTCGTCAACCCAAAACGATGAACTGCAACAAATGGCTTCATCGAAACAATCTACGGAATCTAGTGTAAATTAAATATAACCGTATTTTATTTAATTTTTTCTTCTTTTTTTCTTTGAAACAAGGCAGTCACATGCCATGGTGAAGGAGGTTATTTTGGTCAGGGTTGTCAGCACCCCCTGCATACAGAAAGACTCCCATATCAGGGTAATCCAGTGGCTAAGCCTGACTGAGAACAACTGTTATCTTCAATGGTTGCAATCGGACTCTTTCCTGCATTAGACTAAGCCTGATTTAGGACAACCATTCTCATCAACAGTTGAAATCTGGCTTTAAAATTCAAACTAAAAAGTTAACTTTACTGTCAACTAGATGTCACTTGCGCACTACTGACAGCTGTCTTCCGGTACAGACTTTGAATCTGCAGCCTAACATTTCCGACCCCACTAGCCATAATAAAAATTCTAAATCCAACATGTTTTCTTCTTCAACTAATGCAAATACACTTCATGTCCAAAAATTACACCAACCAAGTAAGGGATCCATAACAGTGGCAGTAAAATGCCTTGCTAGAGCCGACACTATTATAAAAAAAAAGAAAAAAGATTAATAGTCAGTTTTCAAGGATTTTAAGCTATAGACTCAATTTGTTGATCTTCGCTATATTAATCTTTTATGAATATTTAATATTAAAGATAATTTACTAGTCTCTGCTTATGAGTTTTTACATTCTCTAATGTTTGTGTGTTTTCTGATTCCTTCCAAACTCTAATTAATTTCATTAAAGAACTGTTAGTATTTATATTTTATTTTGTTAAATAAATTGTTTTCAATCGTTTAAGCAATCTTTTAAAATACAGCCTTTAAAATGTTCTTTTCATGCTTACATGCTGAATTTCATTTCGTTCATTGACCATTAAATACTTATATACTTCTTGTTTAAGTTCATTTCTCTGTCCCGTTTTTCATTAATCTGTTTGTTTTTAATGCGTTCTTAGCACTTTTATCCAAGATAAACATTATTCCTCTGTAAAATATTTAAAAGATTTTAATTTTTTTCACATAGTTATTAGTCTGGACGCATAATTTATATTGATCTATGTAACATCAACGGTAGTTAATACTAATTCTCATTTTATAGAAAACACTTTATTCAATCAAATGGATAATGGATTTAGTGAAATCCTATCTACAACAGTGAAATGAAAATTACACATTTTATGTTGCTGTTTCTGATATTATAATACAATGTAATGAAAGTACAACTGGTGTATGATCCGTAATAAGATGAAAACACTATAGATTCTCATTTGAATTGTCTTCAGAATATTTTCAAACATTGCAGCTGCATCACTTCTAAGTAAAAACTTTCACATCTGTGTAAAATATTTTGCTTTGCACGAAGATTTGGGTGCACTTTATTATATATTCAAATTCTTTGAGATTTTACTGCACTTTTGGTTTTAAAGCTTCCTTAACATTTGGTAAATATTCTTAATTCAATTTAAGTTTTCTTTTTTCTTTACTTTACGATCTTAGCAAATATTAATATTTTCACGCCTTCAAAGTTAATTGAATACTGATATTTCGCCTTTTATAAAATCAATTTCTTTCTTAATATTCATTTTCTATTCTGATATTTTATTCATATATTTTCATTGCTTTTTGTTTGAATTTTTATTCCATAATTTATTCAAATGCACATATATAAGTTCATTAAGTTCAGTCAGGTCCAATGACATTCCATTAACAATGTATTCTGTGGTAATATTTTATAAATGTATGTTTTTGTTTAGATTGAACTTAAAGAAATTCCCTATCTTTCGTATTGTTAATTGTTTGCCTTTTTAAGATTATACATTATTTCAGTTATAATATGAATAAGATCATCTTCCTCATCTTTGTTATTTTTATTTCCATTATAGCTGTTAATATATAATCTCTCGCAAGCCTTTCAGCTCTTTAAGCCATTTGATCTACTGATTAGAGGTGAACGCTCATGTGTCTTCTTTCAACACGGTTTCCGCTTTAATTTACTGCCATTCTCTTTTAACTAACATCTGTTTCAAATGTTTGCCTTATTTTCTACGTTACTTACGCTTTTCTTCCGTATATGGTCTCTTCTGAATATTAAAATCTTATGAAGATTTCTATAAAGACTTAAATTTTCTTTCTTCCCTTACATTAATAATATTGGCGGTTTCGTTCGTACTGTTTTCCTTTATTAACAGAATTATAAAGTAATATACATCACAATTTTATTCACCTTGCTTGCTCATGATTTTCAACTTTTTGATGGCAATTTATTTTACATGGAAAGTTAGTTTTTGGAAAACTACATTTTTCTAATCAAATCACTACAGTCAAGGAGATAATCACATTAAGGCACAAGCGTCTACTGGGACTGAAACAAAAAAAATGCTTTTGAAGGTACCGGAAACACGATCCCAAACTATTCAAGTGACAACGCAATCTGAATATTTTGTTTCAGGTCTAGATGTTTCGACTCAAGTTTGATTGCACTGATTACATAACACTTCTTTACTAAGGAGGTGAGCGATTTTGCAAAACTTATTTGTAGCTTTGTTATTTATGGTCTTCAATGGTAGTATGTTCTAACAGACACAATATAGGCTTAACGTAACTGAAGAATTTGTCAACTGAGACTTAAAGAGACATGCGTATCCTCATCAGGTTAGCTACTAACTTATTGTTCGTTTTGCTTCAGCACGTAGGCGATCATGGCCCGTCACATGTTTCTATCTCTTGTAGGCCTTTCTGTTATTTTCATCAAACCCTTTTCTGCTATCAATTTTCTCAATTCTATTATGTATATCACACGCTGCTTCACAATTTCTCTCTTTCACTCTACCGTTACTGTGAGTATCAGAACGTTTTCCAGATATATAAACTTCTGTACATGATTGATTTTAGTAACCCCAAACTGAAATTTGCATTTTCGACTCTTTTTTATGATCTTGTAGCTTATATATATATATATATATATATATATATATATATATATATATATATATATATATATATATAAAGCTTATGTTTTGGCCTTTCTTCGCTACATTCTTTAATAGGTCTTGTTTTCTTTTTGTTGTGTCTGCTCTCAGCACCGTGTCATCTGCATATATCAGGTCGGTGCAAAAGTTTTTACCGATTTAAAATTTCATCTTGAAAATGAAGATCTGTGTTTTTGAAAATCTTTATTCATAACAAAAACGACCTTTGCTCTTTATAACTTGATTCCATCTGTCAACGAGCTTGTAAATGCCTCGTTTGTAAAATTCTTTAGGTTTTGATGTGAAATATGAATCTAACTCATGTTCAATCTCCTGTCGTGATGTTAGCCTAAGGTCATGTAAATGGTTTTGTAATCCTCGAAATAAGTGATAATCCAAGGGAGCTAGGTCAGTAGAATATGCAGGATGAGACAAGATGGCACTTCTTGTCACCTATGACAAACCTACCCAAAAATAGTGTCAGAAAGCAAAGATTCGCAACAAGAGACACACTGTCGCAGATTCTTTGGAGACAGTTTACGCGGGACCCATTTTCCATTCCCCATTCTTTTCAGTTGGCCTCACACAGTTGTGTGGGGGGGACATTAAATTGGTGTGTGCAAGTTCTCTTGAGGTTACATGATGGCTTTGAGTAACAGCGGCATCCAACACATCTGAATCAAGTTTTTTGGGGGGACCACATCTAGCCTCATCTTTCAAATTGAAATTTCCTTTCCGAAAAAAAAAACCTCCACCTACAACTTCTTTTTTTCACTGCATCAATTCCATATGCATCCTGAGTAGATCGTGTTGCTGCATTTGCATTGAAACTTCTGTGAAACTTAAAGAGTAGAGCATGGCTAATGTGTTCTTTAGATGGAATGAACATGGGTGAGGATATTGCAGAAAAATATGACTGATGTTTAATAATCTGAAAGAAAAAGTTATAAATTAATCATACCATCAAAAATGAAGGAAAAACTTGAAGCAACTGAAATGTGGTTCTACAGAATGATGCTGCGGATATCATGGATCGAGCATGTGAGCAATGACGAGGTTTTGGAAAGGATGGAAACGAAAAGGAAATTAATACTGAACATCAAGAAGAGACAGCTGAAGTTCATGGGGCATGCAATGAGGAAGGAGGGCTTAGAGAACCTGATACTAACGGGCCAGATAGAGGAAAAAAGAGACAGGGGAAAGCAACGGACAACATATTTGAAGGACCTACTCAGGTGGATGACGGAAGGAGGATTGCACGGTGTAACAGGAGAAGGCGTGCTCAGAGCCACCAGGGATAGGGAAACATGATCGCCTACGTCCTGAAGAGACAAGACACATAGAAGAAGAAGAAGAAGAAGAAGAAGAAGAAGAAGATATGTTTAAGTAATGACAATATGCATAAAATAAATTACAAATTAAAAATGCCCCTTTTACAAAGCGGCAAACAGTTTTGCACCGACCTGATATTATATAGTTGAGATTGTAGCTATCAATGATGTAGCCGATATAGTCATGGACACTACAACGATAAATTGTATATTTACACCCACAGCCACCCATATATATATATATATATATATATATATAGTCATCCGCAGACAGATCTGTTTCGCTGTATCACAGCTCATCAGTACGGTTAGACTCTGATCGCTTCCTAACCCAGGATTGAAACCCGAGCGAATCGGCGTCAGTCGGCGATTCTACCTCTGGGCCACGAGTGTTCGGTAGATGTGTCTGGTGAATCAAAAAACAGTTACAAAAGCAAATCCTCACAATACATCTGTCTCCTTAAGAATAAAAATTACCAGCAATTATAAATTAGATAGAATCAACTACAAACTATCGAATTTCGAGAGGGATGCGGCCAATTTACATATTGCCCGATAAGATACAAATATCTTTACCAAGAATGCACAAATTTTATTTAAACACCACGAAACTAATTTTGAAAATAAATTACAAACTAGTTTAATTAATCCCCAAAAATGATTTAAGATTAGTCTCCAGTAAAATCCTTAAAAGAATAACAGATATATATGAGCTGTTCTCCCCTCAAATCTCTAAAATGACTCTCTCGATACCATTCATTGGTTCAACAAGATTAATGAAAAAGCTAAAACTTATTTGTTTAAATTTAATATTGCAGATTTCTAGTCTTCTATCTGAAAGAGACTGCTACATTCTTGTATTAACTTGGCTAAAATTCATCTAGAGATCACTCATAGAGTAATTAATATTATTCAAGAAGCTAGAAAATCAATTTTAACCTTTGATGATTCCACATGGATCAAAGGTTTTTACGCCAGTTTTGATGTCCCTATGGGGCATATGATTCTGCCTAAGTGGCTGACTTGTAGGTATTTATATATAAATTAACTTAAAAAGAACTGTAGACACTTAAAAATTGGCTTTTACTGTGATGACGACATTAGGCCCGTCTTTAATAGCAATAGGCCCTTAACTAATATAATCTATAAGCAAATTATCAGGACACTTAAATTTATAGGCTTTATAATTGAAGTTTCCTCTAATGTCAAAAAGTAAATTATTTGAGTCTCGCTCTCAAACATAATGAAAGTTTCTACCAAACTTACCTAAAAAAATCATATCATTAGCTACATTAATGTTAATTCCAACGACTTTAATATTATTCTAAAAGAAATACACAACATTGTTAACACAAGAATTAATCGTTTATCTTCAAATCTCAAAATTTTCAATGAAAATAAGTTATGTAATTAAGGACTTCAGGAAAGTGACTTCAAGATTTTTTTTAGTATGTGTAAAATCAGGTTTTAATTCTGAGCAAGCTACTGCGAGTAATAGAAAAAAAAGGTAATATGGTTTAACCCCACATATTCTGTAGATTATCTTATATTAATATAAGGAAATATTTTCTGAGGTTGGCAAGCAGGAATTTCAATATCAATAATACCCTACACAACATTTTTACTAGGAATACTATTAGAATTACTTATTCATGCACACAATATGAATACAACAGACAAGAATTTAAATAGAGCTAATGTTAAAACTGATATTTTACCATCTTGCAACTGTATGTCCATGAACAGCTTTCTCTTTGAATGCAAATGTAGGTCTACCCATGTAATCAACCAAGTCAATAAAAAACAGAATTATGAAGTTTATATTACAATTTCTACTGGAGAATAAGATCAACGTTACTACTTACATAAGTACGCGTTCTTCAACCCCATTATTACACTCTAGATTATCTTTCCTGGAGATTTTGGGAAATGAAAGAAGATAGAATCAACCCAGTAGTGATAGGTTCGGCCCGCATCCTAATAATCTTTATAATTGAAACAATCTATGTTAAATGGAAAAAAATAAAATAATAAAATATCTGAAGCCAAAATTTGGTTTTAAATTTAAGAAAACAATTTATAAGAAAATATCGTCATAAATTCAATTTTAAAATGTTTCACTAAGATATAAACCCCCTGAATAGCATCCAAATTTAAAATTCCGTTAAATAGTTGTTTTCGCTCTTTCTTCTTATTTACTGTATAATTAATAATATATGTTAACCTCTTTTCACTCTTAATTGTTCTAGTCTTATCCCTTGATATCAGACGGCACCTAAAATTCCAAATTATATTTTATCAATTTATTTCTCTTAATATAATTAGTTTATTTCCTCTTAATATCGCTTTATTTATTTAAAATGATACATCCCGTTTGTATAGGCAATTTTAACTTTAGTTCAAAGATTTTTATTCCAGTTCTATATTTTATATTATTTCATAATTTCCTTTATTTCATAATTTTATATTTTTATTTCTTTTTTTAACATTAACCTAAGTGAAAACTAAGTTTAGCATATTTAGAAAATTGCGGTAATAATCGTAATTAAATCTAGTTTTATTAATTAAAATTCATTTTAATTTATTCTAAATTAATTTCGTTAGAGCTTTTCCATTTTATCAGCAGTATTACTTGAGATTAGGCATATATATATATATATATATATATATATATATATATATATATATATATTTTCATTGATAATTTGTAAGGGTAATTCCAGGGGGTCTTAATCAGACGAGAAAACAAAAAAAGGAATTTAAGTATTATAATGAAAATAAATTGTGCGTATTTACATATATATTGCGGATAATTTATTTTGTGTATATTTTATAAAGAATATCCAGATCCTCAGGCCAAAATCTTTCACAAAATACACGCTGGAAATAATCAAGGAAATATTACAAAATATTAGCAAATTAATATTTCAGGAAGTTTGCTAAAATAAAGAAATTCTGGGAAGTATAGAGATAGAAATCATAGAATTGAGATTAAAAAACTACCTTCCACTATTGAGAAGTTGGATTGAGTAAGATAACAGCACGATATCTCCACCTATTTTTTTACATTTATTTTAAGTTAAAAATTAAATAAAAATAAACCCTACCTTTTTTTGAACTTCGTTTTGATATTCCCTAATCAGTCTTCACCAAAGAATTCTATAAAAAGGATTTGGAGAACCATAGTAGTAGTTGTTAAAAGTAAAAACAAATTTAAGTGAAACATTAAATTAGCTGATTAACGATGTAGCGTAACATCAAAACAGAACCGGTTAAAAAGAAAGGCAAAACGTCAAAAATGAAATAGAAAAACAAAAGACACAAAGAATTTTTGAAAGTTTAAAATTATTGTTTATTTGTCAAACTCTGTCAGGTAGGCATAAAGATTTTACTCTGTTTTAGCTTGCCTTCTTGGCATCACTACATCCTGCGAAAGATATTTTTGAAGGTAAAAATACTCAAGTTCCATTGAGATTCAAGCTATTTTTTATAGAAACATTACATTTCGCTGTGGTGTCCACTTTTTAAAATCTTGTAGGCGTGTACTGTTCTTAGTATTCGTTCGCAATAACGCACACAAAATAAAATAAAAAAAATTCGTTGTTGATCAAACTAGTTACATAAATAATGTGTTCGTGCGCATATCTCTAAGCACGTGCCTTCTATCTGACCAATGAAAGCAGCGTGGAAATCAAAATATCGAATCTTCTCCGCCTTGTCTCATTCAAAAAAAGAAAAACATCTAATGAAAACATTGGAATATGTCAAATATATAAAGCTTTTCCTACTTGTTCCTTGCGTAATTATATATATATATATATATATATATATATATATAGAGAGAGAGAGAGAGAGAGAGACAGACAGACAGACAGACAGACAGACAGACAAGTATAGAGTATATATGGATGGAATAATATTCCGTATCTATAGAAACACTATTCTTGAAAAAGTGCTCAAAACAAATCAGACCATGTGTGTGTGTGTCTGTGTGTGTCTGTGTGTGTGTGTATGTGTGTGTAGAGAGAAAGAGAGTGAGGGGCAGAAAGAGATTTATCGCTGCAGAAACTTCCCTAATTTATTAATATATATATACGTGTGTGTGTATGTGTGTGTGTATAGAGAGAGAGGGTAGAGTGTCAGATTTTATAGCTAACAAAATATAGTTAATATAATCATATATATATATATGCGTGTGTGTATGTGCATACGTCTATATGTTTAATTGATTGATTAATTTTTAACGGGTTATCAAAAATTCTAAGTTTATTTAAAGCCAGGAAATTTTTTTAGAGTGTACGAGACATGGGAGAAAGACAATATTTGCTTAGTAATGCAAGTTTTAAAAATTAACCCATAACTGAGGGAGAATAGATGAACTCATATCTTTCCCGCACTTTTTTGTGCCTTAACGAATATAACGATCACAACGAGACCTTGAACTCTACTCTCCAGTTAACAATTCTAGGCGTTCATGCATTACACCAACTGCACACCAAGGCTTACAGTACCCGTTATTCCCAAGTAACTGACCAGGATCAACATGGCTTAATTTCAGTCACCTAACAAGAATCTGTGTTTTACTCTGGAACACTTACCATCAAATTAAAAGTTACATCACTACTAAACATGGATTTATTTTACCCGATTCTGAAAATATTTTTTTAATCATTTCACCCCAAACAAAGCAATTTTACTGTTGCACAGGGGTTACATAGATGGAAGGTGATGAGAAAGAGGGTTAGGTTATAGGGGTGTCAGGAGGAGGGTAATAAAAGGATGAACATATTGGTGTTATTGAAGTGGAGTGGCTGGAGAAAATAGCTTGAGAGAAAGGAAGCAAGTTAGTGAAATAGGATATGACTATTGACCTTACATTTTAATTCTTGGAGATTGTAGGTGTCACGGAAGCAAGTATACGGAAAGGAATTTCACAGGCGGGAAGTGCAAGAAAAAAGCTGTTACATTTTATTAGTTTCACACTAATCTAGTCTAGTAACTCTATTAAATGCATATATAGGGGGCAACATTGAGCTATGTTCATTGAAGCAGAAGACATGAAAGTGAAAATATTCAATATAGATCATTATTTGAAATGTTTTAATTACCGGCACTTCAAAATTTTCATTTAAGTTAACATTAATTGGAACTGGGTATTGAAAATATATTTAAATTGTAATTACAATGGCGTCATTTGTGCTGGGTACTATATACCCAAGGATGTGCGTTGTGGTACAGTGGATATCGGCACTGAACGAGAAACCGGGGAGCCGAGTTCGAATTCCAGTTGAATCCATTGTATTCACTTACGCGCAAATACCCTTGGGAAAGGTATTAATCCGTCTCTTCCTTCCAGTTATGGCTTAAATAATAGGACAGATTGGGTTCTATAGCCTTGGCTGGCAACCAATCGACCACAGAAAGCCATGGCAACCTACTGCGGGATAGTCTTCTGCGCAGTCAGTCATGTCTCTTTCGAGACATGATCGCCCAAGCGTGTATCACGTATGGCACTTAACTGACTGACTATATACCCATGGTTAGTGTTCTCGGGTTAAAGAGGTTAATCTCTAAGCCTGATGTGTGTTGAAATTTTCCGAATGATGGACTTCCCAGCATATTACTAAGCGATTAACTATCATATATTCTAACAATTTATTATGTGGTAGAAGTAATCGCCTGTCATATATTTTGATATCTTTGTTTTTATTCGCTGCTTTGTGAATATCTATATATATATATATATATATATATATATATATATATATATAGATATAGATAGATAGATATATTTTAATCATTTCACCCTGAACAAGGCAGAAATGTCACTGATGAGCTGGGAGCTACATAACTGTAAAAAGATTAATTAGAGAAGAGTGAGGAGTACAAACTAGTTAGAAAAGAGCAATAGAAAGCTGAGAATGCAGGTGCGATGACAGGTACATAGGTGGAGAGAAAGGGAAGGTTATAGTGGGGGAAAGAGCTAGAGTCCAGTGGTTAATAGATGAGTATTGACATTGCATTTAAATTTCTGGAGTTTGTAGCCGTCAGGAAAGCAAGAATATGGGAGAGAGTTCCACAGGCGGGAAGTGCGAGAGAAGAAGCTGCAGGAGTAGAATTGTCGTCTGCATTTGACTAACCTGACTGTGAATGGGTGGGACCCAGTTGCCAGTCTGGTTGCACGAGTAAACACCTGCTGAGGAGACACCAGTGACTTAAGTTCGTCCGTGCAGAAGCCATGAAAGTATTTATAGAAGAGACAAAGGGAGGCCACATTTCGACGGTGGGGAAGTGGCTGCAGTCGAGCCGACAGATCTATACCAGAAATAAATATGAGGATATATGTAAAAAGGAAAAAGAGTGGGCGATGAAAAACTTCTTTGTCAGAACAATTCCCAAAATGTGACCAAATGATCCGAGTCGAACAAATCTTTCTGTGTATTTAGATATTCCCGTCAGAGATATTTATTTGGTTTCGCTTATATGTAACAACCTTTTTCAGCGCGCGGGTTCTCGTTTATATATATATATATATATATATATATATATATATCCATAAACTTTGAAGAAACAGTAGCTACTCTAGCATCTACGCATCGCTCATTCAGTAATGAATTAGAGCACTCAGGCTATTGGCGAACGATACATGATCCGCTAAAAGTCTGCCACCTATTACCGAGCGCCCATAGCCCAGTGGTAGAATCGCCGACTGATGCCAATTCGGACGGGTTTCAATCCTGAGTTAAAGGAAATCGGAGTCTAACCGTACTGATGAGCTATGATACAGCGAAACAGATCTGTCTGCGGTTGACTATTTACGCTCTCACACCCTGATTCAGCAATCTGGAAGAATGGCAGACTTTGAAAAACAGTAGCTACTCTAGTATCTACGCATCGCTCATTCAGTAATGAATTAGAGCACTCTAGCTATTGGCGTACGATACATGATACGCTAAAAGTCCTGGGTTAAAGGAAATCGGCTTCTAACCGTACTGATGGGCTGTGATACAGCGAAACAGATATGTCTGCAGATGACTACATATAAATTTTACAGGTATTTAAGATTATATTTTGATTTAAATATCTAATCAATGTATATGACGTTTTACACACACACACGTATATATATATATATATATATATGTAATTATTGACTGATCTAAAGTTTTGAAAGGCACATATTCAAAGAGACGGAGATGCTTTTACGAAATCTCCTAAATATAAAATATAGCCCGAAGCATTTCCTAGGCATCATATATATATATATATATATATATATATATGAATAAAAAATATCATATATAAATATGTATATGCATGTTCTATAAGTCTATGTGTTTATGTGTGTTTTCTAGATATATAGATATACATACATTAGTATGTAGCTATTTTATTCTGATCACATTCACAGTTGTTTCATGTGATTTTTTAAAAACAAATGTCATATACATTAGCCACCCGTACGAGCCGGAAATGCAAATCCGAGTGTCATGTTAGTACTTTCCTTTTTTTTTCTGCGCGCTAATCAACTGCACTAAGCGCAACGGAGTAGCAAAGGTAAGGCCTAGAAAGTATATGCAGTTTCCATAGAGACATAAAGTACAAAAAAAAAAAAAAATTCTGACGACAGATTGTCATTTCTTAAATATGACGAAATTTATCTTACCTGCCGAAGAGGTTGTAAGATAATCAGCACTTTATATATTATATTTTCTTTGATAATATAACGGTGGGAAAACTGCTATAGGGCTGGTATCTTTAACAATCAAGTTTTACATAAAACGTTCTAAAATTTAAGGTAGTTGTACTGAATGAAATGGTATAAAGTACAGTTATGGATTAATAAAAATGCACATAAATTTTTCTGTCAGTAGACATCAACTTGAAGAAAATCAGCAAGTGATAGGAATTCTTTTCTTTGGTACAACTTTTTGCCAATGTGTCACTTGTGCCTGAACAAGAATAATTCAAAGGTAAACGATTGTGTATTTGTTAAGAGTTAAAACAACATGGCTACAAAAATATAAATATTGGCTGTCAAAATCATTTATGACAAATACATACAAAAAATAGATTATGATCATTGTATTCGTCGTATATGTGAAGGGAAAACTTATAAATGTTCAATATCTAATCTAATTTTAAATTTTATCTCACATATCCAAAATGTTGATTCCATTATAATAAAACAGCAACTTTTCTATAATTTAATTTCAATATTTTATAAAAACTTTACAATTATTATATTATTTAGCCAAAAGAATTATAACTTAGACCAAAAAATATTAGTTTAAAACTTAAATCATGAAAGAAAATGATTTAAACGATTCCAGTCACATGTAGACATTCCATACTTAATGAAATAGAAAAAAAATAATGTATTAAAACAAGTTATATATGTGATAATAAACGTATCACTTAGTTGCCGGTTATGAAAATTCTCAAGGTAGACCGTAGAAAAATACAGGATAGAGAATCCAATATCTAGTGTAGATTTCCTCAAAGTTTAGAGTAACTCTCGAACAGCTAAGTATTATATGTTAAACAAAATTGTATTATACAACTTCAGATTATCTGTGTTAGAAATCTTTCTCTGTTTAATAGTTAAAACGGTTTCGAGGGGAATAAGCTGTAGGTTTTAACAAGGACCATCTTTCTTCATACTTAGTGAACTGGCACTAGAGATTTACAAGCAAAGAATTGTACTAAATAAAACAAAATCCTATCACTTGTTGACTTTCAATATTAGCAATATAGCACATACAACTCGAGAAAAATTAATTAATATGTTCCACACAACTATAAACAAAACAGATAGGAAAGAACCTACATCACCACAAGAAAAATGAATATCAGGGAACATTTCTGTTGTTTTAAGAGAAATATTTTTATAAATTTTAACCGATGATCGATAAATAAATGTCGATTTTTCCTTTATAACTAAACATATAATATTAGCATTCTATTTTCTGGTTAAGTATGCGGGGTTGGTTTAATGGCCATAATTGAGGAAAAGGAACATTACAAAGCCTGATTCAGTGCCTCACCTGTGTACAAGATTCCAGTAAAAGAATTCTGGAGAAATAGAAACATGAGCCTTGGGGTGATACTTTAGTGTGAGGTCTACCTCAAATTATTGTGAGGTTTTCTTTCCGATTCGACTATAGCGTGAGGTCTACTGCAGATCACGTGCTTAGAAAATGTGTGAAAGATAAAATATCCATGTTACATCTCGCCTGACCTAATGGCCACGTGAGAGAAGATGTATGGTAGATCTTCGTGCGGCACCTGGGTAGACGATATATTGAGGTACATTTCACGCTAGAGTAGCACCGAGTGGTGGTCAGTTAAGTGCCATAAGTGATACAGGCTTCGGCAATTATATCTCCAAAGAGACATAACTGATTGGGCAGAAGCTTAACCTGAAGTAGGTTGGCATTACTTTCTGTGGTAGACTGCTTAGCAGCCAAGGTTATAGAACCCAATCTGTCCTGTTATTTAACCCATAACTGGAGAGGAGAGACGGATTAATACCTTTTCCAAAGATATTTGCGCATAATGAGCCTTGGGGTGATACCTTAGTGTGAGGTCTACCTCAAATTAGCGTGAGGTCTTCTTTCCGCTTCGACTATAGTGTGACGTCTACCACAGATTATGTGCTTAGAAAATGTGTGAAAAATACAAATATCCATGTTACATCTCGCCTAACCTAATGGCCACGTGAGAGAAGATGTATGGTAGACCTTCGGGCTGCACCTGGGTAAACAATATATTTAGGTACACCTCACGTTAGAGTAGCACCGAGTGGTGGTCAGTCAGTTAAGTGCCAAAGAGTCATAACTGACTGGGCAGAAGCTTATCCCGCAGTGGGTTGCCATTATTTTTTGTGGTAAACTGCTTACTGCTTACTGCTGTCCTGTTATTTAACACATAACTGAAGGGGAGAGGCGGATTAATACCTTCTCCAAGGGTATTTGCGCGTAAGCGAATACAAAAATTCAAATGGAATTCGTACTCGGCTCTCCGATTTCTCGCTTCGCACATCCCTTGAGATGTATGATTCCGCGGAGGGTAATCGAAGCCCGGTTTGCCGCGTGATTGGCGGGGATAGATACCACTATACTACCGAGGACCGGACACTGAGCAAATTCTATTATGTTTGGAAAAATATCCGATTTTGGGGTAGATATTTTCCCTCCATTGGTTTCTTGAAAGAGTGTTAAACTATAAATGTTGAACATCTATACATTTCTACCGTCTTGTTAAAATGTTATTTAATTACTTTACCATAAAACTTTAATGTTTTGAAAGCTAAGATTAATTTTAGTATAGTTTTTGCATCTTTTTTTAACCAGAATGTATTCTGCACTAAAATACCTGTCAGGGTGGTTTTAAAAGAGGTATACTGTCGGCGAGAGATGAAAGGTTTATGATGGATGTGGAAAAGTTTCATATCAAAACGCGGTGAGCTTCTGCTGTGTGATCCAGGACACTTGTAGTCGAGCATTGTCAGGTAACAAAATTGTATCTCGACAACTGAACAGTGGCTATCATATTTTGCTTAACTGAACCCGCATACCATCTTGATGTTGGCAAAGAGGTTCTGATTATATTCCCGAAATTTTAAATGGATAACACTAATGGCATACGATCGGAGAGTTATCATATGCCTCTGGTGAAAAATCGATTTTTAGAAAGACTTCCATTATATTAAAGTAATTATCAAACATATCTCATCACAAGTCAATATTCGACCAAGAAATAAATCAGTCGAATTTCTTACGTCATAATTTAAAACTTTATATGAAGCACATTTATCAAGTTTAAATCTTCCAATGTTCTTGAGATGGTCCGATAACTATTCTTCTTTTTCTATGTGCTCTGTACCTTCAGGACGTAGGCGATCATGGCTTTCCATGTTTCTCTATCCCTGGTGGCTCTGAGCACGCCTTCTCCTGTTACACCGTGCAACCCTCGTTCTGTCATCCACCTGATTAGGTCCTTCAAATATGTTATCCGTTGCTTTCCCCTGTCTCTTTTCCCCTCTATCTGGCCTGTTAGTATCAGGTTCTCCAAGCCATCCTCCCTATTTACATGTCCCAGAAACTTCAGCTGTCTCTTTCTGATGCTCAATATTAATTTCCTTTTCTTTTCCATCATTTCCCAATCCTCATCATTGCTCATATGCTCGATCCATGATATTCGCAGCATCCTTCTGTAGAACCACATTTCAGTTGCTTCAAGTTTTTATTTCATCTTTGATGGTATTGGCCAGCATTCACTGCTATCAAGTAGCAATCCAGTACTCTCTTCCTAGTTTCTAGCAAAATTGTCCTGTTTCTTAATACTTTACTCAACTTCTGGAATGTTTCTTTCGCCATGACAATTCGCCTTAGGATCTGTGTGTCGGACTTTCCGTCTTCTGTTATAACGCTTCCCGGGAAATGAAATTATTGTACCTGCTTAAGCCTGATATCCCCGACCTGTATTTGGCATTTTGGGCAGTCCTTGAGATATTTCTCTGATAGGTGGATGGTTTTTCTTCGACAACAAGAGAAAAATGCGTGTGACATAACTGAAGTCTTAAGCAAATCGATGGCTGAGCAAGCTTTGGGAAACATAATACGACAAGACATATTAGGAGTTATAATGGACAGGGAGATGTTGAAGTCCATGATCGCCGATGTCATGACGATGACACGGCACATAAATGAAGTGGAAGAAGTCTTTGCAAATGTTGATTTTCAACTGCATATAGACGCTGTCTACCAAATTAATCAAGACGCGTACCTACGGCACCGTATTGTCCGATCACACGTGGATCCGTCACTCAACGCTCTATTAGCCACAATTGATACTATCTATTTTAAAGTTAAATATGAAAGAGATTGATATAAAATTATCAAAGATGACACTTTAATCATTATGAATGTGTAATATATTTATAATACATTCGGGCTCATACCGTCAAAGAACAGCAACATTTTTAGATCGAAACATTGTCTGACACATAACAGAAACATATATAAGAATGTACCTACTATTGAGTATCTTACATTAAGACATAAGATAAAAAGAAACAACAGAATAATCCAAACTCCTGAAGGTAAAAGGAGGGATATTTATATATACTAGCAGTATACCCCGGCGTTGCTCGGGTGGAATAAAAGCTTAAAACTAATCCATGGTTCTGGAGCTCAGACTCTTTAGACGTTGGCTCGAAAGACTAAAAAGCAATAGTTGTTTCCAGTTAAAGCGAAACCATAGACTGAAAGAAAAATGAATGGATGTAAATCAACTTTTGATTTCCAGTATCGATATCAAATAAGATTTTTCGTCGTAAACTGAATTTTGAAGACTAAATAAGTCCTCTGAGTAAGTGGTATCATGACTGAGACTAAGAACTACAATTATACCTACTTAGAGCCAAACCCGAAGCAAAAACTAAAATAAAAAAGCTGAAAAAAATACAGATATACAGGCAGATAAACAGACACACACACACACACACACACACACAAACATCTTGCCTTATATATATATATATATATATATATAAAAGGCAAGATGTTATATATATATATATATATATATATATATATATTATTCATTTTCTGCATATTGTAAGAACTGCAACCTTGAAAATTGTGAATATCTTTTCTTATATCTTAGTCTATAAGTGTATCAGATTTGATTAAAATCGGACCACTCCTTCTATAATTTTTTCGATTATCGATTTTCGATATATAGCTGGGGTACCTTGACACAAAACCTAGCTAAGGACACTCGCAGACTCTTATAGTACAACTGTGTAAATTTTCAAGAAAATCGGTTCAGCCGTTTCGGAGTCTATAGGTAATAGACACACACACAGACACATACACACACATATACACACAGAGACAAAGTTCTATTTCTAAATAAGTTTATATATTCATATATATGTTTGTATGTATATACTCTTAAATATAAGAGGCAATGAATGTCTGTTATGTTTAATCATGAGCCGTTCCAAACAACCTATTTGGAGGCCATCTATATTAAATTCAAACAATCCACACTTAATAAAATCGCATTTAAATCTGGTTATAACACATTACATTGCATTTAAATATATGATTCTGTTATCATTTCGTGCTCTCACGCGGTGTGATGACATAGAACCGCATTACAAATTTACGAACTGCGTTTGCTATTTTTGGTAATTGTTATCGTTGCCTAGCAAAGTTTTATTTCAACACAATATAAAATCGTAGCTGATGGTGGATAATTTTTTTGTTAACGTACATGTAACCTCTCTGAAGACGACTCATGTGAGTCGAAAGTTTTAAACAAACTTAATAAAATATTATCCAAATGTTGGAGAATTTTTGTCTTTATTTTCAAGTGACGTTTAGAACGGCTCATGATTAAACATAATAGACTTTCATTGTCTCTTATATTTAACAGTATATGTTTAGAAAATTGTTTGCTGCATCGATACACTATATATATATATTTCAGTAGGCATCACTATCTACGTAAAACACCGTAAGAATATATTTTTATTCGGTTCCGATATTTAAGTCGCATAATAAATATGTTTTTCTTGTTTTCATTTTGACATGAGCTCTGATCGTTTTTCTTTGTACTTTGTTTTGGTTTGAAAAGATAATTATATTTATTTTTCATGTACTGTGTATCTACCAAGTTTGATGCCAGAGATTTTGTGTATTTCCATCTATGTGGTTATATCGTTGGTACGATCTGTGGAGTTTTTAGTCGTGTACATTTTTGTTCTTAGCTTGTGTATTTGCGTAAGAATATAAATAATTCTATTTATATGTTCAGTTATTGAAATATGATTGTGTCTGTCCCGACCTCATTCATTCAAGGCTAGCCACGTTACGAATTCACCTTGACTATCCAATATATAGCTATTTAGTCGGTGTACAAATAGAGCTTTAAAATTTAACAGACAAATTGACAAGTCGTCAAAAGCTAAATTTTGTAATTTGTGTATATATATGCGTGGGTATATTAACCTGTATATGTGTTTTTTGCCAGTGTTTGTGAATATACGCGTCTATTTTTTCATGTGTGGATGTTTGTAGGTTTATTTATGTGTATGTTCTTTCTCTTCCACGTTTAATATAGGAATAACTTTCTCAATCTAATAAATTGTTAAACTTAGAAAATTTTTTTAAAATTTTGCAAAAATAATAAAGTAGTTCTATAAATTAATTACTAATGCTGATCTCAATTTAATCAGATATTAATACTAATACCCCACTGAATTATTTTAAGTCTTCTCACATATTCTCCAAATTAAAAGTTGCTTTACTATGATTGGTCCACATTGTATATACAACAATGTCTTCCTGATTAAAGGGGTTTTGCTTGTTTTAACCTTTTAAAACCATTCAATTTGAAATAAACTACATCACTTGACAAAACACAAGTGCCGAAACAATATACCTACATTTGTAGCGATATTATAACATATACATGTTACAATTTCTGAATAAATATTATTAGCTCTACTTTGTATTGAACACTTTCTTAGCAATAGTCTTTGTTTGGATTAGCAATATTATTCCAACAATACGTACCCTATACTCGAATATATATATATATATATGTGTGTGTGTGTGTGTGTGTGTGTGTGTGTGTGTGTGTGTGTATATATATATATAATGTTCACACCTTCGAAGTAAAAATATGTGATCATATTCTTTTTATTTATCTAAATTTTACATATACAAATTTTCAGACTTTAAGAATATAAACATAGAAATTATATATCTTCCCCTTCGTTTCTATCTATCTATCTATCTATCTATCTATCTATCTATCTATCTATCTATCTATTCCTGTCTGTGAATATCTATCTATCTATCTATCTATCTATCTATCTATCTATCTATCTATCTATCTTCATTCTTTTTATTTATATCTATCTTGTCAGTTTTCGAAAGATAATAGAGATAGGTATGTGTATTTCATGGATTGACTGTCTATTGCCTGAGGTCCAGATATTCCTCACGCAGTAATTCTGTCCGGTAGGCATACATTGAGATACTCATGCTCATTCTATGTGCAATGAATCAATGCTGAAACGTTAGCACCTCAGCATACATAGTAAAATCTGACAAAATTGCTCAACATTTGATTTTTGCAAGAGACATTTTGATTTTCTGGGAACATTCAGCAATTCTACGGTAATTCTAATTATTCATGTTAATGGATTCTGTATAACGCCTTCATTTATTCTCAGATCTGTTCAGGGTTTTGTGTAATATTATTCTTATATTTTCATACTTTCAAAAAATTCTTCATTTAATTATATTTACTCATTACTGGCCATTGCCATTACTAACTTGCATTCTAGATTATGAATATATCATTTTCGACGATATACTATTTGATCCTATGAAACAAATTATGAGCAAATGTATTTTAATGCATAATATACAAATTTGATTTTGTTTATAGCATTGGAGGATAGATGTGTCTCTGAATAAATAATTATAATCATATAACGTTTAAATTAAAAGATACACTTAAAAACGTGAAAGAACGATACATGTAAATAACAGAACGAGTTTAATTTCTTACCTGGTTGCTATATTATGTCGGAGATTACAAATCGTAATAGTGAGTTAATTGTGAGTTTGCCTGAAATGTTGATCAAAACTCGGATCAGAATCCGACAGAATGATGAGATAAAACATAAGCAAATCGTATAAAGTCTTTTTGGTACGTTTTCATTTATGTGTAATAAATGTCCAAATAATTAATCTGGAATATGCAAGAATTCATTAGGCTATTTTTTCCTCGATTTTTTGTTGGGTGCTAAAAGATATATGTTACTCTTATAGCCTTAAAATAAAACAGCACTTTAATATTCGTTGACGCATGTGGTGAAGGCCTGTCTGTGTTGGTTGTTTTTTGGATGTAAAAATATCAATAATCTGCGTGTAGAATTGAAATATTTTGTCGATTTTCATTCATTTAAAAACAGGGAAATAATGATAATTATAAATGTAATTATCATTATTATATTTACTTTTGACACTAAAAATTAATTTTATTTATATAATTCTTTATAGATACAACAGTATTTATTTGGTCAAGTGTTCACTCGATCTTCTCTAAAAGCAAAAAAGAAAGTTTTACTGTAGGGACTCCTCAAGAATGTAACAAAACAAAATGCTAAAAATTTATAAAATATCGAGTGTTCGAAGCACATTTTGGAGTTTTCAGTTAAAGGAACAACGCATTATGTATACTAAGAATTATAGATGCCGAAACCAAGCAATTGAGCTGACATTTTTGGAAAAGACGTTCGGATAATCAAGAATTTATATTTCCAGCAAACCGCTTGTGTACGGATAGAAAGTGAACTCAGCAGGAATACAAAAATTGAAGAGTGTGTAAGACAAGGATGTGTTTTTTTAACCGGATCTATTCATCCTGTACAGCGAAGCAATTATGAGAGAAATAGAAGCCCTACCGGATTCATCTTTGGTGGCCACAATCTCAGCAATATAAGATACGCGGATGACAAGGAAATGATAGCGGACACGGAAAGAAAGATGTGGGACTTTCGACAGAATTTAGCAAAAAAAAAAAAAAAAAAAAATGAAAAGACTGGATTGAGCAAAAACTTCAATATAACTGAATGTATGATCGTCAGCAAAAAGAAGAGCCCAATATGCTAACTACAACTGGAGAAACTAAAACAAAACAAAGTAGGAAATTCAAAGACCTAGGAAGTTTTCTAACAGAGGAAGGAAAGCTCGACATGGAGATGCTAAGATGCATTGTCATGTACATAAATTCGTTTCAAAATCTAATCAGTGTACTGAGAGACAGGAAAATCTCATTTGACAGTGCTGGCTTGCTATGTGATATCTGTCCTTCGGTGTATTGAAGTGAATGTTGGCCGATATCATCAAGGATGAAGAAGAGGCCTGAAGCAGCAACAGTGTGGTTATATGGAAGGATGCTGAGGATAAAATGGACGGATCATGTGTGCAACGATGAGGTGTTGTAGAGAATAAAACTCAGAAGAAAATTCGTACTTAACATCAGGCATAGACAGATCAAGTTCCTGTGTCGCAGAAAGGAGGGCCTGAGAATTTAATACTCACAAGATGGATAGATAAAAGAAGTGTCAAGAGACATACTTGATAGGTCCGAGTAAATGGATGGCGGAGCGGGGTTTGGAAGAGATACAAAAAGAAAAATATTGAGAGTGACAAGAAATAGAGCCAAGTGGAGTTCCATAATGACCTACGTACTGAAGGAACGCGGAACATGAAGAAATATTGTTCTACCTCTTTCTCTAAATACTATTGGCAATTGAAAGATTCATATATATATATATATATATATATATATATATATATATATATATATAATCGATTTCCTGCACTATTGTAAGAACTGCAACCTTGAAACTTCAGAATATCGTTTCTTACGTCTTTGTCTATGAGTGTATCAAATTTGATTAAAATCGGACCACTCCTTCTATAACCCAATTTTTTCGATTATCGATTTTCGATATTTATCGGGGGTACCTCGACAAAAAATCTAGCTAAGAACACTGGCAGACGCTTATAGTTTAACTGTAAAATTTCAAGAACATCGGTTCAGCCATTTCCGAGTCTATAGGTAACGGACCCACAGACACACACACATGCGCACACACCGACAAAGCTCCATTTAATATATAAGTTTAGATTTTAAAACCTAATTTATTTAACTGGTAATTTTTCACAACTATCATCTTTTATCTAGTATTTACGTTTCTAAAATTTTACTTCTATTTTTTCTCACCTATCTTTTTTATTTATATCAAGAGAGCCATTTGAGGAAAATTGTTTTTGTTTTTTTATATTATTCTTATCTTTTATTAATTTATTTTTACTTTTTTTTCATTTTTCCAACTTTTCGCTTTTTAAAAATTTTCTCAACCTGTAAAGTGAAACAATTCTGAGAGAGCTAGAATCCTTGCCAAAATTCGTCATTAGCGGCCACAATATCAGCAGTATAAAATACAAAGAATTCACAGTACTGGTAGCAGACATCAAAACAAAATAGTAGGATCTCTTATCAAGAGAAAGCAAGAAGAAAGGACTTCAATAAATCATAATGTATGGTCATCAACACAGAGAAGACACTAAAATGGCATCTATAGGTTAGAAAAACGAAAATAAAACATGCAAAAAATTGAAATACCTGGAGATACTTTTGAAAAAAGATCGAAGGTGCAACATTTGATCCGAAGACGCATTGGCATGGCCAAGGATGCATTTGAAATGCTAACCAGTATACAGAGAGACATGGGGATCTCATTAGAAACAAAGAAAAGAGTGCTAGACTTCTATGTGATATTTGTTTTTCTGTATGGCAGCGAACGTTGAATTATATTTTTATGGATGAAGGAGAAAATAGAAGCAATATACATGTGGTTCTACAGAAAGATGCGGATGTTACCATGCATAGAGCACTTGAGCAACAATGAATTGTTGGAGAGGGTGCAAACGAGAAGAAAACTTATACTTAGGATCAGGAAGAGACGGCTGAGATTTCTAGAACATGTAAAGAGGAAGGAATGTTTCGGATATATAATACTCAGAGGCATTTTTTTTTTTTATAAGCGTTTCACCCCGAGCAAGGCATGTCACTGCCACTACTGTGCAGGGGGCTACGTAGAGTGGAGAAAGGCTGATTAAATATAGGAAATAACAGAGGGTGGGTGATAGGCGGGTGAGGATACCGAGAATGAGGGTTGGGTAGATGAGAGTGTTGTGAGAATAGTTGGGAGTTAGTGTGATAGGAGGTGCCTATTGACCCTACATTTAAACACCTGGAGATTGTAACTGTCGGGAAAGCAGGCTTGTGGAAGGGAGTTCCACAGGCGGGAAGCGCGAGAAAAGAAGCTGTTGGAGTAGAATTTACGGTTACATCTTATTTGTCTAACTGTAAAAGGGTGGGACCTAGTTGCTAATCTAGTATCTCGTGTAAATTCGTGCTTAGGCGGCACTAGTGATCTAAGCTCATCGGAGCAGAAGCCATGAAAGTACTTGTAGAAGAGGCACAGGGAAGCTACATCACGCCGGTGTGAGAGCGGCTGCAGCCGGTCTGCCAAGTCAGTATCAACCACGTTACAGATCCTCCTTTGTATTTTGTCAAGAAGCCCAAGGAGAGCAGAAGGGGCACCCGACCAGATATGGCAGCAATATTCAATACACGGGCGGATGGTAGATTTGTATATGTGCAGAATAGTTTCAGGTGGGAAAAATTTCCGGGCCCTGCACAGGGAGCCGACTTTCATAGCAGCAGATTTGGCAATGGATTCAATATAGTCATTCCATTTGAGGTCCGCCGAGAGTGTAAGGCCAAGGAGGCGTAGTATTTTACTCTCTGGGAGGCTAGCCTGTCCCATGCTAATGGGAGGTAGATGCGATTGTCTATGGTGGTTAGTTGATAACAGCTTTGTTTTGGAGGCATTGAAATTTACCAACCCTTCCCCCCCATGACTTTTGTTTGTGTGGTTAATGGTTAAAAGAGCAAAACTGCAGCATCTGTTCCCTCGTTATATTTGCTGACATTTTGTTTCTTGGTCTAACTGCTTTCCAGCCCGAGTTTATAGCTCGGGCCTGCGTAAAAGTAGCGTCTTTGGACGTGAAACACCGGAAAGCGGTGGTCCGGTGTACGGCCTCTTAGAGGCAATGGCCACAGATGGGCCGGAAGAGATCGTTCCTCCCACCACGGACTCGGTGGGAGGGAAGGAGGGGGATTGGGCTTTACCGCCTCGGAGCAATCCCCCTTCTGAAGTAACCAGTAGCACCAGCATCCCCAAAACCCTCCGCAGCAGGGTGGAAGGAAGGAAAAATTACCGTCAAAGGGGAGGATTACTACGAGACAATCCAAAGCAAATACGTGGACTACATTAAGGGCACCGAGCTGGTCTCGGTGCCAGAACAGTTGGCGGCAATTGAAGCAAGAACAATCACTTTAATTACTAAAGATCTGAAGACCCATAAGATGGTGGGCGTTCCGAGGGAGACCTTTGAAGAAGCGTTACAAGCCCTTTAGAAATCCAAAGCCTAGGGCCGTAGCGAGGAGGAGCAGTGCCGTGAGGGACGTCTTGCTTAGCTCGGCAGAAGAGGCCAAGAGATTGGTCGGGGTGGTCATGGAAACTAAGACACTCCAAATCCAAACGGAATACATGGGAACTAGGAAACTAAAAATCACCTTACATGGCGTCCCCATGGACATTGCTGAGGACCACGTCGGTGCCTTTTTTGCACGTTATGGAAAGGTGGCCGGCGTCTCCTCGCTGCGGTCCAAGGCAGGCTTCCTCACGGGAGACATGACCGTGCAGATAACCTTGTCAAAAGAAAATATTGCGAAGATCCCCAACACACTCACCTGGCAGGAAGAAGGAACATTTTTGTAATAGTGGAAGGGAGGAAGCCTTGCTGTTGGGTCTGTGGGGCGGCGGACCACGTCGCTAAGACATGTCCGTCCAAGAATCCGCCCCCAAAGGCCCAACCAGCCCAACAGCAGCAGAAAGAAAAAGAAGCAGCTAAGCCAGCCACGCCAACACCAGCATCGGCAACTAGCAAAGAAGGCGATTGGCAGGTGGTGGCGAGGAAAAAGGTAAAAACACCATCTCCGGCCAAGGTGCCGGTGAAGGTGCCGCCGCCTGTCAAATCACCCCCAAAGCAAAAGGAGCCCACACCCAAAAATTCACCCGCCACAGGAGAGGAGGGTTTCCTCCCCCAAAAAGAATACGGTGGAACCGATGGAGGTGGGAAGAGCGTCATCCCTGAAGCGCGGCAGAGAGGAGGAAGAGGAGCAACAGGACAACCTGAAAAGCAGGAGAAGAAGCAGGAGGTCCGAGAGGAGAAAACGCACGGACAGATGTTCGTCATTACCGGTTTCTCCGGTAAGACACACATACGCAGACAAGGCAAGGAGCCTGCCCTCTTCCCCGCGAAAAGCTTCCCAGTCCCCTACCTTTGGTTTGACCCCCTTGAAAAAACATAGGTCTGCAACTCCCTCTCCCTCCCCTTCTCCTATGCCCACTCCCACTCGGGCAAAAAAGAAAAAAGAAAGCCCTCCCTCAAGGCGACGCACTGTTTAAAGTGGACGGCAATATTGTAGAGGAGTGGTCTTCGCAGAGGCGAAAGCTGCTGAAGCCACTCCTCAAACTGACTACGGTGAAAGATCTGTCTACAGAAGATCCTACAAACTTTCCCCAGGCCCCAGGAGTCATTACCCTCGTAAGAAATACCGGGGGTAACCTGAGGGTCTGGGACCACATAGAAGACGCAAAGAAACTTCATCCTAAAATAAGGATAGCAACTATGAACACACCAGAACTGAAAAAAATGGGCAAAAATTGTTCGGGGAGGTTCCCGGTTTTGCTCCACCCCTGTCTATATAGGGTGGTAAAACTCACCTATCCAACGGACGTCGGCGGGATTGTCCTAGACGGACGGATTACGTCCGATATAGGTACAGGGTCCCTAGGACAGTCCGTCGGGGTCCCTTCCACCAGAGATTTTTATCCTGTATGCGATTAGTGCCTTTGTTGCATGTTCTTTGTTTTTATCTTTCAGGTCTAAAAGATGTCTATTAAGATAGCCAGTTTAAATGCGAAGGGGCCTGAGGGATCGGGGTAAGGCGGCTCGCCTGCTTCGTGACCTCTTGTCCTTCGGCGTGGATGAGGCCGCGATCCAAGAAACTCACTTTGTTTGCGAAGTCGACTCGTGTGTGCTGTCTAACGACTTTGTCGTCTATTCAGCATATGGGAGCCGGCATGCCAGAGGTGTTTCTTTGCTGGTCAAGCGTACCCTGGACGCGAAGGATTGACCTTGTCCATGTCGGTGCCGAGGGCCGGCTGATCGTGGCCGATATTGCAGTGAAAAGCAAGTCGTTCCGGCTGATTGCGGTTTATGCGCCCAATGATCAAGGTGAGCGAGTCTCTTTCTTTCGGCTGTTGGAGCCCTTCATGGTGGATTCAACACGGCTAATCTTAGTTGGGGACTGGAATGCCATCCTAACCCCCAAATGGGATAGAGGGAAGGGGCGCTAGCGGGAGGAGTGGTGATCGTAGCCTGGTTGATCTGATCGACGAATTTGGTCTCGTCGATAGATACCGGGTCGATCATCCGGATGGGAGCATGTGGACGTGGGCGCTTAATTGGCCTTCTACCCGGGTATCTGCGTACCTGGATAGGATGTTAGTGAGAGTGGCCGACATAGACTTCTTAGAATGTCCAACGTTCCACTGGTTAGGCTACACGGACCACAAACTCGTTTGTGCCCGTGTGGTGTTAGACTTTAGGCCTAGGTTGGCTGGTTATTGGAAGTTCAATCAGTCCTTACTGGACAGGCGGGACTTTCGTGACCAGCTGACAAGATTAGTTCAGCGGGCGTTAATTGGGCGAGTCATTGGGAGTAAGTGGTGGGTTAACCTTAAGGACACCATTAGGTCTTTCGCCACCCAATACAGCCAACGGCTCAACCTAGATAAGGCTGCGGAGGCAAAGACACTTAGATCTAATTTCGCCCGGGCGGAGGCTGGTGGGGATCCCCTAGAG
This sequence comes from Ascarosepion bandense, assembly GCA_037127315.1. NCBI lineage: Eukaryota > Metazoa > Mollusca > Cephalopoda > Sepiida > Sepiidae > Ascarosepion > Ascarosepion bandense. The sequence continues at coordinate 6,187 of JBBBDQ010000564.1, read as the reverse complement.
ATAGCCTTAGCCAGGGAGGCCCTGGAGCGTTCGACTAGCGGGCGCTACATGGGCCAAGTAATTAGACATAAGTTAAGCAAGATGTCTTCCGAAGCTGTGAAAATGGGCGCAGAATTGCGCAAGGAAGAAATTCGCCGAGCCGGCGACCGGTACATTCGAGAAGGTGCGCGACCCGGAGGGACATCTCCTTAGGTCCACCGACGACATGTGCGGGGCGTTCCGGCAGCATTTCGAACACCGTTTTACCAAGGAGCCTGGTCTCCGTGACGAGGAGTTTCACAGCAATTTGGCTGACTTTCCCCGGCTTTTGCCGGCTGAAGCGGCTAGCTGTGAAGGGGAGATTACGGAGGACGAAATCTACGTGGCTTTGAAGAAGGTCGGCAGTGGCAAGTCGCCAGGTTTGGATGGTTTGCCCTATGAATTGTACTTGAGGATGTCGCACCTTTTTGTCCCGCTCTTGGCTGTCGTGTTCAACCACTGGTTTCGGCAGGGGTCCATCCCCGGTCGGATTACCAGGGGCGTGATCACGCTGTTGAGAAAAGGCAAGAAGGTTGGGAGGGAACTAGATGATTACAGGCCCATAACTCTGCTAAACACAGAGTTAAAGATTTTGGCCAAGATCCTGACGAACCGCTTGCAGCTAGTTGCCGAGTCTCTGTTGGAACCGGATCAGACTTGTTCTGTGAAGGGGAGAACAATTCAGAGCAACCTGCACTTGATTCCGCACGATCATAGAGGGTGTAGAAGACGACGATGAGGCCGCGCTGATCAATTTAGATCAGTCCAAGGCATTTGATAGGATTGACCATGGCTACCTGGCTGCTGTCCTGCAGGCCGCCGGATTCAAACCCGACTTCAGCCGCTGGATTAGCCTTCTGTATCGCTCCCCCAAGGCTGTGGTACAGGTGAACCGGAAGCTGTCGGGCGCTTTCGCGCTGTCTAGGTCGGTCCGACAGGGTTGTCCACTGTCGTCTCTCCTTTATGTCCTGGCGTTGGAGCCCCTCCTTCGCAGGCTAAGGGACGAGACAGGCAGTCCGGTCCTACGTGGAATCGCTGTCCCTGGTGGTGCTCGAGCCAGGGTTTCCGCGTACGCCGATGACGTAACGACCTTTCGTGTCCTCCCGCAGGGACATAGAGGCGGTACAACAGGCGCTTGAACGGTACGAGAAGGTGACAGGGGCCAGAATTAACCGCGACAAGTCATCCGGCTTGCGGTTAGGTGCCTGGAAGGGAGTTTCCCTCCCGGGGCCCTTCAGCTGGACGGACGGGCCGGTCAAAATCCTCGGAATTTGGTTCGGTCCGGACTTACAGCTGGAGAAAAACTGGTCAGAAATACTGGCAAATATCGGCGCGTCGGTCAAGACTTGGCGTCGACGGAGTCTCTCCGTGAAGGGCTTGGCGGAGGTGTGTAACACATACCTCTTTCCCATGATCCTTTACCGGCTGTCAGTACTTCCCCTTTGTGACGATCATGAGAAGGCGCTCGAGCGTTTTCTATTCTCCTGTCTGTGGAGAGGACGCAAACACATGGTCGACAAAGGAGTCTGTTGCCTCCGTCCGTGTCAAGGGGGTCTGGGGATGCCACACTTGAGGAGCCATGTGCTCGCTTCGAGGTTGGCATTCCTCAGGCGCGCGTTGGAGGAAGATCGGTTGCTTGCGGGGGTAGTGAGGGACATGTTCCCTTGCCTTACCATCACTCCCCCGACCCTATGGCTGACCGTCAGGCCTTGGGTGCGACCGAAATTCCTGCTCGAATGTCTGGAGGCCTTGAAGGCCATTCCACGGTCCAGTGACCTTTCACAGCCTAGGAAAATCTTCTATCGGGGATTAGTGGAGGGTGCCGTGAAGGATAAATTGTGGAGTAAGCTCGGCATGTCGAGAGTGGAGTACCGCTCTCATTGGTCTTGGGCGCCAGGTGCGGACTGGCTCAGCAACTCTGAGTTTTCTCTGACCTGGCGATTGGCTCGGAATGGTTTGTCTCTCAACGACAAGCGTTTCGCAATGGGCCTGGCGGATTTGCCAGATTGTGAGCGTTGCAACCTTGGAATTAAGGAGACGTCTGCGCACGCCTTCTTCCATTGTTTGCGCGTTCGCCCGTTGTGGGAGCGTGTCGGCGAGTTGACTGCTCGTATCGCGCCGCGGGAGCTCGTGCCCATTGATCGCGCATACGCTGTGGACAATGTGTCGCCCCCGTACTCTGGAGTGAAGCGGATGGTGTTTCTGTCGCTACTGGCCACGGCTAGAATGGTGATATGGACGACGCGACTGGAGGAAGTCTTGCGGGGAGGCCGTCTTTCGGATCAGGATCTAATCCGATATTTTGAGCCTCAGCTCAAAATGAAGATTAGAACTGAACGGAAACGGCTGCACCCGACAGACTTTGGCGAAAGGTGGATATATGCAGCGAGCCTGGTTCGTGTGACCGGGGCTAGCCTTGATTTTCTCTTTTAGATCTGCTAGTCGCATCGGGGTGGATTCCTTTGGAACCCCTCCCGTGGTTAAGGTTAGTATTCTTTTGTGTATCTAGTTAATGGAAGTGAATGAGTTTGTCCCAGCCTGTTCCCGGCTTCCACTGCCTTTGTTATGATCCAGTTCGAGATTCCCCATTGTCCATTGTTATTTTATCCCGTTTTATCCTCGGCTGGGTCAGCCTTATATATTCTCCAGTCCAATTTATTTTGTACCCTGCTTCTCCATTCCCCTTAGAAAGAGAGCCTCTTGATTTTGTCGGTTAAGGCAGAATACAGCGGCCTCTTTAATTATGTGGGTGTGTTTGGGTCTTACTAACACCATGTATATGCTATTCATTTGAGATTGTTTTTGTTTTGGGGATTTTTGTTTCTTCATACCCCCTCCCCATCATGTCATTTCATGAATAAAGTTTTAAATATATTTTTGTAAGATATTGTAAATATTGTAAAAACACAAATTTTTATGTACATTTGGGGCGTTTTGTAGGTCCCTGGTATGTTTTTGCGGTATTTTGGTGTATGATAAGGTATGAGTGTTGATGGACAAATTTTTATGGTGAATGAGAAAATTGTAATGTATGTATGGGTCGTGAATCGGATTAGCTAGGTACAGGATAGAGTAATTGAAGACCACCCCAAGTTTTGTTCCCCCTCCCTATTTTCGGCCTTGAGCCATGATTTGTAATTTTTGCAAATAAATATACCCCCCCATGACTTTTGTTTTGGTGTGTAGGGTTGTAAGAGCAAAGTACTGTTTTGTTCCGTCGTGATATTGCAGTTACTTTGTGTCTTGGACATACTAATTTCCAGCCCGAGTTTATAGCTCGGGCTTGCGTAAAGTAGCGTTTTCAACGCGAAACACCGGAAGTTAGTTGCCCGGTGTTCGGCCACTTTGTGGCAATGGCCTGTAATAGGCCGGAGGAAGTCGGTCCTCCCACCACGGCCTCGGTGGGAGGAAAGGAGGGGGATTGGGCATTACCGCCCCGGATTAATCCCCCTTCTACAGCAGCTTCAGGATCCCCTATACCTTCCACTTCGGGGTGGACAGGGGACAGGACGACCAGCATAATGGCAAGCAAGGATGAGAAATACTATGAAGAAATGCGAGCCAAATATGCAGAATATATCAAGGGCACAGAGCTGGTCTCTGTGCCGGACAAACTAGCGGAAATCGAGACGAGAACCATCACCTTGTTCGCAAAGGACATCAAATCGCACAAGTTGGTGGGAGTGTCGAGGGACGTTTTCGAGGAGGCAATAAGGGCTTTAAACATTAGAGCCAGGGCCGTAGCGAGGAGGGGCAATTCCATGTGGGACGTCCTGCTGGGCACGGCCGACGAGGCGAAGCGCTTGGTCAATGCGGTACTGGAAACAAAAACGCTCCAGTTCAGTACCGAGTACATGGGTGCCCGAAAGGTAAAGGTCACACTGCATGGCGTCCCCATGGAAATTGATGAAGACCACGTTGGCGCCTTCTTCGCTGCTTACGGAAAGGTGGCCTCAGTCTCCTCGCTGCGGTCAAAAGCTGGCATTTTAACTGGCGATATGACCCTGCAGGTGACGGCGTCCAAGGAAAATATCGGGAAAATTCCCCAAACATCCTCACCTGCAGGGGACGAAGGATTTTTATTATCGTTGAAGGAAGGAAGCCGTGCTGTTGGGTCTGCGGGGCCGCGGAGCACGTCGCTAAGGCGTGTCCGACCAAGAACCCGGCCCCAACGGCCCAACCAGCTCAACCAGTGAAGCAGCAGCCTGTGGAGAAGGAGGGCGCAAAGCCGGTAACGCGCACACAGGCGCCGGTAGTGAACAGGGAGGGCGAGTGGCAGGTGGTGAGCCGGAAAAAGGCGAAAACGCCGTCTCCGGCAAAGGTGCTGCCACCTGGCATGTCGCCCGTAACAGCAAAGGAGGCGCCCAAAAAGAAGTCTCCTCCCAAACAGAGGAAGGCGAGAAGTCCTTCCCCCACAGAAGAACATCAAATGGAGGTGGAGAGAGCGGCCTCCCTGAAGAGAGGGAAGAAGAACGGAAGAGGAAGAAGGCGACAACCCAAAAAGTCGGCGGAAAAGCAGAAGTGTCGAGAGGAGGAAGGCAGCAGACAAATGTTCCTCACTGCCGGTCTCCCCTGTAAGGAGTTCCTATGCCCAAAAGGCTAGAAGTCTCCCCTCGTCCCCGCTTAAAGCTTCCCAGTCCCCAGTTTTTAAACTGACCCCCTTGGCAAAAGCTAGTGCCACAACACCTTCTCCCTCCCCTTCTCCTACTCCCACTCCCAATCGGGCTAAGAAAAAACACGCCCTCCCTCGTGGGGATGCCCTGATGGAAGTGAAAGAGAACATTGCAGAGGAGTGGTCCTCTCAGCGAAGAAGGCTACTCAAGCCTCTGTTAAAACTAACCTTGTTAAAGGGTCTTTCCACTGAGGACCCGAGAAACTTTGCCCAGGCCCCAGGTGTCATCACCCTGGTAAGAAATACCGGGGGGAACCTGCGGGTCTGGGACCACATTTCCGCCGAGGTGCAGAAGCACTACCCGAAGCTGACCATGGCAAAAGAAAATACGCCTGAATTAAGAAAGATGGCTAGAAATTGTTCGGGGAGGTTCCCCGTATTGCTCCACCCCTGCTTATATAGGGTGGTAAAACTTATCTATCCAACGGACGTCGGCGGGATTGTCCTAGACGGACGGATTACGTCCGATATAGGTACAGGGTCCCTAGGACAGTCCGTCGGGGTCCCAACTACCAGAGATTTTTTCCCCGTATGTGATTAGAGAGCCTTTGTTGCCTGTTTTTCTTTTTTTTTCAGGTTTAAAAGATGTCTATTAAGATAGCCAGCTTGAATGCGAAGGGCCTGAGGGATCGGGGTAAGGCGGCTCGCCTGCTTCGTGACCTCTTGTCCTTCGGCGTGGATGTGGCCGCGATCCAAGAGACTCACTTTGTTTGCGAAGTCGACTCTTGTGTGCTGTCTAACGACTTTGTCGTCTATTCAGCATATGGGAGCCGGCAAGCCAGAGGTGTTTCTTTGCTGGTCAAGCGTACCCTGGACGCGAAGGTTGACCTTGTCCATGTCGGTGCCGAGGGCCGGCTGATCGTGGCCGATATTGCAGTGAAAAGCAAATTGTTCCGGTTGATTGTGGTTTATGCGCCCAATAAGCAAGGTGAGCGTGTCTCTTTCTTTCGGCTGTTGGAGCCCTTTATGGTGCATTCAACACGGCTAATCTTAGTTGGGGACTGGAATGCCATCCTAACCCCCAAATGGGATAGAGGGAGGGGCGCTAGCGGGAGGAATGATGATCGTAGCCTGGTTGATCTGATCGACGAATTTGGTCTCGTCGATAGATACCGGGTCGATCATCCGGATGGGAGTATGTGGACGTGGGCGCTTAATTGGCCTTCTACCCGGGTATCTGCGTACCTGGATAGGATGTTAGTGAGAGTGGCCGACATAGACTTCTTAGAATGTCCAACGTTCCACTGGCTAGGCTACACGGACCACAAACTCGTTTGTGCCCGTGTGGCGTTAGACTTTAGGCCTAGGTTGGCTGGTTATTGGAAGTTCAATCAGTCCTTACTGGACAGGCGGGACTTTCGTGACCAGCTGACAAGATTAGTTCAGCGGGCGTTAATTGGGCGAGTCATTGGGTGTAAGTGGTGGGTTAACCTTAAGGACACCATTAGGTCTTTCGCCACCAAAGGTATAGCCAACGGCTCAACCTAGATAAGGCTG